>CM029021.1:173091510-173630132 GCA_016801055.1 Panax notoginseng
TTTTCAAGTTTACCCCTTTACCTAATAATTGATAGTCATTATTCTCATCCTCTCTTCACACATATATATGCACTCATACTTTTTCTCCCTACATACTATTTGTCTATTTTTTGCACTCATACTTTCTCTCTCTTCCTCTCTCCACACATATATATGCACTCATACTTTCTCTCTCTTTAGACTATTTGTCTATTTAATGCACTCATACTTTCGCTCCCTACATACTATTTCATGCACTCTTTTTTAAACATCTTTTTCATATTTTCACTAATAAGGGTATTTTAGTATTTTTATCACATATATTGGTATCTGTGTAGAACTCTAAAATAACAGATAATTTAGGACGGAGGGAGTAATACGTACACATTCATTTATGTTTTTGTAACGAAAAACTAAAACGTTAAAATTATTGCTAACAAAACTTGATTTCATGCAAAAATTAAAGACCAATAATTAATAACCCAAAAAGTACTAACACTATAAGAAAAAACATTAATTTTATTAAATTATTTTATATCAATTAATTTATTTTATTTTATTATTATCTTAAGCAGTGTTCACAAATTTTATAATTGAATAATTCTGACAAAAAATTTGTCAAAAAATCCGTTAGAAATAACAAGTATACCAAGTACAATCAATGATCATCACTAAATATCAGAATCAATTAACATAAGGTACGTAGTCCCAAAATCAGTGGCAAGCTTGATAAGGCAGTCCCAAAATCAGTGGCATAATCAATTAACATGTATAAGTTTGATCAAATAAAATCAGTCCCAAAACAAAAAAACTCAGTTCCAATTGAGTCAATTAAAATCATACAGTATCAGTTTTGAAAACACAATAGCAAACCTAAAATGATTTACCAAAATCATATATATAAGGCAGTCTTGAGTCAGAACATATATATATATATATATATATATATATATATATATATATATATATATATATATATATATATATATATATATATATATGGGGTTCCATTCACATCAACCAGTTACTGTGGAGTAACTCTTTTTTGACCTGTTGAATTTTTTATTTTATTTTTTTTTTGCTCCGACTGAAATTTCAATATGCCAAAAAAGATTGCTCCACAGGCCACAGCAACCGATTGTTATAGATGAAACCATGTATATATATATGACCTCTTACTCCTAGCAAATCCCCTCCCACTCCCTCAAATTCATCCTTCAAACAAGGAAGGATTTGAAGCAACCCGGCCCACATCTTTGTTTTTTTCTTATGAATCCAACTGTCTTTTCCGTTTAAGGCATACTTTTAATTAGTTTGTACAATCAATCAATGAATCAATTTATTGGGTAGGAATTAAAAATGGCCATTTACTTCTCTTTTTTTCCATGCTTAATGATGATTCTTATCTTCAAATCAGATATCATTATGAGAATGATGGTAATAATATATGGTAGACGGTCAAAAGATATGAAATTCAACCAATAATCATGTATTTATATTTAGAAGATATACCAAATCAAATGACCATTACTACCAAGTACTTTGCATGCATCACACTTTATAATTTATCATCAACCTACTTATTACGACTTGTCAAATGGGAAAATCATGTTTCATTAGTGCTAAATCTGCGCATATCACTATCATAATTATGCTAATCAAAGCACTTTATATATATATGGGTGGGTTTCAAAGATCATGATCCTATTTAATATATAGTCAACGAATCCTCCATGAAATGAAAATCATCAGACATATATACTACTCCTGCTATATGCCTTGCAATAATTAACCCACCCGCACAAGGAAAATTGAAAACATTTACCCCAACTCTGCTTTTACTGTTCAACTCTTTTAGTTCTATTATCTTCCTTCTAATTTTGTCAAATGTAAAAACAAAAAATAAAATTTTATATTTGTTTTATTTTCTAACAAAATTAAAAAAAAAATGTAAATAAAATAATTATATTTCTAAACTTTGAAATGAAATTGATTTCTCAAAAATATATTAATTATTTGAATATTAAATTATAAAAAAATATATATTTGATAATATGCTTGTTAGTATATATAAAAATTTATGTATTTAAATATATGTAAATATAATTTAATTATATAAATGTGGTTTTGTGGGTGCGAGTCTTGGATGTTGTTAATTTTGTCCATGACGCTGCGTTGCGGTCTGATTTGCAGCTGTGTGATTGTCTACTCTTTTTGTTTTAGAGATGAATCAATGTGTCTTTATTTTTGGCATAGTTTTATCAAGTCGAGGCATGCCACGTGTCATCCAATCATTTTACGTGCACTTTTTGTCCACACCCCAACCTCCCCCCCCCCCCCCACCCTCAACTCATGCTCCTTCTAATGACAAATCTACCATTATAATTTTTATTATTGCATTTATCTTCTTATTTTATCTAGTCACACGAGGATAAAAAGGAAAACAAAATATTCAAGTATCTGTTTTTAATTCATATTTTTGTTTTTATTTACACTTGATTTTTGAAACAACTTTTACTTACTACGTGCAGAAAGTAAAATCTATAAACAATATATATTTCGTGATTATATATGTCTAAAATTTGATTTTATTTTAATTTGCAAAAAAAAAATTAAGAATTTTGCTGTGAATAATATGTTGATGATTGTACTTCATTAAAATTGGAATCACTTCACGAGCTTTTCCCCAAAATTAAATAAAAAAAGTTTTTTGTGTTTTCTTATTACCAATGTGAGAGTTTTACTTTGACTTTATTTTTGAAATACAAAAAGTTTTAATAAAAATATTTTCTACTATACTGATTAATTAATTGGACCCTAGGTCACCTATAATAATAATAATAATTAAGTTTTTATATATATCCCCAAGGCATATATGTGCAATATATTTTAAGAGCAATTAAAGGACAATTAGTAGAGATTTTTTTAATATTATTATTTTATTAATTCTCTCGACGTATTAGAGAGAGACAATCATACTGAATGCAAAACCCTACTTAATTAATAATGTTGTTACATATATAGAGTAAATATAGAGGCCGGGAGCATATATATTGTAATAAATTACAGGTCTCCCTACTTAATACTACTACTTGGTTATATATATATATCCTGGCCTGCTCCTCTCCGTTTAGGTGTAAGCACATGCTACAATTCAACAACATGCCTGTCCTGTTACATTACATGCACATTTATTATTTTACATGGAAATTAATGGTTATTTGATCATGTTTGTTTCAATTCTCTCTCATGCATGCAATAAGTTCATATATGCATGCAATTAATCCTCTTGCCCTACCATGACACTCAAATGTTCCTTAATATTTTGTATAATTAATATGAATGGCAAATAAAACCCTTGAACTCACAAGGAAAATAATAAACTTGCAAAAAAATAGGAGATAATCTCAATAGATGAATAAATGATATTGTTCAGAAACCTTGATTAAAAAGCATATTTATAGTCCTAAACTAGTCTCCAACAGCAATTAAGAAAAAAGAAAAGAAAATAACAAAAATTAATTAAAAACTACTACAATTGACAAAAAATTTGACTAACGATAAGACAACTTAAAACAGATTTTTCGGACTTAAAACGGTTTTATAAGGCTTGTTGTCAGTTTCAATTTGATATATTATATATAGGCTCCATAATTAATTTTCCTGAATCAAAAGTTATGTCAATTTAAAAATATATCGACTCAAAAACTTATTACGCCTCAACTTGTGAATCATCCACCGTATCATGATGCAGAGCTTGTCATTCATTCATAGTTATCTCTACCTAGAACTTCATATATATATACACACACACACACACACACACACACTTCCCCATTTTTACATAATTACTTTCTTTCATATACAAGTTAAATTAAATTGTGATGTTGTTTCCAATCCTATATGTACAAAAATATAATTTGGGTGTAGAATAATTATAAATTAAAATATATTGTTCACTGATCATCAGTGACCATAATAATAGTATGATGTTATGTGTATGTTACTTTTCTGGCTGATGATATGTTTGTGACCCCATGAAAGTGATGCATATTTATGAATATAATACAAATATAGATTAGATTAACATCATTATTAAAAAAGAATGAGAGAGTTTTCAATTAGAAGAAAAATAAATGAATAGCCAAGTCACCAAAAAGATGCAAACAGTATAGGGGTCATGTGAGGAGAGAGTGTGTAAACAGGATAATAACAATAGAAGATGACTTTTCAAAAGATATGAGAAGGGGTTTAGATTAGCAACTCCGACCACCCACCGACAGTTATGCAAGTCACTGCATACCGGCTTAACTCTAAACAAAAAAAAACAAACAAATTAATAAAAAAAATTATATAAAAAAAAAAAGAAAAAGAAGCAATTAATGGTTCGCAATGCACATTTTTAATTATTTGTTAAAAGGGTGGTGAAAATTAAACCCTAAGACTAGTTTTGTTTGGCAAAATAAACAGAAAAATTTATAAGTAATGCTTTTGAGACCACCCCACCTTGTGTAAGACATGCTGGCAAACTTAATTACCAGCTTTCATATGTGTATATATGCCGGCCCTCAAGTCAGTCTTGGTTGGAATGACATTAATTGATGGCCAATTATATGCACAGTATTCGCAGTACGTAGTTCACTATGAGAAGACCAAATGGGACTATTCAGTTTGGATTCAGACCAACATTGATTGGGACAAGTGATCTACTCACACATTGTTCATAAATGGTAACTGCAGGAGATCAGTGGAGACCAATTGCTACACAGACATAGAGGGGCTCATGTAATTTTGTGCGCTTCACACTCATCACATGCCGGCAACTAGCCAAGTGGATGCGTGTATTCTTGAGCTATATATATATATATGCATGGATTTAATTAATACAGTAGTTTAATTACTCTTTTTTAAGGGTAGTGATATATATTTTCAGCGTAAATTAATTTGTAACTGATATACTACTACAAGTTTACACCGCAAACACGTACTGTTGGGAAATCACTTTCACCCGTATGGATTTTACATTTTTTTTTTGAGCCAAAAATGAGATTTTTGCGCTGAAAATATCATTACCATGTCTTTATCGTATTTAATTGGGTGTGTGAACTAAACCTATGACTATGACAAACAATGTAAAAGAAGGAAGGGGCCGTTAGCAGTGAATGCAATTTGTATATTACTACAAGATATGAAGCACAGGGAACAGTTTGAGCTTACTAAATTTAAATGCAAGATATTAAGGTTTCAATATAATGTCCAAGGAAAATGTTTCGGTATTGCTACCATAAACTTCACTGCTCACCAGTACCAGATAGTTATTACTTATTGTGGTCCTTCTACTGATCCAACCTATCTATCCCTTGTGCTTATAATTTCATATTTACCATATAGCTAGGAAATTAAATGCATGGTATAATATGTCAAACTTCTTAATTTTAACTGCGAGCGAGACAAAACAGTTTTAGACGAATGAATCCACATACGAGGGGAAACAAATGATGACAACAAACCCATAATATTATATCGTTTTCCTATTCTTTTTTTTCTTCTGAAAATGAGGTCTATGATAACGTGACAGCTCTTTCATACATAGCAGTTAGCACAGAGAAAGAAAATTGGTGGACAAATGACGTTGCATCATTATTACATTCTTTGACAACTAATTGTCATGCAATAAAAGTAAAATTATTTTTATTTATTTTTTTTAAACAACATGAATTAGTAATAATTATATGTGTTGGTGGCTGGGGCATGTTAAGATGTTTATCTTTAGTAGTGCGGGTAGCACATCTTATCCAATTTGAGGGGTACACTGTAATAGACAGGAGAGGAGAGCCTAAAAAGATAGATTGGGGTTGGGGTCTGAGGCCTGAGGCCTGCTCTGTGTGTGTTTGTTATACCGGGCCACCAGGCTCTAGGAACTATGGGTCTAGAAGAAATCAAATCAACAAAAAAAAAATTGGTTTTATAATCATCACAACAACCAGCAAGCAAACCCCACTTTACTCGGAGCCACAGCAAAGATGGCCCAACAGTTCAAACAAGTAAGACAATCCCTACCTGCACTTCCTACAGGAACATTGAGCTTTTTCCATATAAAGACACTACTAAATCCTGTAGCTACGCTAGCTATGATGACGACAGACGAGTTTGAGCATTGAGCAACTTACGCAAACATCACCTCAAGTAAATTTACACCTCTTTGATATGTATTACACACAGTTTAAGCTTAATCCTTCCCTCAACATAATTAAAACTGGTGAGCAGCTCACTCATGACTGTACCCTTGCAACAAGCAGGCAGCATTACTGGGAAGTGGGAAGTGCCCAATAAAGAAGAACGGACCACAATAAAGGCTTTCTTTACCAATGAAGTCACTGGACACAAATTACTTGCACAACTATTTGAACAAATATCAGAGCATACTGACGTGGCTACTAATACTGTAAAACACAGGCTACTTCCAAAGAAAAACCATCCAAAGTTCCACTAAATACCGAAGGGAACCAATATAACTCAGGCTCACAAGTCATAATCCTATTATCCTATATATAGAACAAATTCCAACTAAGATGAGACAAGTAACATGCAAGTATTTATATCTGAACATCTTATTCACTAACATTCCATATATCACAGATCATTAAGAAACACCAACTCAACAAATTGGATTAGTGAAGATAATCCAAGTGTCGGTCCCCACACAATTGGTATATGTTTAAAAATTGACATATATAATCTTGTACAATCACTCAACTGTCCTGCCACATCCAAATAACATGAAGATCAAACAGAATATTGGGCCCGTGCACAAAACAAGAGAGAGTGAAAAATGCACATTCATTACATCCTTAAGCTGAGAAATCAACTCAACACAGAATATGAATGAAGTGACCCATAGTAAAGCCTAATATCTCTCCACAAACAAACACATCCAAAAGCTAATTGCTAGAAAAACACAGCTAGTATTATCTACCGTCCACGACACAAGACCTACTTAAAATTACTGAATCCTGCAATATATTTATGTTCAAATTCAAGAAAAAAATGAATGGGCAGAGCAGGAAAGGGTTGCAAGGAGCAAATCCTCTACTGATCGTTGATATCCCTCTAATCGAATGCATCATCATCATCATCAGGAAGTGGCTGACTAGCAGCTTTAGCAAGCTCAGCTTCATGCCTGCAGAGGTGTATAGGAACATAAGAACTCTAATTTGAAACAGCAAACAATAAGACACAGAAGAAAAGATTTTATAAAAGGATATATTCTCATTTTTATATCTGTGATTCTCAATTCAAATCCAGAAATGTATCGCCAAAATTTTGATGGGAAGGTTTGTGTATTAAAAATATCCCACATTGTGTTCCTCCACAATGTCTCGTGCCCATTAACGACGTCGATGGCATTTTCATAATTATTTATAACAACACGACCCCTTCATTATAAAGAATGCTAGGAGTCCAAAAATATTTGTGTCTGTGTCACAGCTTCAAAAATGTTTTAAGTATCATATCTTTTGAATCCCATATATACTATAATGCATTATTACAATATTATATAACATCTAAAAATGGCAGTTGAAAGTACTTTTAATTACCGGGAAGTAACTTACTTCAAACAATTAGGTATATTATGCTGATACTACATAATTTTGGGAAGTACTGATTCTAATGATTCTCAACTTCTCATGCTTAAAAAGTGAATTATATTAGAGGGAATGACTTCTATCCAGGAATCAGGCAAAGGCTGATGTTGTATAGTTTAGAATAAGAACATCATGTTACGGACTTCTGGTTACAATAAGAAATACATAATGATTAAATCAAGCACAATAGGAGATTATGTGGCAACAAAGAGCTTACTGTTGCTGTGCAACCATGTCAATCTGAACTTCCGGAGGAGCAAGTGCAGGTGACTCGACAAAATGAAGATTGACATCCCTAAGAGAATCCAAATAATCATCATAATTGGTATGGGTGCACAGATTAGCAAATGAAAAACGAAAAAATAATAGCAGTTGTTTCATACCCAGCGAGCTTCCTGGCAAGGTACAAGAATGGTTTCTCAAAATTGTAGTTGCTTTTTGCCGAAATCTCATAGTACTGCAAGTTTTTCTTCCTGTGGAATGTAACCTGCTTTGCCTTAACCTGCCTGTTCTTCACATCAACCTTGTTTCCACAAAGAACAATGGGAATATTTTCACAAACCCTGTAATTACCACAACGGACAAGTCAACTTAAGATCAAAGTGATTCACAAATAAATTGTGAAGATTAATAAAACATCATAATATAACCCGGGTGACAAAGATATTTCATAACTAGCTGACTAACCGGCATAGATCGCGATGCCATGTAGGAACATTCTTGTAGGTTAGTCGAGCAGTAACATCAAACATAATGATTGCACATTGCCCATGAATGCTGCATGCAAATATACGAACCTCTTTAAATATATACTGATTAAAAGAGAGTAAAAGGAAATTTCAACAAGAATAAGATCATCACCAGAGCAACAACTGACCAACTTCATACAATCACCATAAAAACAATTAGAAATCAAGAAGAATATTAGCAATTGCAATGAACCCTTAAACTACTTTAATAAAACAGAAAACTAACAATTAAGGAAAATAGAAATAATTGCCAATTATGCATGCCTAAGTTCGATTGAAAAATGCTAATTCATACAACATAACCAAGCCTTGTTGTGCCATATTACCATACTTATGGCATCCTACTCTTGCGAATACTCAGACACTAAAAGCAGGGAAAATAATAGTAAAATAACAATTTAATTCTCAAAGATGAAATGAGCAAAATAATTTAACAAAAAAGTTCACGATTTGTCATGCATATAACCAAACAGTTTTCATCAATTTATAAAAGACAAGACATCCATATCCATAATTTTCAGGAAAACTAGTTTAATTACCAACTGTATTACCTCTAAAAAACTAAATTAAGTTTGTTAGTAATCAATAAATTACTTTTACTAATGTTGACCACCCTTCAGAATCTTAGGTACAAGTATATTTGAGCAGTACATTAGAATACCTTACAAAAGCATTAATTTGTTGACGAACACAAAAAAAATTACAACAAAGTTTTCAAAGGTATTAAGCAGATACTGAAGTACGACTTTCACTAGAATGTGTATTTTAATTCTTTGCTTTTATATGAATGGGGTGCAACCATCCCCAGCAATTGGACCAAGAAGAGTGGAATCAATCCTTTTAATCAAGGATATATATGTAGAATAACTGCTTCCACAAATGCAACTAGATAAGTTTCTCCATCCACAAATAAATATGGCTAATTATTATGATCAGTATATTTTTCTAGCAGGAGGAGTAAAGTAAACTGAAAGACAAAATTTCAGAATCAACTTCAAATTAGAGTGCAATACTTGGAATCAGGGACCTAGCATGGTCAACTTTTATTTCTAGTAGAGTTCATTTTAATGTTTATTTACGGTTTAGTTTCAGTAGGCTCAGATTTAGAGATAATATCTTTGTTTACAGAGCTGAGGATCCCTTGGAAATTTTCTAGTTTTCTAGGCATAAGAAATAGTAGTAACTAGATATCCAACCTTGACTTATCAAAAGAGAGTAGTGACCTAATCTTGACTAGTCAAAAAAATAGTGGCCAATTTTTGTCAAGAAACAGGCTGATAGATTTTAATATAGATTGTGTCCACCTATCATATTCTAGAATTGAATGCCAAGATTTTGACACATAATTTTTTCCCCATTCTCACTGTAAAGACAAAGCATTTCTTAAATCTGGCATGCACAGGTGGAATCAGTCAGCAAGACTCTGATTATAATAATATTTATACTCTTATTGCACTTAGTTTTCTACAATCATTGTTACCAAATGCCCATACAGGCCAACAGTCCCAATAAAATAAAGATGTAGGTGCACCTGTATATCGTAAAAAAACAGTTATTTTAAATAGATGATAGGCCTAGGGCATGTTTAGCAACTTCTATTACTAGATTTGTAAGAAGTGTTGTGGATGTAGTCAAATAGTATGGTAAATAATTGTAAAATAACTTCACAAAGATATTTTGGCAAGTATTTCGGAGTAGTTTGAAAAACACGATATGTGCTCTTCCTAAAAAAGCTATATAACAAGCATGATTACAAAGAAAGACGCAGTAATATACAAGGCAATGGATGGAAACTCAGTTGACCATGGAAATAAATCCCATAAAACTTGAGGGAAAAAAAATACATGATGCATTCAAGTCATCTAGCTCCCTCTCATTAAGTTTGAAATTACCTTTTAAGAGCATAAAGCCAAAATAGCATACGCCGGGGGGGGGGATTCTTCTCTTTTCAGTGTTAAGTATGCTTTAAAATAGCATACAGGGGAAAACTATATACAGAAAACGTACACAAGAAGTTAGGTGTATAAGACCACTTAAGAAACCAATGCCAACGCATCAAATCAATAACTCCAAGCAAACAAAAGGGAAAACTCTTAATAAACTTAATTTACTTGGATTCTAAGCTCTATATGTACACAGCTCAAACAAAAAGGGAGAAAGTTAGAAAGAATTTAATAACTATACAATCAACACCTGGAACCCAGGGATAGTTATTCACAATTTTTGTGGCATTCAGAATTTGATAGACCAAAGCTTTCGAAGTCTCGCATTCATTTATGTCTCATTTTTAGGTAGAGTGTACCTGGCTCCTATAGGAACCCCCTGATCTGATGGGGGAATTTTTATGAAAGAGACTCACTTAGAGGAACAATATCTAGTAAGTCTTCTGTACGTGAATGGTCTCATCCAATTCACGAGTAAATCCTATTGACAGCTCAGCCTAATATTTAAGGACCGAGTTTCTTTCCTCGGGTCATGTGTAATAGCCGGAGGGCTCCGTATGTTGGTATGTCCAGCGGTCCAGCCATCGTAGGCTACTCTTTTTCTGTTAGTCCACCTAGTCGATCAGGGCATGAAGGCTAAGGTACCTTCCTAAACAAAGATTTCAATCTCAAAAGTGTTTTCAAAGCCTTTTTGGCTTCAAGGATGTCCCGTCTAGTTGGAGAAGTGGTCCAAAGCGAGAGTGTTTCAAGTCTATACCCATAGCATAGTCGTTGCCCTTCTTTTGGTACAGTGCAAGAGTCGCGGGAGGAATTCCTTTCTATCTATCATCCCGTACTCTCATTCCAACTTCTCTTAGTCAATCTTTTATTTGATTTTGTCTTATCTTTGGTAAGCCCTTTCCCTTTCGTCCGTCATTTATGCTTCATTTGGTAAGTAAATCGAGCTTATCTTCTTTCATATTGTTTACCATTTTGCTTTCTTTCTAAGTTCAGTCCTTTCTAATTCCCCGAGGGCTTTTCTTAAGTTAAGTCCCCTAGTCATCCTATATGTTCATTCATTCCGTGTAATAAGTGTTGGAATCTTTCGCAACTTTCCCTTACATAAGCATTTTCTTCCACCTTAGTTTCTCTTCGCCAGCCAGCCAGCCCCCACAAGTGTAGAATTCCTCTCAAACCTTTCATCATGTCTCTCTGTTTTTGTATTTTTTTCTATCCATCTTGTTGAATCTGAAAGAAGATAAACCCGATCTACTTACCAAATGAAGTATAAACGACAGACGAAAGGGAAATGACTAACCAAAGATGAGACAAAATCAAATAAAAGATTGACTAAGAAAAGTTGGAATGAGAGTACCGGATGATAGATGGAAAGGAATTCTGCCCAAGACTTCCACTGCACAAAAAGAAGGGCAACGGCTATGCTATGGGCATAGACCTAAAAGACTCTCGCTTTGGCCCACTTCTCTCACTAGACGGGACATCCTTGAAGCCAAAAAGGCTTTGAAAACACTATTGAGATTAAAATCTCTATTTAGGAAGGTACCTTAGCTTTCATGCCCTCAATCAAACTATCAACTGACCGACTGGATGGACTAACAGAAAAAGAGTAGCATATGTTGGTTGGACCGCTGGAAATACCTACATAGGGACTGCAGACAGACAAATACGAATTCTGCCCTTCGACTATTACACATGACCTGAGGAAGGAAGATAGGAAACTTAGTCCTTAAGTATTAGGCTAAGCGGCTGTTAGGATTGACTCGGGAACTGGATGAGACCATTCACTCACAAAAGACTTGCTAAATATTACTCCTTCCAAGTGACTCTTTTATAGGAATTCCCCCCATCAGATCAAGGGGTTCGTATAGTGGCTACCTAAAAATGAGATAGAAATGAATGCAAGGCTTCAAAAGCTTGCAAGGCTTGAAGCTCAGAAATGGATAATTTGAGATCCATTGAATTAAGACCATAAAGCATGAAAGTCTTTTTCCTCCCAAAAGAATGAAGGGAGGAAGTCAATTGCCCCTTCGATTAAACCAATCCCAAAAGCATGAACTTAATCTTCAGCACGATTGTGTCAAAAAAGGAAGGAGATTAATCTGAGGGGTCGCAGAGAGACTTACTATGAGTCACTTTACTCATAGTAAAACATAGTAAAGTTGAACTAAAACATAGTAAAGTTGAGTTACAATATTATTAAAAGTGGTTAATTTTAATATTAAAAATAATTGATAAAAATAATTGAAAACCGATTCACTTGTTCAACTTAGTCGGTTTTACAAGTTGAACTATCGGTTCAATCCGGCCGAACATAGAACCAGTTTCCGATTAAACCAGTTGAACCGGACAAACCAGTTCATGTTTCAAAAGAGTGCCAAGATTCAGAAGACTTTAAAGAAGAAATGGACCCATCGCAAGACTCAAAAGATAGTAACAAAAGCCAGGAAGGACATTAGGACTTTAACAACAAAGAGACATTAGATAGAGAAAAAGGCACTTGCTTCTTAGCCAATTTAACAAAATCCACTACTTCGACTGCTCGACGGGCTGCTGGAAGGGCCGATACAATTATACCCCAAATGAGCCCACATCTCATTAAAAAGTAATGCGAAAGGCAAGAAAAAGGTCAAGTTGACTTTCTGAAAAATTTACTTATCAGCTGTGTTTCTGGACCCTATGATGGACCTTTAGATAGAATATGAGACTGCTTTGAATTAAGCCCAATATGTTGTTTTTGTCATACAATAAGATCAAATTTTGTTTGGACTCGTTAGGTTTGGCACATTACCTTGAGTGAGACCTAACGTGTGCACCTTTACCTTTTGTCATGAAGATGTGATCTTATCTACCAGTGGGTCTTGTTCTAAGCACAGTCATCTCCTCTTAGTGTAGGATATCCAGAAACCTTAAATCACAGGAACTTCCCCTTTTTTTTGGTTGACAACTTATGTTGGGCTGACTAAGCCCACTATTCTATTCTAACATGGTCTCATTTTGTGATGGGTTAAGGTTCAACCTTATATTGGGTTAAGGGTTTTTTCCCCAATTTCTTCACTTGTAATCTAGGGCTTTGATTGGCTTGAGCTTTGATATGGCTTGCTTTCTTGGTCTTGGGTTAAACCTATGCTCTCCTAATTCAATCTATAAACTTTGGTTTAGGTTCAATCTTATAAGTTTAGCTTATGTATATCAATCAATAAGCTGAATCTAGATGGGGCCTTAAATTAGGCCCAAAATTCCTTGTAACGGTTTAAGAGGGAGGCTTAGATTCCATACAGTTTAACCAGCATTGAGCTTTAGTTAAGCCTACATCCATTTTAGAATAAGATCTTTTATGTTGCCAACTCATAAAGAGTTCAGTCACTTGGCCTGAACCCATTTCTTCTATTTTGTTTAGTGATGGGTTTTTTCCTTCTCAAATTTGCTTTCTATCCCATATCGTGTTGTGCTAAGTTCATTTCTCTTATTAGGTCTTACCTTTTGTACTCTGTGGACGTTCAGATTGCATACCATGCAAGTCTTACATTATCCACACATGTCATGCATCTTTCATACACGATGATCTTAGAAAGCAAAAAAGTGTTGGGCATTTGCATGATAGAGACAAATAGTTATAGGTGAATAGAACCCACCTAGAAAAACTAGATAGACTGCTTTCGAAAACTATTACTGCAGATTGACATCAGAGGCAGCCCAAACCTAAGTTGTGACGCTACTGTTGAGTAAACAATTAAAACTTGAAGTTCGTTTATCCAGAAAGAGGAAGACAATTATAAAGTATTGACTTTAAGCAAATTAGATTAGATTCTTTAATATAACATCAATGTAACAATAACACTATAAAGTGATATAGGCATTTCTCCCTTCCATCAACCGAAAAGACACATGTGTTACACTAACTAAGAGCGCACTTCTTAATTCAAAGCACAAATAAATTATGAAATGAACCCACATGTAAAAGTGTGTTGGTATGCAAATTATTTGTGTTCGTACGTTTATTAATTCTTGCAATACAAATAAGACCACTGTAATAGTGAAGGAGGGGATTTGCGCCGGATGGAACAATGTCCTTCAAACCATATACTACTGTTGTTGGTTTGAAATGCAGCCTCGAAACAAAATCATGTAGCTTGTTGTGTCATGATGGTGGAACTGACTTTTTTTGTGGGAAGAAAGCGGCCCCTTTTGTGGTAGAATGAACAACATCGCTTTCCCTCATATAGCTATGATGCCATTCAGAAACAACACAGGAAGAAAAAAAAAAGCTATATTTCGCGGATTCTTGCCATCACTGGAAAATAAATTAAGTTATAGGCATCAAGGGACCGAGATTATGTACTGCTGCAGAAGAGGAATCGGGTTGAAAGTTAAGGACAGCGTGATTTTCCGATTGGTACGAAGGTAAGAATAGCATGATTAACTTGTTGCGGGATATAATTACTTGGGTTTAAACCGCTGAACATCATTTGGATGGGCCGAGGCTATATAGGCTTAGGACTATTTTTTTATGGTTGTAATTTTATAGGAAATTTTGATGGACTCAGATCCTTTCATGCAGGAGATGGATGGGCTCGGATCCTTCCTTTTTTTCGATGGTGATAATTTTCTAAATTATTTTTATGAACTCAAATCCTTTCGTGCAGGAGATGGATGGATTCGGATCTTCCTTTTAATGATTTTATGCGAGGAAAAAGAGAAAATTGGAGATACTTTGTGAAAGACAACGTTTCACTTTCTTTTATGATCAAGTTAGTGTTATTTCTACGCACACTAGTGAAGCGTGTTCACGAAAAATACACGAACTGAACTAGTAAGATTTAGGGTTTGGTATTTCAAACGGCGCAGGGAAGCTTCAGAGCTAGAAAGGCAACATAAACACATCTCCGGAACACTTAGCTTACGCCTTATTTCAACTTTCACATTAATTTTAAGCACATTTTTACGAAAAAGTCTTTATTATTATATTAACATAAGGCATTGAACACGCAATATTATCAACATTTAAATATGTATGTTGGCAATCACTTACTAGTAACCATCTCGAAGACCACCAAACTTCTCTTGCCCTGCCGTATCCCAACAGTAGAAACGAATTTTCCCGCAATTTGTGAAGAAGTCCAATGGGTGTACTTCAACTCCAATGGTGGCTATATAAAAGAATGAGCAGAATAATACTAAATCACTACATGTATATAAATGACAGGAAACAGGCAAGAACCATGACCAAGGCCTACAGAGATTTCGAGTGTTCTCAAGAAACTTACGTTCATATTTTTTCTCATATTCACCAGTGAGATGCCTCTTCACAAAAGTTGTTTTACCTGCATTGTTCAGATTCAATAAGAGCAACAATTTAAACACAGCTTCATAAGCCAAAAGAATTGAAACCCCACAATTCTCCTGGTTTTCCAACTAGGAACTTGACCTGGCACAGCTTTTAGAAAGAACAAGCTATTTGCAATAACTAATTCTACTTCTAAGGCAAAAATTGAGGTAATATGGCATCACCACCTCTACTATCCCAATAGATTAATTAATAATGGTAAAAGCTTCAAGATTGTAAAATTTCAGAAAAACAAGAGACTGATTAAAGTTCGTTTTCATAAAACTAACCAATGAATGGATTAACAAAACTGCCGAAAATACTAATAAAACAAATGAATTTATATATACCAGTTCCTCCATCACCAACAATCACAAGCTTAAAGCTCGGATAGTCAACAGTTTGCTGATTTGGAAGAGCCTGGAAACAGAAAACAACGATATCAGATTTAAAAATTAGATAAAATAATATTCCTAAGGCTTGAACAAACATATAAAATAATTAATAGGAATTGTTTCACGCAAACTAACTAACTAATCGGAATAGAGAGATAGGGCAAGACGATGATTTAAAAACCCTAGAAACACGTAAGATCTATTGGTGCAACATTGAGATAATATGGCAATATACAAACACCATAACTAAA
The DNA here is from genome assembly GCA_016801055.1 of Panax notoginseng. Classification (NCBI taxonomy): domain Eukaryota; kingdom Viridiplantae; phylum Streptophyta; class Magnoliopsida; order Apiales; family Araliaceae; genus Panax; species Panax notoginseng. The sequence goes on from CM029021.1 coordinate 173,107,797, forward strand.
CAACACGTAAGATAAATATATAGATATAGATATATAGAGAGAGAGAGAGAGATAAAAGCGAATTAGTAAAACTTACCATTAGATTTGATTGCTTGTTCTGAAAGTAGCCGGTTGCTTCTGTACTATGCAGGTGCAGATAGAGAGGGGAGGAAGGCGGCGATGTAGAATTCAAAGATAGCGAGCGTAAGCAGAAAGGCGTTGTATAAATAAGGTCCAAAATCTGATTAGCTTGAAATTTAAGCTGGCGCCAGTCTTTTAATTTCTGTTCGGGATAAGTAATGTGGAATGACTTATTTTTCTAGTTGAGTTTTAAGTTATAAAAAAATAAGTAATTATTTATAATTTATTTAAAAATAATTTATAAGTTATTTTAAAATAAGTTAGTTTGATCAAATATAATATATATTTTACTCTTTTTTTTATTAATGTCCTTTTTAATAATCTTTATATTTATTTTAATTTATAAATTATTATAAACCAAAATATTCGTAACTTGTTTAAACTTAATTTTTAATTTATAAGTTAAATTGATTCCGAACGCTTTTAGTTATAATTAATAACTTAAAACAATTTATAAGTCACTCCCAAACGTCTGATTTTATTACTACTCTCGAGTGCGTACTTGATAGTTTCTAGAAGATACGAAATTTTAAATGCAATTTAATTTTGGGTAAACTACAATTCTATCCCTCAAAGTATCACCCGTATAAACTTTCTCATAAAATTTGGTCATACTCTACGTCTCCTATTTTTAAAAGGTTTAAATATAATTTAATACCCTAAATTATAGATCATACTAGTTATAACCCGTGCCTAAAGGCACGGCGTAACGAAAAATTAAATTAAAATTTGAAAAATATTATATTTACTAAAAACACATACTACCACAACAATTAATACAAACTCAATCATAACCCGCGCCTGAAGGCACTGTATAATTCTCAAAAAACTAAAAATAAATTATGAAAGAAAGAAAAATTGAAATGAGAGTTATTTTGCAGCAACATGTGATATCTGGGACTTGCACCGCTCTTTCTCAACAAACACATGTTATTAAGAGGAGAATTATCTCCTAGTGACACAAAATATAGACGCATCATGTACATATAACATCCATCTTGAAATTAGATTAGATTAATACCAGTGCATGATGTACATATAACAACATAGAGGCACGACGTAATGAAAAATATTACATTATCTAAAGACATATACCAACACAACAATTAATACATACTCAATCATCAACACATCCAACCACCAAAACATCAAGCTAGTCGGTACTAATTTCAAGAAATTTCGGCAGAGTTTCCTTTAAAAATAGAACTCCAAAAAATTTTAAACCTGTCTACAAAACTTACAATCATCAATACATATACAAACTACCAAAAAAATAATCATTCCATACCAAAAAATCATCATAACCATGTATAATTAGTTAACTTTACAAAAGATGGAACCAAAAATATACAAACATGCAGAAAATAGAGAAAAAACATTTTGAGCATAAGACCCATTACTTTACAGCTTACACCAAGTATTCTCTACAGCTTACACCAAGTATCCTTCAATGTATACCTGAAAATATTTAAAATACAAAAATTATCGAAATATGTGAGTCAAAATAAAACAACTATAAATCCGAAACATAAGAACCCTTACTTTACTTTATGAACAACGAAACGCTTTGAAAGACCTCCTCATCTTATATTATAGATTCCAGTACTCGGTCCTAATAAAAATTTTGAGAAAATATATCACTACTTGATCCTCAACCTTCATATGCTTTGAGAAAAGCTTGGCAGCATGACATTCTTTAGTCAAAGGTCACAAACCCCTGCAGTAGCAAAAGAAACATGATACACAAACTACTCAATTTGACTATTGTCATAAGTTTCTCTCTCCCATTTTCTCTACCTGAAGTAATTTTTTTTAAAATTATGAATAAACTGATATTAATGAGAATGTTCGACTGTGCTATTCTCCATTAAGACTCAGTTCAAATCTGTAGCCTTTGTTTGAATTTCTGGATCCTAAGACAGTCTCACACACTCATTTTAATTGGTTTACATAATTAAAGAAATTATTTTTCCTATTGATTATAGAAAAGAATGTATGATGGAGATGGAGATGGAGATATAAATGACATCCACAGACACAAGAAAAGTAAGGTAACATCCAAACGACCAATTTCTTCTATGAGTCAGTCTATACCTAATGCTAAGCTTGAAAAAAATAAATTCCATAAAAAAGAAATCTACAATACTAATCTGCAAAAATAAATGTATACCAAAAAACAATCTATAATTATGAAAGTGATCCAAATTTTCACTTAACTCAATATGAAAGTAAATAGCTTATTTTTTTAAAAAAGTAAATCATGATTCATTGGCTAACTAATAATTCATATAATGTTATAATTTCTCCTTTACTTCTAGAACTCGGAATTTCTTGTTTTCTCTTTTATACTATAAGACAATGAGTGCACAAAAAAACCATCCTCACCAATAAAAGACACAAATAAGCACTTCAAAAAGAGTATAAATCAAGATGGCTCAAGTTAGGATAGGTTGTTTCAATATGTTCAAGGACTAAATGCTACTCTTGGACTCAATGTGACCTTAAAATTTAAGGTTAATAGCAATAGTACTCGTGAGACAGTAAAATTGAGACTTGATTCGGACTCAAGTGGTTACTATAAATATGTTCAAAATATTATTTAATAATGCCATCGCCTTCTCATCTCCGACAGCTATAACTACGACAGTTCGTAATATTGGACTTGCGGACTGTTGTCCATTCCCAAACGTCTAAGAGCGAATCTAATCAGGTACTTTTTAGTTTTTAATCTCTCTCAAAATGACAATATTAGGTGCTGCCAATTAGTTTTGAAATTAGGGTAATGGAAATTTGAATTAGGAACATCCCAGTTCGAGGGTTTTGATTTTGATATGAATTTTGATATTGGTTAGGAAAAATGTTAATCAAAAATCCTAATTTCAAGATTACTAAAGGAGTAGACTAAAGGTACGACATACATTAAAACTAACAAATGAAGAGCATTTCAAATCAAGAATATGAGAAAACAATATTTCTACCAAGAAAGAAGTTTGCTGATTACTTGGAACGTAACAAAAGTCATGAACCAATTACCTGACCTAAGTTGCAAAACATTAAAAAAGGTAGTAATATTTACACAGAGTCCAACAACACCTCCGGATATACGATATTTGTCGTGATAGATGATTCATTAGGAGGGAGAAGGACACTGATGCGATCAGCCGACGTGCACCTAGACATGGCCACATATAGGTGACCGTGGCTGAATACAGGCAAGCGCAAATCTACACCAACAAACTTGACTGACTGGCCTTGCGACTTATTGATTGTCATAGCATATGTTAAGCGTATTGGGAATTGGCGTCTAGTCATTTGAAATGGTAAATCTTTGGACGACGGTGATAATGATATCCGCGGGATGAAACACAGATTCGAAGATTTGTCACCAGTTAGAATTCTAGCCTCAATAACCCGCGATGCGCACTTGACAACCATTAGTCTGGTCCCGTTACAGAGTCCATCTTTCGGGGCTATATTCCTCAACAATATGATGGGGCACCCGACCTTTAGCTCCAACTTGAAAGGCGGTAAACCTGGCGGGTTTAGAGAATTTAGAAACTCACTTGGATATTGATTAGTGGTAGAATGACAGAGTTCGTCCCCATCTGACACCTTGTCAGCTGCTAAGTAGGTATACGTCTCGCCAGGATAAATTTCTAGAGCAGCATCATTGATGGCGCAGACATCATCATTCCGAGCAGAAAGAATTGTGCGCTCAGTTAAGTAGGATGGGGTTACCACACTGAGCACATCTAGTTGTGGATAAACTCTGGAAATTAGTTCATGCAGAGTTCGACACCTGTGTATCGTTGGAGGAAGTTCCACAGTATCTTGCGTACCGATCCCAATCTAAGTAAGATGTGAAACATATCAGTATATATAAATGAATAATTAAATGAATAATCTGTAATATAAATCACCTCTTCCAAGAAGGATGCGTGAGAAGAATTTGCAGGATGATTGCTATTCAGACGCATGTTTATGCTCAAAGTCAATACGCACACACTCGCCCACATTGTAGAACGTCTTAAAGATGCACCAACAATTTGTTCTCGCTGACCCTTAGGTATCACCGGTAGTATTTGACGAAAATCCCCGCCAAGCACAATTGTGATACCACCGAATGGTCGGTTATCATCACGGACGTCACGAAGTGTGCGATCAACTGCCTCAACACCATGTCGATGCTGCATGGGAACTTCGTCCCATATTATCAAGCGAGCCTCCCTAAATAATTTCCCATGCGGTGACTGTTTGCTGAAACCACATACTGAGCTTTCTATGATATCGAATGGAATGCAAAATGTAGAATGAGCTGTCCGACCGCCTAACAACAACAACGATGCAATTCCTGATGAAGCAACTGTAATGACAATATGACCTTCGCTGCGCATTTTAGTGGTGATGGTGTTGTACAAAAAGGTTTTCCCAGTTCCTGCACCTCCACTGAGGAAAAATATTTTGCCCTGATTTTCAGCAACGGAGATAGTAATAGCATCATAAGCCGTACGTTGAGCATTATTTAAAACATCAATATTCAAAAGGTCATTCAGTTGATTAGCTTCATTTCGTAGTTGCATATGATCGATCAACAATCTATTACCTGAAACAGAACTCCAATTTTGAACGGGGTGTGGCATAGGTGGGAAGTCATCCAATTTTTTGCCAGATTCATGTAGCAACTGATCAATCAAATATAAACCGTAATCTTCGATTTGAGACTGTGTTGGATCGTATATGCCAAAAGTTGTTTGTAGTTTGTGACGAAGATCATCACATATATGGACGGAGAATTGATTCCACAGAGTGCATGGTTGTATTGGGGAGCATTCTACCAGAATGATGCAGAATAGTCTCCGTAACTGGTATCCCGTATTCATGGTTGAAGCCTCCTGGAGGCATTGTACCCACTCTGCATCATCTTCCAGGAGCCCCATAGCTACACACGCTGATTTAAAACTATCATGAAACACACCATTGATCGTGCGTAGACCATCAAAAGAATGCGGTCCTCTGACAACTGTTAATAGCAATCGAAGGTAAAACCGCTCCCCAGAATTGGGCGTAGCAAAGTATAATCTGCCAATTGCAAACCCACTCTGTCTCGGAGTCCAAATCTTCCGACCTTTGTTCCAAACGAAATGTTGGGGAAATTCTTGGTATGTGTAGGCACGTGCAACATCATTTGAAGAACAACAGTCAAAGAATCCAGTTAGAGTTGTGATTTGACTCCTAGACCCAAGTCTTATTGTTTCAAGTGTTTTAGTAGGATCATAAATAACTTGATGCATCCCAGGCAAATGTAGATCCAGCCGTACCACCGAAGGAATTTCTTCATGAAGAGGATAACCGAAGAGTCGCCATGCAGCCTCTGTCGGTCCAATATACCTTGCATCAAGGTATTGCTTTATCTCATTATTTCCATTTGGTCCTTCTAAAACCATAGTTGTGCGGTCATGACCTTTGTAAATGTACTTGTGGATATATTTGACGCACCTCATTCCTGCACAGACCTCCACATTTATATGACAGTTGAACTTTCTTGATAGGTGTGGATTGTAAGGTACGACGTCTCGATTATCAAATGTATGCCCTCTGGTGGTGTAAGACTGACCATAACGGCGACGACGGTAAACAGGGTACCCATGTTCATCCATAGTAGTTAAATCTGCAAAGGCTTTTGGATAATGGAACCGGCATGCACCGTTCACCATGCAAGTTGAATAAGGGTTTCGAGAACCACAGGGACCATGAACCATACAACTCTTGATTGTTTCGTACAGAGTTGGATCAGAGGATGGATCTGGGAATTCAGCACTAACTAACCGATCCACTTGTGCAGTTGTCTGAATCTTGTCAGGGCCATGAAGGAAGAATAAAGCATACATATGTGGTAACCCTCGTTTTTGGAACTCAATGGTGAATACATGAGCAACTTTTCTACCAAAAATCTGTTCATTTTTTACCTCATGCATCAGGGCACGCCGTTTTAACTCAAAAACACGGGCAACTATGTCTGGACGATCCAAAGAGGTTTGGTGTTCTAGTAAGGCAGCTGTTATTTCGGGCCATTTTGGGTTGGCCGTCATGGTGAGAAAGATGTCAAGGTGTTGGTGGTACCTTGTAATGGCCATAGAGTCATGAAAAATCTGGCTCATGTTACGTGCACTCCCAGTAAAGGACGATGGCAAAACAAAGCGTTGTCCGATCTGATCGGGGCCCAACTCATCAACACTGCCATCACACAAATTTGCATATATCTCACGACGCAACTTATCCTGATTGAGTCTGATGTAAGACAACCTGTTTTGCTCAGTTGATGCCCAAGCATCTACTATAAACTCCTGAAATAACTTTCCTCCTCTAAGAATTGTAGAATACTCGGTGGGACGTGGAAACATACGATAACTGTAAAATTGCATCTGTGTCATCCTTCTTACTGAAAAATCATTTTGTTCGGAGTTCCACTGTCGTAGACCAGGTTCCCAACCAAGCTCACCAGTAGGGAATAGAAGTACATAGTGTAATGGTAAATATGCTGGATGACACTCATTGATCTGGCTCAGGGCTCTATTATCTCCTTTTAGGTGCAGAACAATATCCCGCATACCACTACTCTCACTACCATCACCAGGCAAAATCACAGCTATTTCATCAGTGGTTGGAAGATTGTATTGATGCCTATTAGTTGATGACGTGTAATGAAGGTGAGCACGTAAATCATGATCTGAAGATTCTGACTCAGTTAGTATTTCATGGGCACGTTTGTACTTTGAAGCAAAATGATTCACTGACAACAAACAATTCTGTACAGTGTTGAGGACATCTCGACACAAGTTATTATTACGCGCAAACCGAATATCCAATGCAGTGGCTGGGTCATATATGTACAACTGACAGTAGATGGGTGCGCAACCATCCGGGGGTAACAATGACCCGGTACGGTGACGTAATTCTCCATAGATAGTGAATGATGTTGGCCCTCTTGAGTTGAGTAATCTGTCGTCAAGCTTAGCACCCAAGCTCGTGAAAGCATTAGCTGCATTGTACTCCCTAATATGCCGACGAAATGATTTTGATTGACCATCATGGCCATCAAACAATGCACGAATAGGAGGTGGGGGTGCAATGAGTTCTGGTAACTTAATTTTACCTTGTAGACAACATGTTCCGAATCTTGGATTGGACAACCCTGTGCGAGATAATCGTTCGTCCCGCCAATGTAAGGCTGAACAATAAGGACATTGAATATTCATCGGCCCGAGAAAATGACGCTCATTATTGACAGGGATAATAACATTCATTTCGTCATCACTAAACATACTGTCAACATCGCTAAAGGGTTCTGGTGGGAATCTACAATTAAAAATTGTATGTACACAAATATGAGAAGTAAGAAAATAGTAGGCAACTAATAAACTATGTAGAATATACATACACTGTTAGATCTGCCAGAACAGGAGACGACGTCATGAGGACATTGTCGTCAGTTTGATGAGAATGTGGTGCTACATCGGGGACAACTTCATAGTGAGCAAAGTTTGTCTCTAAATTTCGAGGCGACGGTAAAGGTCGCGCCAGAATAGGTGAGAATAAAGCAAAGTCAGTTGGAATGAAAACTGGGTCGGACGCAATTGTAGGTGTTAGATAACATTCCAAATTATTTGTCCGCGACCTTTTTTGTGGAAGGTGTGCTATAGTGGCTCGGTGCAATGGAGTTAGGTATTGCAGATCATGACATAAGGGTTGTGGGGGAGTGTAAATCACCGGTATTTTCCTATACAACTATCAAACAGGGGAAAGACAATACAATACAATTATATTTTTCTTAAGAGCAAAAGAGATACGTATCAAGTACTTGATCAAAAAACTTACCAAAGAGGTAGACATATTTTCTTTTCCATTTGTCCGACAATTAGTGGCCGTGTGACATACTTTCTCTCTGGGTGGTGTTAATACTGGAAAGTCTTTGGGTAGAGGTTGAGTGTAATTCTCATAACGCTCTCTTTCCCGACGTGCACGTTGTGCCATCTTATGCCGCGAGCACGTACTACTATCATTGCGATTTTGTTCACGTCTAGCGCTTTGGGTAATTTTAGAGGAAGAGAAATTTGATGCGGGAGCCTAGGATAGGAAGTGATGTGTGAAATAAGTTAAATAATTAGCGAACTAATATAATTTCAAATCCCTGATAGAAATAACATTAATTTACTGCTAGTAAACACAACGTAAGAATTTACGAAGGGAAAACAAAAAAATTAAGAAAACTAACTAAGAATCTATATGTAAGAATGGCTAAGGAAACCAATACATAATTTGGACAATATGTTAGCAGGTCAAAAATCAAATTCATGTAGAGCTGCAAAATTCATGTAAGAATAGAGTTGTGTGTGCGTGATAGAGATGTGTAAGGGTGAGAGTGAAGGGTGAGGAACTCAAAAATATCACCGACAATATAGTGTATATCGCTCTAACCGAAATACCAACACGTTAGATAGCTATTAGCTATTAGATATGATTTTCCATTAGCTATTAGATATGCTTAAAAGAACGATCAGTACAACATACCGATTGAGTAACCCAATTTTCTTTTCCAGTTGAGCTGCCAATTTTTTGTTTCCCCTTCGTCGAAGATGGAGACTTTCTCGAGTTGTTCAAGTGATTCACATTTGAATTCGCCTAGGAAGTACAAAATAAGGCATTAGGTTAGCATGTCCAAAAAACATAATTTTTTAAAATCAAATTCATAAGAAATATCGCTCTCAAAATGGTATGGAGTCGTGTATGCGTGAGAGAGAAGTGTAAGAGCGAGCGTGAGACTGAGACGGAGACTGAGGGGTGAGGAACTCAAAAATATCACCGACAATTTAGTGTATAATGCTCTAAACAATTTTTATCAAAAGATAAACAACGATTAGTACAACATACCGGTTGATTAAACCAATTTTCTTTTCCAATAGAACAACCAATTTTTTCTTTCCCCTTCGTTGAAGATGGAATAACACTTAGGTTATTCAAGTGATTCACATGTGAATTCTCCTAGGAAATACAAAATAAGACATTAGTAAAAAAAATGCAAATTAATATCAAAATAAATTTTTTTAACAATACCAGTAATGTTACCTTATCCATATGTAATTGATTAAGAGCACATTCAGACAAAACATTGACAGGTATGTTGTTTCTATCACTCGGATCAACCTGTAAGAGCAAACTTAATAAATTAAACATGAAGCTGCAAAGACAGATTTCATATCTTGATCAAAACTATGCTTACTTTCAAAAATACATTCAATACATTCAATCTTCCGAGCCTAGCTCTTTTTTTTAATTTTTTAATTTTTTAATTATTTTCTTGACATCTTATGTTTAACTTCTTTAATTGGTGTCATTTTTCATTAAGAATTTCAATGAATTTGATTTTCTGGAAGAAAAAAAAAAGGAACAGCCAAATATATAGTCATTACGTGTTAGGAGGCACATGAAAGTGAGGAATTTAGTATTCAGATGAATTCAATTCGATACATCATAAAGGAAAGAAACAATAAAAAATAAATTTAAAAGTTTCTCCACATAAATAGTTGTCAAGTAATAGACTTAATTCAAAGTCCAAAGCATTTCTTAAGCAAATGTAATTAAATAGAACTTTATCAACACCAACTCTGATTAGTTTTCATCTAACTTATCGTGTTAATCAATAAGAAATTCAAAATGAATGGTATCATTCAAATAGTGAAAATTAGACACCGTGACACTTAATCATCAGGAACACATGCAATAATTTATTTAATAAAGGAATATTGACAATAATAATTTATAAGAGCATGTAATTAGAGAAAATACATTTTTCTTAATGTGGTAGTTATAATTGAAGTAGATTTTAATTATAATTAAAGTAGCTTTCAAACATTAAACCCACAACAACACATAAAAATGAACAATACATAACAAACAAATTCTATTCAATCTGTTCAATCTCGAGTTGATTTGCAAAATCCTAACATTCAAAATTGATATGATTTGTTTAAGTTTTGAAAACATCAAAATTTGAAAAACAATATGAAAAACAATATGAAAATTTTATATCTTTTCCAACTTTCAAGTTGGAGAAACCTCCATAAACAGTCAAATTGGGTTTAAAGATCTCACCACAAGTTTTACATTGGTAAAAAATTTACATAAATTATGTCTTTTAAGCAAAAACATTTTGGGATTGAATGATATACAATTAATAACCTAAGGTACTATAAATAATATCTTATTTAAACATAATATCTAATAACTTAACATTTTTTCCAATATAGACGTTTTGATTCACGCTTACAGTTACCAAAGCTTGATTGAGGAAAGAGAACGTGCAAGAATAGCTTTATGATTTCAAATAATATCAAATATTGCATAACTACTCCTGCAAACAAAAGGCGGTGGCAAGCACATTTATGAAATAACGATAATTTATAATAAGTCATTGTTAAATAAATAACATAGAGAGGTTATAAATTCAATTCCAAACACAAGGCAAATGACTACAAAATGTATACTAATTATATAATTATTGGAGTATTTTTGAAGAATGTATACTTGATAGTCTTTGAATAGTACTCCACTTTAGGGGTGCAACTTGGCCGGCTTTATGGGTAAATTTGTTGAGTATGAGTATGGGTATGGTATGTCTTTCTTTTCCCGAGTATCAACAAACAATTAAAATATATTTAAAGGTGAAAAATACCCAGAACAAAATAACCATCATTAAGCATATCAGTAAACCAAAGAAAAGGGTAATAAAATTTAATTCTAAGTACCGAAAATATGATAAAAATATGATAAAAAAATGAGTTCTCAATGTGGGAGGGGGTACACAGGTTCACAGCATATGACATAAAAATCATAGAAAAATTATACATATTTTAAGAGAGATTACTTAATTCCAAAAATTAGCCAGTGGAGACAGAAAGTAGAATCTTCAAGAATTAGCAGGAAAGACGAAAAAACAAATCAATAGAGGAAATCAATAGAGGGTTTATAAAAAATAGGATTAAACCCCAAAAATATTCACAAATCTCAGTATGATAGAAGGATTAGATGGAGTAAATCAAAGATTATACCAAATCCCAATTCACGGAGAGTTAGTGAACCTTCAATCGGCTTAATTTGCCCGATTTAACTAAACATTTTTGAGAAAATCATCACAAATCTAACCCGAAAAATCAATTTTAAAATGAGGTAATATAAGAAGATATGAGGTAATATAAGAAGATATCTGCAATAATCTCATCCTCACAATTAAGCCTGCAAATTTTACTTCAAAATCCCAAAATAAACACAAATTTGACTTGCGATGGCAAGGTATTGGAGGCTAGGGTTCTTCCTATTTGAGGAAGAGAAGAAATAAGATGAACACGTTACCTTTTGGTGTTTGGAGACTCTGCCTTTCTCATTCATGGTATAACGACTGGGTATAGCGACTGAGATTGGGCACCAGCGGGAGAGTAGAAGAGAGAGATGACTGCGACTTGGGGCTGAAATTGCAGATTATCGCACCGTTTCTCTATGCTCTGGCTGGTAGATTAGGGGCTGGGTATTAGAGATTTGGGGATGAAATTGCAGATTATCGCACCGTTTCTCTATGAGAGAGAGCTCTGTTTGTAGTAGAAGAGAGAGATACAAGATTTGAAATTTGAATAACTGAGATTACTTTAGTATTCATACAATTCTATGGTGTATTCCATAACAAATAGCTAGGAGAAGTAAACCAATTACAGTAGTACAAAAATATACTTTTAGTGACATCTATGGTATATTCCCTCTGTTCCTAAAATTCAAAATTGATATGATTTGTTTAAGTTTTGAAAACATCAAAATTCGATATACCTCTAATTTTTTTCGCATTTTAAAGGGGTAACATGCGAAAAACAATATGAAAAATTTATATATTTTACTTTGGTGAAATTTTAGTTATGATATAAGACTAATATCTAATTTAATAACCTAAGGTACTATAAATAATATCTAATTTGGTGAAGTTTTAGTTACTTTGGTGAAGGATATACAATTAATAACCTAAGGTACTATAAATAATATCTAATTTAAACATAAGCAAACTTGGTAGAGCCCTACAGTGACATTTTAAATACTAAACTCTTATCTAAATGTAATGGAATATAAATTTAAATTATGCTCATTGAATTGTGAACTTTTTCCAATATAGGCGTTTCGATTCACGCTTAAAGTTACCAAAGATATGATAGATGATACATTAAACTTAGTATAGCTTGTAACTAATAGTAATATATCTTGATTAAGGAAAGAGAAAGTGCAAGAATAGCTTTATGCCTTCAAGAATGATACCACAATCAGATAATATCAAATATATAAATTAAAAATTCTCTTATTAGATGAATCATACATGTCCATATATTGCATACTCAAATCACCATGGATTTGAGTATGAATGATGTCTACAACTACTTCTGCAAACAAAAGTAAAAACTCCATATTTTCTTTTTCAACACTAAGAGTGCAGGACTTAACCAAGTTTGGAAGTTATCATAAATAACATCTTACGTCTCTTTGCATAAGCAACTTAACCAAGTTTGGAAGTTTCGTAATAAGAAAACTTGAACTTAGAGGCATACTCTAACTTAAAGAAAAAAGAAAAGGAATCTAAATTTCTACTTGGAAATATCAAATCCTGAAAAATCAATCTTTCATGAATACTTCAAGAACCTATTAAATAAAAAGAACACAAAGACTAAAAATAGAACTTTTAACCCTGCCATAAAAATGAAACCCATAGTCACATAAGAGAAAAGGCGGTGGCAAGCACATTTATGAAATAACGATAATTTATAATAAGTCATTGAAATAGAGATTATTTGTAATATAATTAGTACAATAACTACCATTGAAATAGAGAGGTGTTCATGTGCAACCTACTTTCAATTATTTGTACTCTATGAAATTCAAGGTGAAAAGGACAGTTCCTAGTACTTATTTTACAAGAGCTTTTTTACTATAAATCTTTTGTTACTCTGAGCTTCCAACCAACAAATTCACGAAAATCATTGCTTTCGCTTGGTCACCCTCTATAATTGATTCTTAAATTACTATTAAATATATACTAAATATATAATTATTGGAGTATTTTTGAAGAATTATTCGTCTTCTCTTAATCATTGTTGCTTTGGGGAGCTCTCTTTGTTTGATACTACACAAACATATTCATGGAAAATACCCAGAACACAAACATATTCAATCTATAAACAAAAATACCCAGAACAAAATAACCATCAATAAAAACTATAAAATCGAGATAAATGCCTAATAATGATCCAGAAATCAAACTAAGCTCAAATTAAGCATATCAGTAAACCAAAGAAAAGGGTAATAAAATTTCATTCTGAAAATCATGGAAAATCGCATATCGAAGCAATATTACCAAAATATGATAAAAAATCAAGCTGTAAAACAGAAAAAAGGATAAAACCTTACGGTGTTTGGTATTGAGTTATTTGGAGACTCTGGCTTTCTCATTCATGGTCGGTTGCACTTCAAACTTTTTTGCTCTCTAATAGTACCGAGAGATTGGGCTAAAATAGCGACTGTGTATGCTACGCTGCCGTTATCGCACCGGCGAAGATTAGGGCTGGTAGATTAGGGCTGGGTATTGGGTATAAGAGATTTAAGAGAGTTTTGAGGGACGGAGCTGTTTGGGGGAATGAGAGAGAGCTATGTTTGTGGTAGAAGAGAGAGAGCTACCAGATTTGAAATTTGAATAAGTGAGAAAGAGAGCTGCTGATGTAGGATTCAGACGTGACATTTGTCTATTTTCTCTTTTTAATTTCATTTATTATTTCATACTATTTTCCTTATATTTGTAGTACATAGTTATTTAATTTCATTTATTATTTCATAATGACTTTTAGCTTTAAAAGCTTTTAAATCATGATACATGAGAGTATATTCTTTTTATTCGGAAAAACCGAATTAACTTCTCTTGGCATAACATTATGATGGACTAAAGCAAAGTCAGTTGGAATGAAAACTGGGTCGGACGCAATTGTAGGTGTTAGATAACATTCCAAATTATTTATCCGCGACCTTTTTTGTGGAAGGTGTGCTATAGTGGCTCGGTGCAATGGAGTTAGGTCTTGCAGATCATGACATAAGGGTTGTGGGGGAGTGTAAATCACCAGTATTTTCCTATGCAACTATCGAACAGGGGAAATACAATACATTACAACCATAATTTTCTTAAGAGCAAAAGAGATACGTATCGAGTACTTGATCAAAAAACTTACCAAAAAGATAGACATATTTTCTTTTCCATTTGTCCGACAATTAGTGGGCGTGTGACATACTCGTGTTTACCGCACAAGTACACATTCATTCTAGCATTGCAGGTAGTTAATTTTATGTATTTTAATCCAAATACGAACAATGATAATAGTAATTGTACCTCGACATTGCACAATTGAGTAGTCAAATGTTCAACCAATATTGTACGAAGAGATGGTTGGGAATGCGAGGGGACTGCAATAACCATTTTAGCAAGTGGAGCATGCTCGGAGAATTGGGAGAGGGACTTGGGTGGTGTCAATACTGGAAAGTCTTTGGGTAGAGGTTGAGTGTAATTCTCAGAACGCTCTCTTTCCCGACGTGCGCGTTGTGCCATCTTACGCCGTGAGCACGTACTACTATCATTGCGATTTCGTTCACGTCTAGCGTTTTGGGCCTTAATTTTATAGGAAGAGAAATTTGATGCGGGAGCCTAAGATAGGAAGTGATGTGTGAAATAAGTGAGAGTGAAGGGTGAGGAACTCAAAAATATCACCGACAATATAGTGTATATCGCTCTAACCGAAATACCAACACATTAGATAGCTATTAGATATGATGTGTTAAATAATTTTTATAAATACTTAAAGAACGATCAGTACAACATACCGATTGAGTAAACAAATTAGCGAAGTGATGTGTGAAATAAGTTAAATAATTAGCGAACTAATATAATTTCAAATCCCTGATAGAAATTGCATCAATTTACTGTAAGTAAACATAACATAGCAATTTACGAAGGGGAAACAAAAAAATTAAGAAAACTAACTAAGAATCTATAATATGTAAGAATGGCTAAGGAAACCAATACATAATTTGGACAATATATTAGCAGGTCAAAAATCAAATTCATGTAGAGCTGCGAAATTCATGTAAGAATAAAGTCGTGTGTGCGTGAGAGAGATATGTAAGGGTGAGAGTGAAGGGTGAGGAACTCAAAAATATCACCAACAATATAGTGTATATCGCTCTAACCAAAATACCAACACGTTAGATAGCTATTAGATATGATATGTTAAATAATTTTTATAAATACTTAAAGAACGATCAGTACAACATACCGATTGAGTAAACCAATTTTCTTTTCCTGTTGAGCTGCCAATTTTTTGTTTCCCCTTCGTCGAAGATGGAGCAATTCTTAGGTTGGTCAGGTGATTCACATTTGAATTCGCCTAGGAAGTACAAAATAAGGCATTAGGTTAGCATGTCCAAAAAGCATAACTTTTTAAAATCAAATTCATAAGAAATATCGCTCTCATAATAATACCACAACACAACAATTCTACTCGACGATGGTATGGAGTCGTGTGTGCATGAGAGAGAAGTGTAAGAGTGAGACTGAGACTGAGACTGAGACTGAGGGGTGAGGAACTTAAAAATATCACCGACAATTTAGTGTATAAATAATCATTAGTACAACATACCGATTGATTAAACCAATTTTCTTTTCCAATAGAACAACTAATTTTTTCTTTTCCCTTCGATGAAGATGGAATAACACTTGGGTTATTCAAGTGATTCACATGTGAATTCTCCTAGGAAGTACAAAATAAGACATTAGTCAAAAAAATACAAACTAATACCAAAATAAATTTTTTTAACAATACCAGTAGTATTACCTTCTCCATATGTAATTGATTAAGCACACATTCAGACAAAACATTAACAGGTATGTTGTTACTATCACTTAGATCAACCCGTAAGAGCAAACTTAATAAATTAAACATGAGTTAAACATGAGCAAATGAAACTGCAATGACATATTTCGTATCTTGAATATCATGACAAAAACTTAACATTTTATCAAAACTATGCTTAGTTTCAAAAAAACATTCAATACTATTGTTCCAAATCTTCCGAGCCTAGCTCTTTTTTATTTTGTTTTTTATTTTGTTTTACTATATA
Organism: Panax notoginseng; assembly: GCA_016801055.1. Taxonomy (NCBI): domain Eukaryota; kingdom Viridiplantae; phylum Streptophyta; class Magnoliopsida; order Apiales; family Araliaceae; genus Panax; species Panax notoginseng. Next base: position 173,124,159 of record CM029021.1, read on the forward strand.
TTGTTCTGTAAGAGAGGAATTCCCTCAATTTTGATGATAGTCGAGGTTTCAAATTGTTGGAAGTTGAATCAGAATAAAAGTTTGAGTTTATTTTCTTGACATCTTATATTTAACTTCTTTAATTGGTGTCACTTTTTCATTAAGAATAATGTTATGATCCTGAACTTGTATACCCTAAGATAAACAATGGATTTATGCACCAAATATTTAGTAAAAGAGGGATCTTTTAACTGGTGGCAACCCTTGGGTTACAATTCAACAGAGATTATCACAAATTTTATCACATTTTAACCCATCATTCTGTGGCAAATCATGCTTCTGCATATGTTCATTGGTATGGATCACAAACAACTCTTACATTGGACATAGAACTAATAATTTTAAAAGATGCAGATTTTGTCATATCATGATTTCTTATTTCTGCAGCTTCCGCTAAATATTGATATGCACAATAATCTCCACCAAAGCACGAATACAAGCACCCGGTCACAAAAAATTCTAAACACCTTTGACCAACACCTAAAATACTCAAATAGTCAAAAACAAATACAAACACAAAGGGAAGCCCAAGTTGAGATTCAAAGGTCTTAACACCTGGACAGATACCAGCAAAGGACAACTAAATCCAAATCCATGTTCAAAATTCTGGTATTGGACATCATATTGCATGCATGAACACATAATTAAGCAATTCAATTTTAAAGAGAGATATATTTAAAACACACAATTAAAGCATTCAAAACACCAGAATGGGGAAATAGATAAACTATAAAAGCATCCAAATTGGTTATCTACTACCAGTCAAGATTCAAAATTTCCAAGCAACCAAATGTAGAACTGCAACATAATATTACAATCCTCCAGTAAAGAAACTGAGAAATAAAGCAGATCCATAGGACAACAAAACTCCTTAAAGCTTCAGAAATAACAATTACAATAGGTAAAGCAACGAAATTCAATCAATTGGCTGGTTCAATTTGGGGACTGAGCCATCAAGATTGAATTTTTATATGAATTCTCCCAGATGGAGGCCCCCGTTTCCATCATAAAATAGAGAGCAACCAACAAATTATTTCTACAGCAACCCAAATTCAAAAGATAATTGTAACTAAGAAACATAATTGTAAACATCAAACCAAATCCAAAGGAACCCTAAAAAAAACCAAATCAAGAATCCCATAAACCCAATAAAGCTAAACCCTCAGACAATGGGTGTCGAACCAAACTGAATTGAAGAAAAATTGAAGTAACCAAGATAAGGTGCCAAGGAATTTCATACATTTTGTAAGAAACCAAACTGAAATTGAAGAAAAACCAAGATAAGGTGCCGAGGAACAGTAGAATGGGAAGGGTGCAAGAAAGAGGAGAGCCTACCGATGCGGATCAGCACGACCTAAGGTGCCGAGGAAGTGGAGAGCCAAGAGGAGAAGGTCGTACATCTTCGACTTCTTCTCTACTTCTGTATTTTTCAAGCTCCTTGTAAGGCCTACCGTTTTTTAAGCTTCGCTGAGGAAGAGGGTTATCTACTTCTTCTTCTGCTTCTAGGCCTCGAGTGTAAGAACAGAGAGAGATAGAAGATTTGAAATTTGAATAAGGAGGAATTAGAGCTGATGACATCAATTTTGGATGGGACACTTATCTTTTTTTTCTCTCTCTGCCCTATTTTATATTATAGATTTCACTTCAGTGATCTATCTTCCTATTCCTAAAAGGCTTAAATATAATTTACTACCCTAAATTATAGATCATATTTCACTTTGGTGATCTATCTTTCAATTTTGTCAATTAGATGATTGAACTATTATGATTGAACTATTAATTTTTTTCACTTCAGTTTAATTTCTTTTAACAAGTTAAAAATTATTGACGTGACCCCTAAGTAGGGCCATATCCAGCTGACGTGTATTTAAAAATAATTTATTTACCATTTTGTTAATTTAAATTATTTATCCAGGGGCAAAGTTGGTAAAACAACTTTTATTCCACACTAAAGCAAAACTCGTTTGCAATGAATCTGAACTTTAATTTTGAGCAATTATCATAGGTACCTCAAAGCTAAAGTTTAAAGATCAAAGATCGATGTTGCTACAAATTTTAGTTAGGAAGCAGCTATTCTCTATTCTCTCTCATCTTTCATCCATGGTTATTAATTTCTTCGATCATCTTTCATCCATGGTTATTAACAGATTATTTCTTCGATTTGACCATGGTTCTGTTCGAGATTTGGTGATGATGGTTGGGTGCGGTGATGGGTGGATGGGGAGATTTGGTGATGATGGTTGGGTGCGGTGATGGGTGGATGGGTAGAGGTGGTGGTGCATGCTCGTGACAGTGGCAGATCTAATAATATGGTGGTAGATCTTGTATGATGGTTTATAATGGTGGTGTAATATGATAGATGGTGGCAGAGTAGTAGATCTATTAGTGTTAGGTTTGCGGTAACCGTGACATTTTTTCTTCTCAAAATCTATCTTTGGTGGTGACGATGGGCGATGGATGGTGGTGAAAATGGCGAATGGTGGTGTATAGTGATGGATGGTAATAAAATTAAATGGTGGTGTTGGTGGCGGATATAATAATATGGTGGTAAATTTGGTATGGTGGATGTTAACGCCAAGATCTTCTCTCACGTCCCAATCACGTAAGACGCTCTGATCCTGCACAGTTCAACAAGTCAACACCAAAAGCTTGACGGCCTGACCGTCGGGGGATAGCTCCGGCGTGAGAGTCAGTACAGGCGATCACAAGGTTAACAATGGAGGAAAATAATGAATAGTGCCTGAGTGTGTACGAAATGATAATGTTGTGTGTAGTGTTTTGTTACCTCTTTTCCTTTTGTTATCCTTGTCTCATACGTTCCCCAGACCCGGTTTACTGTGCCACCCACTACCTCCTGACACCTCCTCCCATCTCCGGTCATCTTAGCCGAAAGTGTGTAGCTTATTTTCCTACCTGCTACCACTGTTACCTCCCGCTGGCAATCGGAGTCCCATCCTCATTAATGCATGCAGAAAGGTGACAGACATAACAGTCAACTACTGCTTTTGTGATGATTACCGGTCAAAGATAAGATAAGTAATACCTTACGTAATGGACCAACCCCGTGACTAAGCCCAATATTATAGTCAAGTAGCGAGGCCCAAGTTGTTTGACCCAATATGGTAAATGTGATATAGTCCAAAAGACAAGCTCATTCGGTCTGGCCCAGTAGGAAAAGTATTCTGACCCAACATTGCCCCCCAGTCTTTTATTAAACGGGATGTTTAGTGGAAGACTGTAAATAGTGCGAGTCCACAGGAAGAAAGGGTCCAATAAGCGCCGGCCCACCTTGGATAACCCATTAAAGTCAAAATCGGACGTTACCCCTTCCTCTCCCACATCATTGCCCCCAATTAATGCGCCGCCCTAGGCTCTCGTGCAAATTTTGAAAAGACCACTCGCTATAAAAGCCGCTGCCCATTCTCCTTGGATGGTTCCCTGCCATTTCGAATTCACAAGAGCTTATTGTCTTTTCCTTCTCAAATTTCTTCATTTTCTCTGCAAATTCTCAACAATGGCATCTCAAAACCCCGATACAAGCTCTCCACTTCGTGTAGCCCCTATCTCCAGCGTGGCTCCCCATTCAAACCCAGACAAAGAGGTTCCGAGCTCAGACCCCCAAATCGGTGCCCCAAGTAAGGAAGCTCCACCTATGGAATCACTTCCCAACCCCTCTGATTTTTTCAAAAATGAGGAAAATTTTTCTCACGCCAACACCCCCTCCACTGTTAATGAGGTTGAGCTCTGCAACATTTGGGCTCGCTATCAAATACCGGATACCCACAGGGTACGGATAGCAGCCTCCCACGAAAGGATGTATCAGCGTCCCGACGGTTGGATCGCCGTCCCGGCAACTTTTCTGGTGAAGGGGGTGAGATTTCCCCTTCACGCCTTCCTGATCACCCTCCTAGGGTTCGTTGGAGTGGGGTTCACCCAATTGGTGCCAAACTCGTACATCCATATGCTGGCTTACATAGCCTTCTGCTACGAGATAGGAGTTCCTCCTGCTGTGGATTCCTTCTTTACCCTCTTCTCGGTGGGAAAATCTCGGGAGAAAGGCTTCAAGGTGCTAAGTAAGATAGCCCCTAAGCCCAATGCTAGAATCGAGAAGCGGTCTCTAATGGACACTCCTTCGAGCAACCGAGGATGGCACAATAAATGGTTCTTCGTCAACGGGCCCGAAATCTCCTCTGTCCCTGACTGGACCACTTCTGATCGCGTCTCTGCAGACTTCGGAGATATATCCGAGGAGCGTATAAGAGAAATGACGCGCATCATAGAGAAGATACCCCTGAAGGAGTGGAGCTTCGGCCTCCTGAGCAAACAAGCATGGTTGTATGACCACAAGTTGTCTCTCATCAAGCCAACTTCGATCGATCGGAAGGACCTGGACAGGTACCTCTCTGGTAAGCCTTCATCACCTTCCACCGAAGTTCCCCAGAAAGAATTTCCGGCTTCGGAAGCCCATGATGCGGAAGTCTTTCGCGGATCCGAATCTGCTGAGGAGCCTAGCCGACCTCGACAGAAGAAAAGGGCAGTTCGGAAAGTCCGGGCAACTCCTCAAGGATCTCAATCAACTCCCGCAGCGAGCTTGATTGACATGCCTGCGATCGACCAAATGCAGGCTCTTCGGATTAAAAAGAGGAAGACCAATGTGACTCCTCTGTCCGCCGATGAGCTCCGGGTTCCTCCTCCTGCAGCCGATCCGCCTATCATTATTCCTATGGAGATTCACGTTTCAGAAGACGAGCTCGAAGACCCGAACGAGTCTCCTCTTCTGTCTCGTAAAAGGAAGCAGCCTTCCGAGGATCAACCACCACTGCCCCCTGAACCATCAGTGCCCTCCTCGGCAAGATCTTATCCTTCCGCCTTCAGGCGAGAAGCCGCATCCTCTCCCACCATATGGCCGGAGTTTAATGTCAACTTCCCTTTCTAGCTGTTCGAATCTTTTGTCCGGGAGACTGATGACCATCGGTTCGGAAACAGCTCGATTAGGGACTTAATCGAAGAAGGCATGAGCTATCAGGCTAAGGTTAGTTTGTTCAATTTGAAATATTTGGGAATCATTTGTTTCATCTGTTCCTTCTACTAATTCACCGACTTTCTTTAACCGTCTGCAGGCAAATGCTGTCTTCGGGAGACTTCTCCCCCGATACAGAGAGTCCGAAGCCGAAGAAGATACAGCTAGGCGGGAGAAGGCCATTCTGGTTTCGGCTCTGGAAAGGGAGAGAAGGGCCCATAGTGCCACTCTCCTCAATAATGAAGGCCTCCAGAAAGATGTAAATAATTTAAAAGAAAAACTGGAGACAGCCGAAGCCACCCACCAACTGACCGTTACTACGAACATAGATCTGGTTCGCCGGAACGAAGTCCTTGTTGGGAAGAACGAGACGATGGTTGTAAGACCCCAACTTATTAATGAATAAAATTAAATTTTCTCTAAATATTATTGTGAATAATAAGGGGTTAATTTGATATAATACTTTGGTTATGGGTGAAATGTGCAAATTTTACAAAATAAGCAAGTGGTTATAAAATATTCATTTTATCGGGGAATATTCGTTTGGTCGTGGAATATTCTTGCTGTCGGGGAATATTCGTACGACGGCGCAGCCTTATGTGGGTCCCATAACGGAAAGCGATTGGATGAAGAAAACGACAAGTATACGTTATTTATAAATAACGGCGTAGTTGTTACCGTTAATACTGTTGGAATACCCGGTGGTTAAAATACAGTAGCACACGGTATTGCACCAATTATTGATTCTTACGTAAGAAGGCACTACTCAATAATTGTTACAGTAGTTATTGTTCAATATTTTATTTTATTGATTCAATAATTGTTGCATTGATATTTTATATTATTGTTGTTTCAATAATTGTTGCTGCACAGTATTTTTCATTATCAGATCAATAATTCATATTATTTGAATAATATTATTAGATAACATTATTGGCAATGTCTAGAAAATTCTGTCTAAGGAGAGGTTTGGTCATCTAATTGCGCGCCAGTAAGGAGAAATCCTTATTGGAAAGCCCCCTCTTTCCTGGGAACGGCCTGGTTGTCATAAATGTGATTCTGTAATATTATTTGTGAATAATTAATTATTGATTCATATGATAAGGAAATATTTATTTTATGTGGATATAAATGAGGGATATATTTTTGTGGTTAAAAATGAAGGAGTTAATGTTGAGGTGTTTTATCAGTATTTTTATCGGAATGGAGGTATTAAAAATCAAATCAAGGTTTTTGAGAAATATTGCGGGTGTTATAATTTTTAATCCGACCGTTGGATCGTGGTAATTTTTGGATATGTTATACATATATAAGTTGAGTATATGTCCACAAATTTTGAACCGTTAAAAATGAACGTATGATTTATTATGAATTTTACGAGATGACTGGTTCAGAAATTATTGAATTTTCGGAGTTTATCATTTTGATAGAAAATTCTAGAATTGGTGGGCCCCACTTGTGGTTGGTGAAGAAATGTGCTGAATTATATTTCAAATGTGGTGGGTGGGAATAATAGCAGGTAAAGCCATCAGGTTGCAGGTCAAACCTACCAAAATTTTCCTATAAATAGAGAGCTAAGTTAGAATTGAAAATCACACCAGAAACAAGTTTTCTCTCTTTCTCTCTCTAGATTATTGAATGTATTTTGTGAGTATTTAGATACTTTGAGAGTTTCTATTCATCAGAGCAAGTTTTTTTCAGCCTTATACCGGTATTCCGACCAGAAGTACTGATATTTTGAGGTAAGGGATATTATTTTCTTCTTAAATGATATTATTTTCTTCAATATCATTATGCTGAAATATTGATATGAGTTTTTATCAAATTTGGAACTTTTTGTGTCGGAGTTACTATTCACGTATACGGCACTATTCACGAATACGGCACTATTCATCGAAAAATAAAATTTTTTCTTTTTGTCCAAGATGTCTATTATGGTTACTATCTTTGATTGTATCCATGTTTTGATCTTTATTTTTTAATTCTGCTTCACAATTGATTATTATGAAGTATTATTGATCTTGGATAAACTGTTATACGAATCCCTACTATTTGTCCTTCTGTCTCATTGGATTCGTTCTCTTTAAGATATTTTTCATCATCCTCAGTCTTAAATTATGATATTAATGAATATCTTTGGCCTGTAGTGCAAAGATGTATGATTACTTGATGAATATCTTTGGCCTGTAGTGCAAAGATGAACAGGTGTTGAGATGAACATGACTGACAGGTGATACAAATGAATATCTTTGGCCTGTAGTGCAAAGATGAATATTTGGATAAAGATGATTATTAATTGATGTTACAGGGATAAAATATTGATGATGAACTTTTAAATCTTAGAAGATAGTAGAATTCTTTCTCTACTTGACTCTTCTAATGGTTTGCTGTTTCCGCTGCAGTTGTTGATCTAAAACTTGTTGTCGATTATATTCTATCAGATTTTTCCCTGTTGAAGACTAACGATAATTTGTTTGTATATTATCTTAGTCATAATATTCTTTACTGGGCTAGTTGAGCTCACCCTTTTCCTTTTTGTTCCATTTTTTTTCTCAGGAGGTGAGAACATAGCAGGAACTAGTCGGGGTACGGAGTGATGATTCTAGAAAGATGTTTTAGCAGTCCTCACTATTTCTGTAAAATAGTGTTTGAATAATTGTAACGAGGACTTATTTGAGTGTGGATATTGTCTAGAAGACAATATTTGTATTTAAACTCACAGTATGTGTTGTCGTATTTTGCACGACAATTGTATTATTGAAGTTGTAGTTTATTTTCTGTACCATGTATTTGGCGACTCAGAATGGGTGTTGTATACCTATTTTGGGGGCGTCACAATGGTGAAGACCAATAAGAGCTTGGCCATACAAGTACATGATCTGGAGGCCAGGGATTTGAGACATCTAAAGGAGCGGGTGAAACTCGAAGAGGAGCTCCGTGAACTTCGGGCTCTGAGAGATTTGGGTCCTCCTCTAACCGGAGATCTTCGGAGGTTCAACAAGAATACCAGAAATTTGCCGAGTTGAACGAGGAGATCATCCAGATGTTCTCGGATGGGTACGACGAATGCCGAAACAAAGACAAGGCAAGACTTGTCGCTGCCAAGGTTGACCCGACTATCCTGGATTCTTCGGAAGACGAAGCCGATCTCTGAAGATAATTCTCTTTTCCCTTAGCTGTTAGGATTATTTGTAAAGCTTCTATTTTGTAAATAGCATTATATAAATAAAATATCAACATTATTCCTTATGACTTCGGTGTATTTAATGTTTACCAACACTTCAATAACGATTCAATCTCAATCTCCTTCACGGATTTAACTTAAACTGTTAATTAACAACTAGGCAAGTCTTATAACAGATAAGATGAAGTTAAAAAATGTGGCCTTCCGAACTCAACACTTAGAAAAATTTTGGTAGTAAAAAGTAAAGGAATACTTATTCGTTACCGAAGTGTGAGTTAGATGCCGTGAGGGGCCTGACGAAGTCTGAATGATGACACTTGCCTACCACGGAGGGCCTGACAAGGTCTAAAGGACGACGCTTGCCTACCACGAAGGGCCTGACAAGGTCTTTAGGACCACCTGCCAATGAGGCTACCATCGAATGGTCAGCGAGTCCGCCCGAACCTCCTTACACCAATGACGTTCGCCTACCACGAAGGGCCTGACGAAGCCATAAGGACCACCTTCCAATGAGGCTACCATCGAATGGTCAGCGAGTCCGCCCGAACCTCCTTACACCAATGACGTTCGCCTACCACGAAGGGCCTGACGAAGCCATAAGGACCACCTGCCAATGAGGCTACCATCGAATGGTCAGCGAGTCCGCCCGAACCTCCTTACACCAATGACGTTCGCCTACCACGAAGGGCCTGACGAAGCCATAAGGACCACCTGCCAATGAGGCTACCATCGAATGGTTAGCGAGTCCGCCCGAACCTCCTTACACCAATGACGTTCGCCTACCACGAAGGGCCTGACGAAGCCATAAGGACCACCTGCCAATGAGGCTACCATCGAATGGTCAGCGAGTCCGCCCGAACCTCCTCACACCAATGATACTACCAACAACGAAGACACGATTTGTTTGAAAAGAAAGGAATTTTTATTGATGATGACTTGAAACCATTTACAGACTTCCGGTGTACTGGCAATGTAGCTATTGAAAATATTTTTGAAGCCTGCCTACATGCCAAGTATTCTTGATTTCTGATCCGTCGAGAGCCTTCAACCGATAAGTCCCCGGCTTCGGTACTTCTATGACTTCATATGGCCCTTCCCAATTCGGCATCAGCTTTCCCACATTCTGAGGCGTAGATGCTTCGGCTTCTCTGAGAACGAAATCCCCTACTTTGAACCTGCGAAGCTTTACCCCTTTGTTATAATGCTTAGCCACTCTTCGCTGATAAGCTGCAAGTTTGACCAAGGCTGTTTCCCTGACTTCTTCAAGTAAATCAAGGTTGGCTTTCAGCCCTTCATCGTTGTATATTTCTCTGAACTGGCCAACTCGAAGACTTGGAGATCCAATTTTAACAGGGACTAAAGCATCAGTACCATAGGCCAGTCTGAAGGGTGAATCCCCTGTGGTGGTCCTCGGAGTGGTCCGATAGGCCCATAATACGCTGAGAAGCTCTTCTGGCCATCTTCCTTTAGCTTCGTCCAATCTGCGCTTGATCCCATTCAGCAGCGTTCTGTTGGTCACTTCGACTTGCCCATTTGACTGTGGATGAGCCACTGAAGTCTTCCTGTGCTGGACTCCCAGTTCCTTCAGAAAGCCTTCAAATTTTGATCTCACAAACTGGCGTCCGTTGTCTAATATCACCACTTAAGGGATCCCGAAGCGAAACACTACGGATTCTTTCATAAATTTCAGACACTCCTGTTCCGTTATCAGCCGGAGTGGTTTCGCCTCGACCCATTTGGTCATGTAATTAATAGCAACGATGACGAAACTGACCTGCCCTTTAGCCTTCGATAACGGACCCAGTATGTCAACCCCCCAGACAGCGAAGGGTATAGGAGATAGAATCGAGTATAGCTCTTTCGGTGGCTGATGTGGGATCGGACTGTTGAGCTGGCACTTCACGCATTTCTTGACGTATTCAGTTGCTTCCTTGAAGATCGTTGGCCAGTAGTATCCCTGCCGAAGAACTTTGTATGCCAGCGACTTAGCAGCCATATGGTCACCGCAGATGCCCTCGTGAACTTCCCGAAGAGTATAATCGGCTTCGGACGGAGTCAAACACTTTAGCAGTGGAGACGAGAAGGCTCTTCGGAACAGATCCCCATCTATCAGAACGAAATTAGCACTCTTGTACTTGATTTTCTTGGCCAAGATCTGATCCGAAGGTAGAACGCCATCTGCCAGATATTCCAGGTATGGGGTCAACCAACAGTTGGTTCGATCAACGCACATTACCGATTCATGATGAACACTAGGATGTTGCAGAATTTCCAAGTATACTGATCCATCAAAAACGTTAACATCCGTAGTGGCTAATTTGGAGAGTGCATCGGCAATGGAATTGTCATCAAGTTCGACCCCCTGGAATTCGTAGAACTGGAAATAATGAAGCCGTTCTTTCAATTCCGCCAAATACTTGATCATTCGATGACCTCGGACTTCGTATTCCCCGGAGACTTGTTTAACGACTAACTGAGAGTCGCTGAAGATAACTATTCTTTGCACTTCGAGGCTTTTAGCTAGCCGCAAACCTGCCAACACTGCTTCGTACTCTGCCTCATTGTTCGTTGCTTTAAACTAAAATCTGATGGCCTATTGCACCTTGAATCCCTCCGGACTAGTCAGAATAATCCCTGCTCCGCTGACGTCTGCGGTAGAAGACCCATCTGCATACAGCGTCCACGAACTCTGATTCTGCTGAAGAGCCGCAACTATGATGTCAGATCCTCCAGCTTCTGCTACAGCCTCATCAGCTTCAGAAAACGAACACTCGACCACAAAATCAGCCAAGGCCTGCCCCTTGATGGCAGTACGGGGATGATATTCAATGAAGAACTGAGACAACTCCATCGTCCATGCAGCTAATCTCCCCGATACCTCAGGTTTGCCCATAATTTTCTTCAAAGGCTGATCTGTGTATACTATTACCAACCTACCCTGGAAGTACTGCCTAAGCTTCCTACTAGCAATTATTAAAGCAAAAGCAAATTTTTCAATATTTGGGTACCTTGTTTCGGCATCCCGAAGGACATGGCTTACATAATAAACCGGGTGCTGCTTACCCCCAACCTCTCGCACCAAAACTGCTCCTACTGCCAACGAACTAGCTGCTAAGTACAAATATAAGGGCTCAGCAGGAGCGGGCTTCACCAACAAAGGCGCCGAAGATAAGTAGGACTTGATGCTCTGGAAGGCATCTTCGCATTCCGAAGTCCATTGGAACGTCTTGGCATTCTTCGGCCCTTTCAAAGTGTCAAAAAACGGCAAACACCTTTCTGCCGATTTGGACATAAACCTCCTCAAAGCTGCAATCCTTCCAGTCAGACGCTGAACGTCTTTAAACGACTGAGGAGTCTTCATGTCCAAGATCGCTTTAATCTTCTCTGGATTGGCTTCAATTCCCCTCTGACTGACCAGGTAACCTAGAAATTTGCCAGCCCCTAATCCGAAGGTGCACTTGGTAGGATTCAGTCTCAAATTGTGGTGACGGACTGTCTGAAAACATTCCTCCAGGTCATCCAGATGTTTGTGCACCAACATGCTCTTAACAATCATGTCATCCACATATACTTCCATATTTTTGCCCAACTGACGCCTGAAAACATAGTTCATCATCCTCTGGTAAGTGGCCTCGGCGTTGATGAGGCCGAAGGTCATTTTCTTGTAGGTGTATACCGACCGATGCGTAATAAATGTCGTCTTTGGTATATCCTCTTTACACATGGAGATTTGATGATAGCCAGAGAATGTATCCATGAAGCTTAACAAGGCATACCCCGAAGTTGCATCGATGAGCTGGTCAATGTGGGGTAATGGGTAGAAGTCCTTCGGACAAGCTTTATTCAGGTCTGTGTAGTCGATGCAGACCCGCCATTTCCCGTTCTGTTTTTGGACCAGTACCACGTTTGCCATCCATTGCGGATAGTCGATTTCGAAGATGAAGTCAGCAGCTAGCAGCTTCGCAATCTCTTCATCAATGATTTTCTGGCGCTCGGGCGCAAAGATCCTTCTCTTTTGCCGAACTGGCTTCTTCGACGGATCCACTTCTAGCCGATGCTCAGCAATATCCCTGCTCACTCCCGGCATGTCCTGAGGCTCCCAGGCGAAGATGTCAACATAGCACTGCAGGAGTTCAATGAGGTTCTTCCTGAGAGGTTCCGGCAGGCCCGAACCTATTTTCACCGTCTTGTTCGCCTTGCCCGGGATGAGCTCTATCTCTTCTGTCTCTTCGACTGGCATGACCAACGGTTCTAAGCTGCTTTCCGTGAAGGGTTCGATCTCTATTGCCATGGTCTGTTTTTGCTTCGATACTCCTACTCCCGAAGTGATCACGGTATTTCTATAACACCTTCTGGCCAGATCCAGATCTCCTTTTACCTCCCCAACACCATAAGCCGTAGGAAATTTGATTTTGAAATGAGGGATAGAGGTTACAGCTTGTAAAGCAATCAAAGTGGGTCTCCCCAAAATAGCATTATAAGCAGAATCTACATTCACTACGTAAAATTTGCAAGTGATTTCTACCTGTTGGGGGGCTGTTCCGAAGATAATCGGCAGCTCAATGGTTCCAGCCACTTTGACCGGATCATTGCTGAAGCCGTATAAAGGGGCCTCCTGTTCGATCTCCATATTCTGCCCATCAAGATGCATCCTCTGATAAGCATGAGCATATAGGATATCCACAGAAGACCCGTTGTCGATCATCATGCGCTTCATGTCCACCGAACCCACTTGTGCTGTCACGACCAATGATCTCTCATGTGGTTCGATGGTTTCCGAAGGGTAATCCTCATCGGTAAAGGAAATTACAGTACCCGGGAAGGATCTGTCGGGCTTCGGGAGACTACCCGCCACTGACATGACCGAATCCAGATAACCTCGGCGCTTCTTCCCAACAAGCTTGCCTGAAGTGCCGCCAGTGATGACATCAATTACTTGCCTTGCGGGCTGTTCGGGAGCAGGGAACACTTGCTGAATTAGTTGGGCTGCCTGAACGGGTCCTCTATTCTGTTGCTGGTTTGCTCGGGCAGCCACATAATGAACTAACGCCCCGTCTTGCACCTTTCTCTCGATAAAATCTTTCAGGCTAGCACAGTCGTTCGTATCGTGACCCGAGGCTTGATGATAGTCACAATACTTGCGAGAATTCCCTTTTCCGGGTTTAAAATTATCTCGAGGTGGCTCGAAAATAGGTTGATTCTTGATCTGCTCCAAGATAACAGCTCTGTCGGCGTTGAGCGCCGTATATGTCCTGTTTACCCTCTGAGCGGGGGCGGACGAGCGTTCTCCACCCTGCCTCCAATTATTATTGTATTTCTTTGATTTGCCGTCGCGACGGCCTCTATCTCCTTCATTTCTACCCTGGTCACCCTCTGCTCTGTCCCGATCTGTCTCTTTAAGTCGCTCTGAAGAGGGACGTTTGAGGCTATTCATGGCCTCTTCTACCACAATATAGCCTTCTGCTTTGTCGAAGGATTCTGCGAGACTCTTCGGGTGGTGAAACATCAACTTCTTCACCAACTTTTCTGATTTGACCAGATCTAATCCGTTCTAAAACAGTCCCACGGCTTGTAGATCGTTCAGCTCTGTTACTTGGCCGACTGCTTCACGGAATCGCTTCACATATTGGCCCAAAGACTCATTCGAGAATTGCCGAACCTGAGCCAATGAGCCAGTTGGTTACCCTCTTCTTCGGTTGCTCCCGAAGCGGGCGTGGAACTGACTGCACATATCCGCCCAGGATGAGATCGAATCTGAAGGCAAAGTCCCCATCCACTGTCTGGCATCCTTTCGGAGGGTCGTGACAAAAGTATGACACTTAGCAGCATCGCTAAAGTCATAGTAATCCATCAGTCGGTCGAACGCCTGATTGTGGTCGTAGGGATCCCTCGATCCGTCATAACTTTCAATGTGAGGCAACCTCTTGGTGGGGTCAGCCTTTTCTCTCAGAATCTCCGCGAAAAAAGGGGATGCCTTCTTTCCCGAAGTCTCCTTCACTTTCTGTACCTCGGCAAGCTGCCTCCGAAGCTCCTTCACCTCCTTTACCAGATAATCCACGCCTTCGGGTTGGGACGATGCTTCTTTTTCCGGTGACCCTTCCCTCTTCTGGGTGGACCGGTGCTTTACAATAGAATCCCCAACTTTCGAGGGGGTTTTCTGATGATGACGGTCCACAGAGCGTAGTGCCCTCGGTGGACTTTCGGGCGTACGACCTCTAGATCTGCTTCGTCTCAATACCCGGCTACCGTGGTGAGAATGCGCAACAACGAGCGCCCCCTTAGTATTCTCCGGAGTATGTTCTCTGGATCGACCTCTTCGTTCGTTTCGACTCAGCTCCTTATAACCGACAGGGTGATGTGCCTTCTTCGATCTTTGAGGAGTAGGGCTCCTGGACCTTCTTCTTTCCCGATGTCGATCTTGATTTTCACGCTCGGAATGAGCAGGCTCCTTCCCGCTCCGATGCCCCCGTTCTTCAGAGTGGACGTAGCTGGAAGCTTCGTCCCTCAATTCGGCCATTCGAGACATCTGTTCAGCTATATCCCGTCGTTGTTTCACAAGCGCCTCCATGGCCCTATCAGCTTCATCTGCCATCTTAGCCAAGCGGGCAGCCTTTTCGTCTTGGTCGTCTCGGTATCGAGTTCTAGGCGAGGTTCCTTCTACTCGTTTCCGGCCATGACCGGACCCTTTCTCCGCTGTAAAAATTAGCTGTCGCTTGGCTTTACTCATAGCTCTCGGACGAGAATCTCCATGCGATCGTTTGGATGCCGTGCTGGCATGAACACTTAGTGCAGGTCCCAAACGGTCCTTCATAGATACTCGCGGTACTTATTCACTGGCAGCCCTCGGCTGCCCCTCAGGTGTAGGTGTCCTACTCTTTCCCATGAACACCGACGTAAAACGAACAAGGTTTGTGATTGAAAAATATTCAGGACACTAGAACGCCCTCCTTCTAGCGCCAATGTTAACGCCAAGATCTTCTCCCACGTCCCAATCACGTAAGACGCTCTGATCCTGCACAGTTCAACAGTGGAGGTGGTGGCTACGGAATTAAGCAGTAGTGGCGGCGGCGATGGATTCTGTGGCAGTGCAGGCGGCGATAGACTATATAAAGATGGATATGATGGAGGTGGTGGCTACGGAGGAGGAGGTCGTTGGGAATATGGTGGCGGTGGTTATGGTTGTGGCCGAAGGGAAGGCTGAGGCGGTTATGGTGCTGGCGGTGGCGGTCCATGTTATAATTGCTTCTGATGGTTTTTGCTTTTGATGTTTTGATTATTATTAATGTTTGATAGAAAGTTGTTTGACAATTTTAGCCTTTAATATATCATAAATTTTTTTAAAAAAAAATTGTACACATCAACTTACACTCTGTTTTTGAGTTTTGAACAGAAAAGAAAAGAATAGAAAATTTAAATTAGAACAAAAAAGAAAAGAATAGAAAACTTGAAGTTTTTCTTTGGGTTGTTTCTGAGTTTTTAATAGAAAAGAATAGAAAATTTAAAATTAAGGACATAAGTTGTAATTTAAAATTTATTATATTAGAAGTTGAGGATAATATGGGAATTATAAAAATATTACTTATTCCAATTTCTTTTCCGTCCAAATCAGGCTAATTTTGGACGGAAAACTTTGGCAAGAAAAGTGGCCAAGTTTTCTATCCATTTCTTTTCTTTTCCGTTTATTAAAAAACTCAGAAACATAAGAATTAGAAAGAAAACTTAAATTTTTCGTCCATTTCTTTTCTTTTCTGTCCATTTTAAAACTAAGAAACAGAGCGTTAACTCCTACCTAGATAGTCACGTCGGCAATTTCTGACGTGGCAAATTCAATTGAATGAAATTGAAAAAAATTAATAATTCAATCATCTAATTGATAAAATTGAAAGATAGATCACCTCAAATTTAGTTGTTAACACAGTTATCAACTCTAAATCAACCCACAAGCCAACTCCAAGTTTGAGCAGAAGTCAATCAAAATAAAATGAAGATCATCGAGATCAGGAATTAAATTATTGGATATTCTATATCTATCTAACACGCTATATGCCTGCTCCGGAATGACCTATTTTAAAATGACTTATAAGTTAAAATATAATTTGATTTATAAGTTATTTTAAGTCGTGATTTATAAGTAAAAGTGTTCGGCATTAATTTGACTTATAAGTCATAAATTAAATTAAAATAACTTATGAAAGCGTTCGGCTCATAATAAGTTATAAGTTAAAATGAATGTGATTATTAAAAATGACATTAATAAAAAGAGAGGCAAAATAAAAAAGGCTCAACATAGACATTACATTTGGTCAAACTAACTTATTTTAATTTTGATTTAAAATTCAACTTATAAGTCAAAAAATAAGTAGTTATCAAACACCTTAATAGTGAAAACCAACTTATAAATTGGTTTGACCAACTTATAAGTTGTTCCTAAACAGGGTCATAATGTGTCTTGAGAAATAGATTACCTTTGCACCTAAAATTCAAAGAGCCCTAAATTTGTTCCACCAAATTATAATAGCCGAAATTAGAAAAAAAGAAAAAAAGGAACAAAATTAGGATACCAAAATTTCCTTTGCTTTGTCGTCACTTTAGAGAGAAAGAAAAAGCATAGAGAAGAAATAGAGAGAAAATAGTATATTCGAGAGTAAATGGCAGTGTTTTGAAACTCGGACTGTACCTGTGGTCGGATCGGTGAAAATTAGAACCGGTCTAGTTTTGACCAATGACTCAATTTTGGTCAAAATCTGGGTTGGTCCGTTAACCATCGATCCAACCAGTAAATCATGTTAATTGAGCTGTTTTAAATTATTATTTTTACCAAAAAATAATAATATTAAAATTAACCACTTTTATTAATATTGTAACTCATCGTTATTATATGTTTTAGTTCATAAAAACGAGATTTTTAAAATTTTTATTAATTACTAATAATATATATTTTTATATATTAATAATATCACTGGATCAATAACGGTTTGGCCACTGGTTGGATCAATGACTCATCCGCTCGGTACCTTTTTCGGTTTGATGAACGGTTCGATTACGAGAACCTTGATAAATGAGTATATAAATTATAAAAATACAGTAAATACAGATTTTTTTTTCGGCAACACGTGAACAATATGGCCATTTTTATGGTCGAAAATAGATTTATGATTAGTTTTACTTACTGTACTTGGAAACTTCTATTATAAGTAATGATAAAACTGATAATAAGTGGGATCCACCTTATGTGTACTCGACTAATATTAAGTGTCTCAATTTTTTGGTCTCAAGTAATATAAGACTATTATATTTATTCAATATTGTATCATTTGAGACATGTTTAATATACAAAATAAAACCCTAAAATATATTAAGACTAATGGATAGTGCAAATATTTTGTCAATTACCATCTTATGTATAGTTGGTCCTAAAGGGGAAAAAGGTACTCCTAATAAATAAAATTAATATCTTATTGTATTTTTAATTTTAATTTTTAAAAAAACTCTAGTACAATGAAGTAATTTTAAGGTATATTTTAATTATATGGGCTTAAGGAAGTAATGAAAAAGATCAAGAGGGGAACCGGGAGAAAACATACAAGAAACATATCTTTTTAATCGCAAGAAGCTTGCTAAATTTTTTGGCGTGAGGTTGCACGGTAGAAAAAGAGATCTCTATCACTATATTATTACCTTTGGTATTCTTATTGTATATTTTGTATTCAATAAATACTTTTAAATATTTTTTTTAAATGATAGACTTTCATAGAATTTATGGAGTTTAATGACTTTTTAAAGACTTTTAAAATTACTTTTAAAGAGTCCATAAAATAAGTGGCATACTTTTATAGACTTTTTATCAAGACTTTGATAGATTTTTGTATACTTTTAATATAAGTATATATTACAACTAATATTAATTGTTAAAAAGTCGATAAATATCTTATATTTTAGATGAAATGAGTACGATATTAAATAATATTAAAATATATTGACAATGCCACAACCTAATTTGAAATAAAAGATATTGTTGAAGTTGAATTATTAGGTCATACACAATCTATTACAAGAAAATGTCATATTTCATAATTTTTATATTTCATAAAAAAGTCATTTTCTACTAACAATAATATAAAATAACAATTTCGATTTTAAAATTGTTCATTGTCGTTTTCCTATCAAGTCATTATTACTAAACTAACAATTTATAATTTTCAACGAATAACAAAATTAACAAATTTATTACTTTTAAAAATAAATATAAAACAAAATACATCTTTAATACTTACAAATATAATAAATGTGATTTTTTTATGGGATAGAAGAAATATAAAATGATATTAAAATATTTGGTACGTCCATTTATACCATTGATTCTATTTGGAACCCTTAACATTACTCTCTTTTTTTAACCCTTCATCATTTTTCTCTCTCCTCGCCTGCTATAATAGATCTCTTTCCTTTTGGAATTTTTATTTTGAGAGAACTGTGGTAAAGAGAGAAAAAGTGAGAAATATATATATATTTTGTTTTCTTTTATCTTCTTTGTTTGATCTCCTCTATCTCTATCTCGTTTATTTATCTTCTTCCTTTCTCAAATATTTAGAAGTATTTGAAAGTCTTTAAAGATCGATGAAGTCAAACTTTAGATATGAGTATCTCTTCTTCTAAAATCTGTCAAACTACCATTTGATATAAATTTAAAAAATCTATGACTTTTTGAATACCAAAATACTTTTATAGACTTTGTAGAAGTCTTAATTTAATACCACCTAACTTTTAAAAATATTACAAAAGTTATAATTGAATACCAATAAATTTTTATAAACTTTTTAAATGTCTTGATTGAATACAACCAAACTTTAAAAGTCTTATTTGAATACACTCTCCTTAATACTTGTAACAATTTGTTAATGGGATATCAAATATTTAAAATTGTAATTAGTAAAAAATATTTACTCCCCAAGTTAGTGTTTACTGATATCTTATAATCGTAAATGATAAATTATTGATATTATTGATGAGTGAGTTTCATACCTATGAATTAAGTGCGTTTGAGTTTAATCTTTTGGAAGTTTTTAAGTGTTTGTATCTATTCATACATGTTTTATTTTGTTTTGTAGGAATTAGTATAAAAGTTATTGGGATCGACGTTTGGGGTGGCTAGATTCGTATTTTTGGCTTGCCATTAACATAACAGTCGCTTCAGGACCAATTTCATCATTGCTCCAGCCTTTATTTCGAAAAACTCAAAGAATGAAAGTTGTATATCTATGTCTTATCTTTTCATAACATCTTGAATCATCTAAATCGGAGTGTGGACGAAGAAGTTATGACCATTATTCCAAAGGACGTCAAAGTAGAAAATTCTATAAAAGTGCCCAGCGTCGGGGCACCCAAACCTAGGCTATTTCTAGCGCCGTGGCGCCCAGAGGCAAATTTCCAGCGCGGGGGCACTAGAGGTGGGCCAGATCAAGTTGGAACGCGTTTTTTGGGCAAATTTTGATACTTTTTTTTTACTCCAAATTGGATTGGATTTCCTTTTAAGTTAGAAATTGGACTTGTAACATATAAAAAGATGATGTGAGGCATAGAATGTGAGACCCCAAATTTTATGAATAAAGATTTAAACTTCTCGAAATATTTTTTTAGTATTATGGTGTGGATTTGATATAATGTTATAGTTGTGGGTGATATTTATAAATTTTATAAAGTATGCAAGTTGTTATAAAATATTCGTTTGGTCGGTGTGACGCCCCCAAAAATAGGTATACATCACCCATCTTGGGTCGTCAGATACAAAGTACAGAATACAAATACAACTTACTAATACAACTGTCGTGTACAATACGACAAAACACAAACTGTGAGTTTGAATACAAATATTATCTTCTAGAGAGTATTCATACTCAAAAAGAGTCCTCATTACATTTATTAACACACCATTACATAGAATAGTAAGGACTACTAACTAATACTATCATTCGGACCATCACTCCGTTCCCCGACTTGCCCCAGCTACGTTCTCATTTCCTGAAGAGAACAGTGAAAGAAAGGGTGAGCTCAACTAGCCCAGTAAGAAATATTATGACTAAGATAATGCAGAATAAATTATCATTAGCCTTCAACAATGTTAAACTGATAAAATATAATAGACATCAAGTTTAACTGCAGCGGAACAAGCAATCCATTAAAAGAGTCAAGTAGAAAATAAACTCTACTATCTTTTATGATTTAAAAGGTTTTTCAACACTGTGATCGCTGAGACTCAGCTTAATAAAATAATCCACATCATCGAATCACCCCTGCACTACGGCCAAGGATATTCGTGTATTCATTAATGGTCATGATCATGCCAACAACTGTCCATCAACGCACTACGGGTCAATGAGGACTTTTACCACATCATTTGTAACATTACGGTCATGATTATACCGAATAATCCCTGGTCATAATCATACCAAGTCCATCTATGCACTACAGGCCACAGATGACTTTCAACATTTTATAAACATGAGGATGATGACAATGATATAAGAATTCAATAAAACAAGTTCAAGAATTAATTTGTCCAAGAATTAATAACGTCCAAATTGTCAACATGATACTGCATTGTGGAGTAAAATTCAAGAATGCTTAGAAGAATATTTTCATGAAAAGATACTGGATGAAACGCAATTATCAAGGATATTCCACAAATTTCATAGAGTATAGAAGTCAAAGTTTTAATCAACTGAGTATAATAAAGAATGGAATAACAAAAGAAATCACCATGCATGCGATAGACCGCACAGACAGGTTATTCTTAACAGAATAATAATAATGGAACCAGGTCCGGCGTAAACGCACAGACAGGATATTCCGACAGAATAATAAATAATGGAACCAGGTCCGGTGTAAAACACACAGACAGGATGTTCCAACAGAATAATAACAAGACGGAACCAGGTCCGGTGTAAAACACACAGACAGGATGTTCCAACAGAATAATAATAAAAACGGAACCAGGTCCGGTGTAAAACACACAGACAGGATGTTCCAACAGAATAATAGAAGAATGTCACCAAGTATAGGGTAGACCGCGTATACAGGTTATGTAACGACCCCAAAATTGGTTCATTCCACCCAACCCATTCTGAGTCGTCAAATACATGGTACAGAAAACAACTACAACTTTATTACAACAATTGTCGTGCAAAATACAACAACACATATGCTGTGAGTTTGGATACAAATATATACCAAATGTGACTCATGTTCCAACCGTGGACATCACCTCACAATAACACCTTACATAAAGGTATAGTCAAAAACTGTTTTAGAAATTAGAATCTTTGGGAAGTGCTCAAGGAAACCTTCGTACATGGGAGGCCACGCGTCTAGGTTATGATAGATATCATATGGCCACAGAATTATCCTTGGTTGACCCAATAGACCCCAAAGAAAAACGAGAAGATTACTATCATATTCTTCCCAATGGTGAGTCTTCTCTTGACATATCATTATCTCTACTGTCTCTAATTGAGAATTATACTTTAAACAAACACCAAGATTATATAGGTAGTGTTCGTATATATACTCAGCAAGTGGATGAGCACATCCCTGTCTTATGATGACACGAGGTTGTATGTCGTTAGACATCTTGTATGATAGTGGCAAACCACCCTTCCAACGTTGGGTACACCTTACCCTATTGGATTCACCAAATATAACTACTAAATGAACTTTTCTATACTGCTTCGGGAGAACATCCACAGCTAGAGACCACTGTTCTATTTTCCCGTTACCCTCGCTCGACCCAGCTACACTCTTATTACCTGAAAGGAATTGTGAAGCAAAAGGGTGAGCACAACTAGCCCAGTAAAGAATATCATGACTAAAGATAATTAAATTATCAATAGCCTTCATCAATAATAAATCAGAGATTTAGAACATATGGTAAATGATAAAAATTTCAACCATAGTTGCAGCGGAACGAGCAATCCATTAGAAGAGTCAAATAGACTATAAAGTCTATTATTTTCTCCATGTTAAAAATCCACCAACAATGTTTTATCCCTGTAACATCAATCAACAATTCTGGTTCACAATCATATGAATAACTCATAATCATAACTGTAGTTCTAAATTCCTCTTCTCATCTAGGACGAAGATAATTTTTATCACCTGAAACATCAAACATCATGGTTATACCAAATCACAGTTCCTGTTCATAATCATACTAATAACTTCATCTTTGCACTACGGGCCAAAGATATTCATCAACAAGTCATCTTTGCATTACTGGCCAAAGATATTCATCTACAATTCATCTTTGCACTACAGGCCAAAGATATTCCTCAACAATTAATATTTGCACTACAGGCCAAATATATTCATATCTCAAAGAAATATATAATCATTTCAGAATTTATATACACCATAATTATAACCATGTTAATCAATTCATCTTTACACTTAAGCTAAAGATATTCAATTGTAAGTTCAATGGTCATGATCATACCAGTCACAATCCAACTTTGCACTACAGGCCAAAGAGAACCCTAGTCATGATCATACCAATAATCTACCCATCTTTACACTCCAGTGAAAGAGAAATTCAACATCAGGGTTATAAAAATGTTATATATGATAATAAAATCAATATAATCAACATATAGATTTAATCTCAAGAGTAATATTCATAAATCAACTATAATTTGGTTAGTAAAAGAAACCAATTTTGTCGTGAATAGTAACTCGTGAATAGTAACTCATGAATAGTAACTCGTGAATAGTAACTTGTGAATAGTAACACCGACTCAAAAAGGTAGAAATTCCACAATAAAATTCATACCAATACTTCGGTATAATGATATTGAAAGAATAACATTTCTTAAGCTTATAAACAATTTATTTAAATTGTTTACACTTTACTAATTAATGCATTTAATCATCATAAAATGTCAACTCTTAAGATTTCATCATCAATAACCAAAACCCTCATAAAAAATCTGCATATACCTCATATAGGATTCTCAAGCCATAAAATCCTATTTTCCAATTTTCTTTCTTCACAAAACATATTTAATTCATTTACTCATAACTAGACCATTTTCATAAAAAATATCAAATCAGTTCTAAAAATATTTCTTTTCTGGGATTTAGCATAATATAGTCCCATAGTGAACATATATTTTTCTCAGAATTTTTAAAAGTCATTTACTATTTTTCATATGGCCAAAATAGCCGAATATTTAGACATTTATCAAAAATTGTACTTTTGTCTAAAAATTCTGAAATTTACAGAGTATACTTCTATCATATACATGTACTCCCAATAAAAATTTCATCAATTTTGGAATTAACCACAAGGAATTATAAGCTGTTACTTTTAAAATAGTCTTTTCTCATAAAATTCATAACTCTCAATCTATACATCCAAAAATCACCATTTTTGGACACAATCAAGAAAACTCATCAAAATATCGTTTCAAATTTTTCCAGAATTTTTGAATGTCAGAAAAATTACAAAACTGGAAAATATAACAACTCTTAAAATCCCTTACTATCCCTTACTATCCCTTACCTCAAAAGAGCAGTACTTCTGACTGGATTGCAAAGCCGAAGAAAACTTGCACTGAATAGCAACTCTCAAAGTATCTAAATACTCACAAAATATGCTTCATAATATAGAGAGAGAAAGAGAGAAAGCTTATGTTTCTGGTGTGATTTTCAATTCTAACTTAGCCCTCTATTTATAGGAAAATTTTGGTAGGTTTAACCTGCAACCTGATGGCTTTACCTGCTACTATTTCCACCCACTACATTTGAAATATAATTCAGCACATTTCTTCACCAACCACAAGTGGGGCCCACCAATTCTAGAATTTTCCACCAAAATGATAAACTCCAAAAATTCAACAATTTCTGAACCAGTCATCTTGTAAAATTCATAATAAATCATACGTTCATTTTTAACGGTTCAAAATTTGTGGACATATACTCAACTTATATATGTATAACATATCCAAAAATTACCACGATCCAACGGTCGGATTAAAAATTATAACCCCCGCAAAATATCTCAAAAATCCTGATTTTTAATACCTCCATTCCGACAAAAATACTGATAAAAACCTCAACATTAACTCCTTCATTTTAACCACAAAAATATATCCCTCATTTATATCCACATAAAATAAATATTTTCTTATCATATAAATCAATAATTAATTATTCACAAATAATATTACAGAATCACATTTATGACAACCAGGCCGTTCCCAGGAAAGAGGGGGCTTTCCAATAAGGATTTCTCCTTACTAGCGCGCAATTAGATGACCAAACCTCTCCTTAGACAGAACTTTCTAGACATTGCCAATAATGCTATCTAATAATACTATTCAAATAATATGAATTATTGATCTGATAATGGAAAATACTGTGCAGCAACAATTATTGAACAACAATAATATAAAATTTCAACGTAGCAATAATTGAATCAATAAAATAAAATATTGAACAGTAATTACTGTAACAATTATTGAGTAGTGCCTTCTTACGTAAGAATCAATAATTTCAAAAATACTGTGCAATACCGTGTGCTACTGTGCAATAACGCGTATTACTGTATTTTAACCACCGGGTATTTCAACAGTATTAACGATAACAACTACGCCGTTATTTGTAAAAACTCAAATTTGTCGTTTTTCTTCACCCGACAGTTATTCGTTATGGGGCCCACAAATAGCTGCGCCGTCGTACGAATATTCTCCGACAGAAAGAATATTCCACGACCAAACGAATATTCCCCTACAACAATGATTATTTTATAACCACTTGCTTATTTTGAAAAAAATTCATATTTCACCCATAACTTTAAACTTTTATCAATTTAACCATTTACTGAATAGTAATTATAAGAAAAATTGAATACTTTTATTTCATAAAATTCGGGGTCTTACAGGTTATTCCAACAGAATAATAAGAAATGGAATAACAACAGTTCTCTTCATGAATATAAAAGAAATAATATTCCCTACCTTAAAAGAACTGGATATTGGAAAAGTGATGTAGCAGAATACTTTTATTCTCTCTCTTATTCTCTCTATACTTTCTCTCTCTATAGCTTGAATGAATTCGTAAAAAATAATGAAGCCCTAGGCCTCTATTTATAGAAAAACTGAGGGTGGCTCTTGGTCTTAACGAAGGGTCAAATGACTTTTGGTCTTAACGAAGGGTCAAATGACTCTTGGTAATATTGAAGGGACAACTACTATTGACGAAAGTAATTACTATTGACCAAGGTAAATACTATTGACGAAGGTAATTACTATTGACCAAGATAAATACTATTGACCAAGGTAAATACTATTGATGACGGTAATTACTATTGACGACGGTAATTACTATTGACGACGGTAATTACTATTGACGAAGAGACTCTTAGATGATGACATATGGCCCCCCATAAAATAACCAAACTTACCACAACGTCTCAATTATTGATTTAATAATATAACATATTATACAGATGATACTATGACAATAATTTAAGAGATATGATGCAGCAATTACTGTAGCAATAATTGAGTATAGCTGAGTGACTTCTCACGTAAGCATCAATAATCAATACCGTGTGCTACTATGCAACCACGTGTATTACTGTACTTTTACTACCGGGTAGTTCAACAGTTTTAACGGTTTTAACGGTAACACCTCAGCCGTTATTTTTATAGAAAGATAATTCTGTCGTTTTCTCAATCCGACAATAATTCCGTTGTGGGGTCCACCAATGATTGTGCCGTCGTACGAATATTCCTCGACAAAAAGAATATTCTCCGACCAAACGAATATTTTATAACAACTTGCTTACTTTGTAAAATTTATAAATATTACCCACAACTATAACATTATATCAAATTAACTCCATAATATTCAAAAATGATATTTATAGTAAATTCATCTTTATTTATAAAAATTGGGGTCTTACAACCTCCCCTTCTTATGAAATTTCGCCCTCGAAATTAGGGTACGTACCTGGTATGTCGAAGAGGTAAGGATACCTTGATTTCATTTCTGATTCTAACTCCCAAGTCATTTCCTCAACATCGTGGTTTCTCCACAAAACTTTGACTTGAGGTATAACCTTGGAGCGTAGAATATGTTCCTTCTTATCCAAGATTTGAACAGGAACTTCTTCATACGTCAAATCCTCCGCTATTTCGTCCGGTTCTAACTCAATAATGTGGTTCGGGTCTTACACATATTTGCGTAACATGGATATGTGGAAAACGTTATGAACACGAGACATACTTGGCGGTAAAGCGAGTCTATAAGCCACAGTTCCTACTCGATCGAGGATTAAAAATGGACCGATGAATCGAGGATTTAGCTTTCCTCTCTTTCCAAATCTCGTAACTCCTTTCCATGGAGCAACACGTAAGAACACATGATCTCCTACATCAAATTCCACGTCCTTTCGATGAAGATCAGCATAACTCTTTTGTCGATCTTGTGAGGTTTTTATACGTTGTCGGATCGTTTGAATCTTTTCTGTAGTCATACGTACCAACTCCGGTCCCAACAACGTTGCTTCGCCCACCTCATCCCAGCATACTGGAGAACGACATTTTCTTCCATACAATGCTTCGAATGGAGCCATGCCAATACTTGCTTGATAACTGTTGTTGTAGGAAAACTCCACCAATGGTAAGAACTTGTCCCAACTTCCCTTGAAGTCAAAGACACAGAGTCTTAATAGATCTTCAAGAGTTTGAATAGTCCTCTCTGATTGTCCGTCCGTCTGAGGATGATATGCTGAACTAAATCGTAACTCCGTGCCCATAGCTTTTTGTAAACTAACCCAAAATCGTGAAGTGAATCTTGGGTCTCGATCAAAACTATGGATACTGGCATACCATGCAGTCTTACAATCTCGTTTATGTACATACGAGCAAGACGTTCAAGTGTATAAGTTTCTCGTATCGGTAAGAAATGAGCAGACTTGGTCAATCTATCAACAATGACCCAAATCGCATCAATACCTTGAGAAACCCTAGGAAGACCGGTAACGAAATCCATGGTAATGTGCTCCCACTTCCATTCTGGAATTTCAAGTGGTTGCAATGGACCTTTTGGTACTTGATGCTCCGCTTTGACTCGTTGACAAGTTAGACACCTTGAGATAAACAACGCTATCTCTCTCTTCATATTGCTCCACCAAAATGTATGACGAAGATCATGATACATTTTGGTACTTCCAGGATGGATTGCAAACGGTGTGTTGTGCGCCTCCATCATGATTTCATACTTTAAATCAGGGTTGTTAGGAACACAAAGTCTGGAGTTGACTCGAAGTATTCCTTCTTCATCGATTCTTGCTTCCGGCATAGAACCTTCTTGCACTTTCTTCCTCATACGCATCAGCTCCAGGTCTGTAGCTTGAGCAGCTTTAACTTTATCGATTAAAGTCGGTTCTACTCGTATATTCGCCATCATCACATGGGTCCCTGGAGTCTTTAACTCTATCTCCATCCTTTGCAAGTCACACAAAATGGGCCTTTGCGTTGTTAATATTGCACTTGTACCCGCATATGATCTTCTACTCAATGCGTCAGCTACCACGTTCGCTTTTCCAGGATGGTATTGAATGGTATGATCATAATCTTTCAACAGTTCAAGCCAACGTCGTTGTCGCATGTTGAGTTCCTTTTGAGTGAAGAAATATTTGAGGCTTTTATGATCCGTAAAGATCTCCACTTTCTCCCCATACAAGTAATGCCTCCAAATTTTAAGTGCAAAGACAACAGCTGCCAACTCTAGATCATGAGTAGGATAATTCCTCTCATATTCCTTGAGTTGTCTTGATGCATAGGCTATGACTTTTCCATGTTGCATGAGAACGCATCCCAACCCTTTGCTCGAAGCATCACTGTAGATGACAAATCCCTCCGAGCCAGATGGTATTGTTAGAACAGGTGCTGAAATGAGTCTCCTCTTGAGTTCTTGAAAACTCTGCTCACATTCTTCGCTCCAACCGAACTTTGTATCTTTTCGAGTCAGCTGAGTTAATGGAGTAGCGATTCGAGAAAATCCTTCCACGAATCTCCGATAATAACCAGCTAAACCAAGAAAGCTACGTACCTCGGTCACTGATTTAGGTTGCTCCCAGCTTTGAATAGCTTCAATCTTTGCCGGGTCAACCGATATTCCACGACTTGATACTACGTGCCCAAGGAATGCTACCTCTTCCAGCCAGAACTCGCATTTCTTCAACTTGGCATAAAGTTTGTATTCACGAAGCTTTTGGAGTACCAGCCTCAAGTGTTGCTCATGATCTTCACGGCTTTTGGAATAAATAAGGATGTCATCAATAAAGACGACCACAAAGTGATCCAAATATTCCTTGAATACCCGGTTCATCATATCCATGAAGGCAGCAGGAGCATTAGTCAATCCAAAGGACATGACTAGGAATTCATAATGCCCGTACCGAGTTCTAAAAGCCGTCTTTGGAATATCCTCAGTTCTAACCTTCAGCTGATGATATCCAGAACGAAGATCGATCTTTGAAAAGAATTGTGCTCCTTGCAACTGGTCAAACAGGTCATCAATACGTGGCAATGGGTACCTGTTTTTGATGGTGACATGATTCAACTCCCGATAATCAATACAAAGTCGCATACTTCCATCTTTCTTCTTCACGAATAGAACAGGAGCACCCCAAGGAGAAGTACTAGGACGAATAAAGCCAATGTCTAACAATTCCTGCAGTTGGATCTTTAACTCCTGAAGTTCAATAGGAGCCATTCGATATGGGGCTTTGGAAATGGGTTTTGTACCGGGTTCAAGGTCGATACAAAATTCAATTTCACGCTCTGGGGGTAGGCCAGGAAGTTCTTCAGGGAATACGTCAGGGAATTTATTAACAATAGAAATATCATTCAAAACTGACGTATTTTTGTTTAGATCTGTGACATGAGCTAAGAAAGCTTGACATCCGTTTTTCAATAAACGAATAGCTTTATGGCTTGAGATGACAGCAATTGATTTTAATGGTTTGGTTGCTTGAATTCGCATAATAGGTCGATTAGGAATATGAAAGCTAACAACCTTACGAAAACAATCAATTTTTACATGATGAGTAGTTAACCAATCAATCCCTAGAATCACGTCAAATGCAAGTATTTTTAATGAAATCAGATCGATAGGTAATGTGTGGGTACCAACTTGAACCAAACAAGACTTATAAACAGTGGAGGTAATGAAGGTTTCTCCCAACGGAGTTTTCATAGATAAGTCAAAGTCTAATTTCTCCGGAATCAAATTTAATCGATGAGCGCAAGTAGGAGAAATAAAAGAATGGGTAGAACCGGTATCAAATAAAGTATAGACTTCGTTAGAGTTTATGATAAGCTTACCCGTGATGACCTCATTCGGGTTCCTTGCTCTCTGGGAGTTCACAACAAACGCTCTCCCTTGCACAACCGGTTTTGACTTTTCTGGGACGGCCTTTGGTGCCTCCATCCTAGCTGAATTTGTCTTCGGTAAACGACAAAATCGGGCTAAATGACCTTCTCTTCCACAATTATAACATGCTTTGGACGGCATCGCGCAGTTTGGACTGATGTGCCCCTCCCCTCCGCATTTGAAACATATGATAGGTGGTCGTTCTCCTTCCTTAACGACAGGTGCTGGTGCTGACGTCTTTCCATCATTGTTGAATCTCCTCTTCTTGAAATGTCCATTCTTATTGTTTTGGCCCTGATTACCACCGAAGTGGTTACCATTTCTGGCCTGTTGATTCCCTCCACGCTTGTTGTCACCGCTTCGATGACTGCTCTCACTGGTATTATCATTTTGCCGGCTGCTCTCTTTTGGTTGCGTTGTCTCGTTATCGCGCTCCACCAACTGAGCCCTATTTACAACATCTGAATACAAACACAGTTTATGAGAAACAAGATGTTGACGTATCTCCGGCTTCAAACCTCTTAAAAACATCCGCGTCATTCTTTCTTCATTATCCACCAGGTGGGACGCAAACCGGGATAACTCCGCAAATTTTGCCTCGTACTGCGACACGGTCATATTATTCTGCTCCAATTTGATGAACTCCACCTCCTTCATGTGACGAATACTCTCGGGAAAGTATTTGTCGTTAAACAGCTCTTGGAACTTCTCCCAGGACATCTTCAGTGCGGCAGGTTGAGTACGCTTTATCGATTCCCACCAGTAATCTGCCTCTCCTCGCAACATAAAGGCGGCAAAGGGAACCTTTTGCTCCTCGGAGCAACCCAAGACATCAAATATCTTGGTGATCTGCTTTATCCATGTTTCAGCTACAAGTGGTTTGGGTTCTCCCTTAAACTCCGGTGGTCCCAGCTCCTTAAACTGTTTAGCGGTGACCGCCAGAGAGTTTCCAGTATTTCCACCTACGTTGTGGATAGGAGCCGCTTTCATCTGTTGTTGCATGAATTGCATAAAGCCTCTGAACATTTGATCATTCATCATTTGGTCAGTGTTGTTGTTTGCATGAGGATTTTCACCTTCCTGATGCACATTATCCTGATTATTGATATGTGGTGAATCAACAGTCGCCTGTGCTCCATTGCTATTCTCAACATTCTCAGATGCCATTTTCAGATACTGCCACAAAATAAAAATTAATTGATATGTCATATATTATCCTTATATTATGACCGACCAATTAAATACCATGCAAATAAACTTAGGTATGTCATACTAGCGAAGGAATTCCCCGTCTCTCCCCTCCTAGTTCTATTCTCACATCTTAGCCAGGGATCATATCCCTAAGCTTTGATACCAACTGTGACGCCCCCAAAAATAGGTATACATCACCCATCTTGGGTCGTCAGATACATAGTACAGAATACAAATACAACTTACTAATACAACTGTCGTGTACAATACGACAAAACATAAACTGTGAGTTTGAATACAAATATTATCTTCTAGAGAGTATTCATACTCAAAAGGAGTCCTCATTACATTTATTAACACACCATTACATAGAATAGTGAGGACTACTAACTAATACTATCATTCGGACCATCACTCCGTTCCCCGACTTGCCCCAGCTACGTTCTCATTTCCTGAAGAGAACAGTGAAAGAAAGGGTGAGCTCAACTAGCCCAGTAAGAAATATTATGACTAAGATAATGCAGAATAAATTATCATTAGCCTTCAACAATGTTAAACTGATAAAATATAATAGACATCAAGTTTAACTGCAGCGGAACAAGCAATCCATTAAAAGAGTCAAGTAGAAAATAAACTCTACTATCTTTTATGATTTAAAAGGTTTTTCAACACTGTGATCGCTGGGACTCAGCTTAATAAAATAATCCACATCATCGAATCACCCCTGCACTACGGCCAAGGATATTCGTGTATTCATTAATGGTCATGATCATGCCAACAACTGTCCATCAATGCACTACGGGCCAATGAGGACTTTTACCACATCATTTGTAACATTACGGTCATGATTATACCGAATAATCCCTGGTCATAATCATACCAAGTCCATCTATGCACTACAGGCCACAGATGACTTTCAACATTTTATAAACATGAGGATGATGACAATGATATAAGAATTCAATAAAACAAGTTCAAGAATTAATTTATCCAAGAATTAACAACGTCCAAATTGTCAACATGATACTGCATTGTGGAGTAAAATTCAAGAATGCTTAGAAGAATATTTTCATGAAAAGATACTGGATGAAACGCAATTATCAATGATATTCCACAAATTTCATGGAGTATAGAAGTCAAAACTTAACCAACTGAGTATAATAAAGAATGGAATAACAAAAGAAATCACCATGCATGCGATAGACCGCACAGACAGGTTATTCCAACAGAATAATAAATAATGGAACCAGGTCCGGCGTAAACGCACAGACAGGATATTCCGACAGAATAATAAATAATGGAACCAGGTCCGGTGTAAAACACACAGACAGGATGTTCCAACAGAATAATAACAAGACGGAACCAGGTCCGGTGTAAAACACACAGACAGGATGTTCCAACAGAATAATAATAAAAAAGGAACCAGGTCCGGTGTAAAACACACAGACAGGATGTTCCAACAGAATAATAGAAGAATGTCACCAAGTATAGGGTAGACCGCGTATACAGGTTATTCCAACAGAATAATAAGAAATGGAATAACAACAGTTCTCTTCATGAATATAAAAGAAATAATATTCCCTACCTTAAAAGAACTGGATATTAGAAAAGTGATGTAGCAGAATACTTTTATTCTCTCTCTTATTCTCTCTATACTTTCTCTCTCTATAGCTTGAATGAATTCGTGAAAAATAATGAAGCCCTAGGCCTCTATTTATAGAAAAACTGAGGGTGGCTCTTGGTCTTAACGAAGGGTCAAATGACTCTTGGTCTTAACGAAGGGTCAAATGACTCTTGGTAATATTGAAGGGACAACTACTATTGACGAAAGTAATTACTATTGACCAAGGTAAATACTATTGACGAAGGTAATTACTATTGACCAAGGTAAATACTATTGACCAAGGTAAATACTATTGACGACGGTAATTACTATTGACGACGGTAATTACTATTGACGACGGTAATTACTATTGACGAAGAGACTCTTAGATGATGACATATGGCCCCCCATAAAATAACCAAACTTACCACAACGTCTCAATTATTGATTTAATAATATAACATATTATACAGATGATACTATGATAATAATTTAAGAGATATGATGCAGCAATTACTGAAGCAATAATTGAGTATAGCTGAGTGACTTCTCACGTAAGCATCAATAATCAATACCGTGTGCTACTATGCAACCACGCGTATTACTGTACTTTTACTACCGGGTAGTTCAACAGTTTTAACGGTTTTAACGGTAACACCTCAGCCGTTATTTTTATAGAAAGATAATTCTGTCGTTTTCTCAATCCGACAATAATTCCGTTGTGGGGTCCACCAATGATTGTGCCGTCGTACGAATATTTCCCGACAAAAAGAATATTTCCCGACCAAACGAATATTTTATAACAACTTGCTTACTTTGCAAAATTTATAAATATTACCCACAACTATAACATTATATCAAATTAACTCCATAATATTCAAAAATGATATTTATAGAAAATTCATCTTTATTTATAAAAGTTGGGGTCTTACAGTCGAGAAATATTCTTTTTATCGGAAAATATCCGTACGACGGCACAATCATTGGTGGACCCCACAACGAAAGTATTGTCGTAGTTAGAAAACGACAAAATTATCTTTTTATAAAAATAACGACGAAAGTGTTACCGTTAAAACTGTTGAACTACCCGGTAGTAAAAGTACAGTTATGCGTGATTGCATAGTAACACACAGTATTAATTTATGATGCTTACGTAAGAAGTCACTCAGTTATACTCAAATATTGTTATAGTAATTGATGCATCATATCTCTCATATTATTGATTCAATTATTGTCACAGTATCATCTGCATAATATGATATATTATTAATGTGACGCCCCCAAAATAGGTATACAACACCCATTCTGAGTCGCCAAAATACACGGTACAGAAACAACTATATCTTTATTATTACAACACAAGAACTGTGAGTTTAAATACAAATATTGTCATTTAGACAATATCCACACTCAAATAAGTCCTCATTACAATTATTGATACATTATTTCACAAAAATGGTGAGGACTACTAAAGTAACTTCTAGAACCATCATTCCATACCCCGACTAGTACTCGCTACATTCTCGCCTCCTGAGAAAAATGGAACAAAAAGGAAAAGGGTGAGCTCAACTAGCCCAGTAAAGAACATTATGACTAAGATAATACAGAACAAATTATCGTTAGTCTTCAACAGGAAAAAATCTAATAGAATACAATAGACAACAAGTTTTAAATCAATAACTGCAGCGGAAACAGCAAACCATTAGAAGAGTCAAGTAGAGAATGAGTTCTACTATCTTCTAAGATTTAAAAGTCCATCATCAATATTTTATCCCTGTAACAACAATCAATAACCATCTTTAATCAAATATTCATCTTTGCACTACAGGCTAAAGATATTCATTTGTATCACCAGTCGATCATGTTCATCTCAACACCTGTTCATCTTTGCACTACGGGCCAAAGATATTCATCAGTTAATCATTCATCTTTGCACTACGGGCCAAAGATATTCAGTAATATCATCATTTAGGACTGAGGATGATGAAAAATATCTTAAAAAAAACGAATCCAGTGAAACAAAATAACAAATATTAAGGATTCGTATTTCGATTTATCCATGTCCAAAAATACCTTATAATTATTCATAGTGAAGTAAAATTCAAGAATGATCAAAATATGGATACAATTAAAGCTAGTACCCAGAATAGATATTTTGGACGAAAAGAAGAAAATTTTATTTTTCGGTGAATAGTAACTCGTGAATAGTAACTCGTGAATAGTAACCCCGACGTGAAAAGTTTCAAATTTGATAAAAATTTCCAACCAATATTTCGGCATAATGATATTGAAGAAATAATATCATTTTCGAAAAAAATAACATCCCTTACCTCAAAATAATCGTACTTCTGACTGAATTTCGGGTATAGTGCTGACAGAAACTCGCACCGTATAGCAACACTCAAAGTATACTCACAAGAATACGCTCGATAATATAGAGAGAGAAAGAAAGAAAACTTTGTTTCTGGTATAATTTTCAATTCTAACTTAGCCCTCTATTTATAGGAAAATGTTAGAACGTCATAGGAGACTAAAATAATAAAATATATTATTTTATTTTATTTTCCTTACGTATGCTAAGACCATGACTATCAAGGCATGCAAAATCTGAATTTTCCAGCAGCCCACATGCATATTCACCACCAACCAAAAAGTGGGTTCCACCCATAATTTAATAAAAATTATTTTATTTTCCGAAACTTCAGTAATTCATAGAAAATAGACCGTTTATCAGAAAAATACGAATTTTATGTCCATTCTGACTGAAATCGAATTCTCTACAACTTTGTAGCTTTGAGTTTTTCCAAATTCCAAACCAAAAATATTCAAAATCTACAAACGGATGATTTTTAATACCTCCACATCGACAAAATACTGATAAAACACCTCAGCTTTAATTCTTTCATTTTTATCCACATAAAAATAAATATATCCATCATTTATATCCACATAAAATAAATATTTCCTTATCATATGAATCAATAATTAATTATTCACAAATAATATTACAGAATCACATTTATGACAACCAGGCCGTTCCCAGGAAAGAGGGGGCTTTCCAATAAGGATTTCTCCTTACTGGCGCGCAATTAGGTGACCAAACCTCTCCTTAGACAGAATTTTCTAGACATTGCCAATAATGTTATCTGATAATATTATTCAAATAATATGAATTATTGATCTGATAATGGGAAATACTGTGCAGTAACAATTATTGAAACAACAATAATATAAAATATCAATGCAGCAATTATTGAATCAATAAAATAAAATATTGAACAGTAATTACTGTAACAATTATTGAGTAGTGCCTTCTTACGTACGAATCAATAATTCAACTATATTGTGCAATCTGTGTGCTACTGTGTAACCACGCGTTATTACTGTATTTTTAACCACCGGTATTTCAACAGTATTAACGGTAACAACTACGCCGTTATTAATAAACAACATATACTTGTCGTTTTCTTCATCCAATCGCTTTCCGTTATGGGGCCCACAAAAAACTGCGCCGTCGTACGAATATTCCCCGACAGGAAGAATATTCCACGACCAAACGAATATTCCCCGACAACAATAAATATTTTATAACCACCTGCTTATTTGAAATATTTGCGCATTTTACCCATAACTAACCTCATTAATCAATTTAACACTTACTATTTCAAAATAATAAATAGAGGGAATTTAAATTTTATTTATTAATAATTTGGGGTCTTACAACCTCCCCTCCTTATGAAATTTCGTCCTCGAAATTGACGTACGTACCTGGTGTTTCGAAAAGATGAGGATACCTCGCTTTCATTTCCGTTTCCAACTCCCAGGTCATTTCCTCAATAGCATAGTTTCTCCACAAAACTTTAACTTGTGGTATAACCTTCGTGCGTAGGACATGCTCCTTTCTATCCAAGATCTTGACAGGTACCTCTTCGTACGTTAAGTCTTCAGCTATCTCGTCCGGTTCTAACTCAATAACGTGGTCTGGGTCTTTCACATATTTACGTAACACGGATATATGAAAAATATTATGAACACGAGACATACTTGGAGGTAACGCGAGTCTATAGGCCACATTTCCTACTCGGTTAAGAATCTGAAATGGACCAATAAATCGTGGATTGAGCTTTTCTCTCTTCCCAAATCTTGTAACTCCTTTCCATGGAGCCACACGCAACAATACATGATCCCCAATGTCAAATTCCACGTCCTTTCGATGAAGATCCGCATAACTCTTTTGTCGATCCTGTGCCGTTTGTATACGTTGTCGAATCGTTTGGATCTTTTCTGTAGTCATGCGTACCAACTCTGGTCCCAACAATGTTGCTTCACCCACCTCGTCCCAGCATACTGGAGAGCGACACTTTCGTCCATATAATGCTTCAAATGGGGCCACACCTATACTTGCCTGATAACTGTTATTGTAAGAGAATTCCACCAATGGTAGGTACTTATCCCAACTCCCTTTGAAATCTAGGACACAAAGTCTTAATAGATCTTCAAGAGTTTGAATAGTCCTCTCTGATTGTCCGTCCGTTTGAGGATGGTATGCCGAACTAAATCGTAAATCTGTGCCCATAGCTTTTTGCAAGCTAACCCAAAATCTTGAAGTGAATCTTGGGTCACGATCCGAAACTATGGATACTGGCATGCCATGCAGTCTCACAATCTCATCTACGTATATACGAGCAAGACGTTCAAGGGAATAAGTCTCCCGTATCGGCAAGAAATGAGCAGACTTGGTTAATCTATCAACAATAACCCAAATAGCATTTATGCCTTGAGAAACCGTGGGAAGACCCGTAACGAAATCCATGGTAATGTGTTCCCACTTCCATTTCGGAATCTCAAGTGGTTGCAATGGACCCTTTGGCACTTGATGTTCTGCCTTTACACGTTGACAAGTTAAACACCTCGAGATAAACTCCGCGATCTCTCTCTTCATATTATTCCACCAAAATGTATGTCGAAGATCATGATACATTTTGGTACTCCCAGATGGATTGCAAACGGTGTGTTGTGTGCTCCATCATGATCTATGCTTCAAGTCAGAATCGTTAGGAACACAAAGTCTGGAGTTGAATCGAAGTATTCCTTCTTCATCGATTCTTGCTTCTGGAATAGAACCTTCTTGCACTTTCTTCTTCATATGCATCAGTCCCAGGTCCGTTGCTTGAGCAGCTTTAACTTTATCGATTAAAGTTGGTTCTACTCGTATATTGATATCATCATGTGGGTCCCTGGAGTCTTTAATTCTACCTCCATCCTTTGCAAGTCATACAAAATGGGCCTTTGTGTTAACAATATCGCACTCGTACCCGCATATGATCTTCTACTCAATGCGTCAGCTACTACGTTCGCTTTTCCAGGATGATATTGAATGGTGTGATCGTAATCTTTCAACAGTTCGAGCCAACGTCGTTGCCGCATGTTGAGTTCTTTTTGGGTGAAGAAATATTTGAGGCTTTTATGATCTGTATAAATCTCCACTTTCTCCCCATACAGGTAGTGTCTCCAGATCTTCAACGCGAAAACTACTGCTGCCAACTCCAAATCATGAGTAGGATAATTCCTCTCATATTCTTTGAGTTGTCGCGAGGCATAGGCTATGACTTTCCCATGTTGCATGAGAACACATCCTAACCCTTTTCTTGAAGCATCACTGTAGATAACAAATCCATCCGAACCAGATGGTATTGTCAGAACAGGTGCCGAAATGAGTCTCCTCTTAAGCTCTTGAAAACTCTTCTCGCATTCCTCGCTCCATACGAATTTGATATCTTTCCGAGTCAGCTGAGTTAACGGGGTAGCGATTCGAGAAAATCCTTCCACGAATCTCCGATAATAACCAGCTAAGCCCAGAAAGCTACGTACTTCGGTCACCGTCTTTGGTTGCTCCCAACTTTGTATTGCTTCAATCTTCGCCGGGTCAACAGATACTCCATGTTTTGACACCACGTGCCCTAGGAAAGCTACTTCCTCAAGCCAGAACTCGCATTTCTTCAACTTAGCATATAACTTATTTTCACGCAGCCTTTGGAGTACCAGCTTCAAATGATGCTCATGATCTTCACGGCTTTTGGAATATATGAGGATGTCATCAATAAAGACAACAACGAACTGATCCAAATAATCCTTGAATACTCGGTTCATCATATCCATGAAAGCCGCAGGAGCATTAGTCAATCCAAAAGACATGACTAGGAATTCATAATGCCCGTACCGAGTTCTGAAGGCAGTCTTTGGAATATCCTCAGTTTTAACCTTCAGCTGATGATATCCAGAACGAAGATCGATCTTTGAAAAGAATTGTGCTCCTTGTAACTGGTCAAACAGGTCATCAATACGAGGTAGCGGATACCTATTCTTAATAGTGACATGGTTTAATTCCCGGTAATCAATACAAAGTCGCATACTCCCGTCTTTCTTCTTTACAAATAAAACAGGAGCACCCCAAGGAGATGTACTAGGACGAATGAAACCGATGTCCAACAACTCTTGTAGTTGGACCTTTAACTCCTGAAGTTCAATAGGAGCCATTCGATATGGGGTTTTAGAAATGGGCTTTGTACCAGGTTCAAGATCAATAAAGAATTCAATTTCTCGTTCCGGGGGTAGACCGGAAAGTTCTTCAGGAAATACGTCAGGAAAGTCAATAACAACAGGAATATTATTCAAATTTGACGTGTCTTTATTCAAATCCATAACATGGGCTAAGAAAGCTTGACATCCGTTTTTTAATAAACGAATGGCTTTATGGCTTGATATAACAGTGATTGATTTTAATGGCTTAGTTGTTTGAATTCGTACAACAGGTTGGTTAGGAATATGAAAACTAACAACCTTACGAAAACAATCAATTTTGGCATGATGAGTAGTTAACCAATCAATCCCTAAAATCACATCAAAAGCAAGTATCTTTAAAGAGATAAGGTCAACAGGTAAGGTGATGGTGCCAACTTGGATCACACAAGATTTATAAACAGTGGATGTGATGAAAGTTTCTCCTAACGGAGTCTCCACGGATAAATCAAAGTCTAACTTCTCCGGAGTCAAGTTTAAACGTTGAGCACAAGCAGGAGAGATAAAAGAATGGGTAGAACCGGTATCTAATAAGGTATAAACTTCACATGAATTTATGATTAGCTTACCCGTGATCACCTCGTTTGGGTTCCTCGCATGTTGACCAGTCACGACAAACGCTCTTCCAGGAACCGTTGACTTTATATTTTCTGGGACAGCTTTTTGAGTGACCATCCCCGCTGGACTTGGTTTTGCTATAGTACAATCTCAAGCGATATGTCCTTCCTTTCCACAATAATAACATACCATAAACTATTGTGGGCAGTTTGGGCTGATATGTCCTTCTTTTCCGCACTTATAGCATATAACCGGTGGTCGTTCTCCTCCCTTGGAACCAGTTGTTGCTGGTGCTGACGTCTTCGTATTGTCATTGTTGAATCTCCTCTTTTTAAAATCTCCTCCCGACTCGCTTCTTCTATTTTCATAGCCACGATTACCACCAGAATGGTTGCCGTTCTTGTCTGTATTTTTCTTTCTCCGCTGGTTATCATTGTTCTGATGACTGTTGTCACCGATATGATCCTGGTTGTGGTCCCTCAGTTGACCGTACTCATTATCTCGCTCTAATAATTGAGCCCTATTGACAACATCTGAATAGAGAGAAAATTTATGAGAAATGAGATATTGACGTATGCCGGGTTTCAAACCTCTCAAAAACATCCTCGTCATACGTTCCTCATTCTCCACTAAATGAGGTGCAAACCTGGACAACTCTGCAAATCTCGCCTCGTACTGAGACACCGTCATGTTATTCTGCTTCAGTCTAATAAACTCTACCTCCTTCATATGACGAATACTTTCAGGAAAGTACTTGTCATTGAACAATTTCTGAAATGTCTCCCAAGACATGCTGAGTGCGGTTGGATGGGTACGCTTCACAGACTCCCACCAGTAATCTGCCTCGCCACGGAACATAAAGGTGGCGAATGGAACCTTCTGTTCCTCCGTGCATCCCAAGACATCGAATATCTTGGTAATTTGCTTGACCCACGTTTCCGCCATGATCGGATCCGGCTTTCCCTTAAATTCTGGTGGTCCCAATTCTTTGAACTGTTTGGCTGTGACAAACCGTGAATTACTATCATTTCCTCCTGTATTTTGAACACGAGTCTCCCTCGTCTGGTTTTGCATGAATTGCAAAAAACTTCTAAACATTTCATCATTCATCATCTGCTCATTGGTGTTGTTCACAGGAGGAACATTGCCAGCCTGTTGCACGTTCTCCTCGTTGGTAAACACCGGTGTCTCCACGGTTTCATTTACTCCACTGTTAACATTCTCAGTCGACATTCTCAAATACTGCCATAAAACAAGGGTTAATTAAATAAATTAACGAATCACATAATACCTCTATATTATGACTGACCAATAAATAAGCTTAGTTAGGACACACTAGCGAAGGATTTATTCGTCTCTCCCCTCCTAGTTCTATTCTCCGATCTCCGCCAGAGATCATATCCCTAAGCTCTGATACCAACTGTGACGCCCCCAAAATAGGTATACAACACCCATTCTGAGTCGCCAAAATACATGGTACAGAAACAACTACATCTTTATTATTACAACACAAGAACTGTGAGTTTAAATACAAATATTGTCATTTAGACAATATCCACACTCAAATAAGTCCTCATTACAATTATTGATACATTATTTCACAAAAATGGTGAGGACTACTAAAGTAACTTCTAGAACCATCATTCCATACCCCGACTAGTACTCGCTACATTCTCTCCTCCTGAGAAAAATGGAACAAAAAGGAAAAGGGTGAGCTCAACTAGCCCAGTAAAGAACATTATGACTAAGATAATACAGAACAAATTATCGTTAGTTTTCAACAGGGAAAAATCTAATAGAATACAATAGACAACAAGTTTTAAATCAATAACTGCAGCGGAAACAGCAAACCATTAGAAGAGTCAAGTAGAGAATGAGTTCTACTATCTTCTAAGATTTAAAAGTCCATCATCAATATTTTATCCCTGTAACAACAATCAATAACCATCTTTAATCAAATATTCATCTTTGCACTACAGGCCAAAGATATTCATTTGTATCACCAGTCGGTCATGTTCATCTCAACACCTGTTCATCTTTGCACTACGGGCCAAAGATATTCATCAGTTAATCATTCATCTTTGCACTACGGGCCAAAGATATTCAGTAATATCATCATTTAGGACTGAGGATGATGAAAAATATCTTAAAAAAAACGAATCCAGTGAAACAAAATAACAAATATTAAGGATTCGTATTTCGATTTATCCATGTCCAAAAATACCTTATAATTATTCATAGTGAAGTAAAATTCAAGAATGATCAAAACATGGATACAATTAAAGCTAGTACCCAGAATAGATATTTTGGACGAAAAGAAGAAAATTTTATTTTTCGGTGAATAGTAACTCGTGAATAGTAACTCGTGAATAGTAACTCATGAATAGTAACCCCGACGTGAAAAGTTCCAAATTTGATAAAAATTTCCAACCAATATTTCGGCATAATGATATTGAAGAAATAATATCATTTTCGAATAAAATAACATCCCTTACCTCAAAATAATCGTACTTCTGACTGAATTTCGGGTATAGTGCTGACAGAAACTCACACCGTATAGCAACACTCAAAGTATACTCACAAGAATACGCTTGATAATATAGAGAGAGAAAGAAAGAAAACTTTGTTTCTGGTGTGATTTTCAATTCTAACTTAGCCCTCTATTTATAGGAAAATGTTAGAACGCCATAGGAGACTAAAATAATAAAATATATTATTTTATTTTATTTGCTTTACGTATGCTATGACCATGACTATCAAGGCATGCAAAATCTGAATTTTCCAGCAGCCCACATGCATATTCACCACCAACCAAAAAGTGGGTTCCACCCATAATTTAATAAAAATTATTTTATTTTCCGAAACTTCAGTAATTCATAGAAAATAGACCGTTTATCAGAAAAATACGAATTTTATGTCCATTCTGACTGAAATCGAATTCTCTACAACTTTGTAGCTTTGAGTTTTTCCAAATTCCAAACCAAAAATATTCAAAATCTACAAACGGATGATTTTTAATACCTCCACATCGACAAAATACTGATAAAACACCTCAGCTTTAATTCTTTCATTTTTATCCACATAAAAATAAATATATCCATCATTTATATCCACATAAAATAAATATTTCCTTATCATATGAATCAATAATTAATTATTCACAAATAATATTACAGAATCACATTTATGACAACCAGGCCGTTCCCAGGAAAGAGGGGGCTTTCCAATAAGGATTTCTCCTTACTGGCGCGCAATTAGGTGACCAAACCTCTCCTTAGACAGAATTTTCTAGACATTGCCAATAATGTTATCTGATAATATTATTCAAATAATATGAATTATTGATCTGATAATGGGAAATACTGTGCAGTAACAATTATTGAAACAACAATAATATGAAATATCAATGCAGCAATTATTGAACCAATAAAATAAAATATTGAACAGTAATTATTGTAACAATTATTGAGTAGTGCCTTCTTACGTACGAATCAATAATTCAACTATATTGTGCAATCTGTGTGCTACTGTGTAACCACGCGTTATTACTGTATTTTTAACCACCGAGTATTTCAACAGTATTAACGGTAACAACTACGCCGTTATTAATAAACAACATATACTTGTCGTTTTCTTCATCCAATCGCTTTCCGTTATGGGGCCCACAAAAAACTGCGCCGTCGTACGAATATTCCCCGACAGGAAGAATATTCCACGACCAAACGAATATTCCCCGACAACAATAAATATTTTATAACCACCTGCTTATTTGAAATATTTGCGTATTTTACCCATAACTAACCTCATTAATCAATTTAACACTTACTATTTCAAAATAATAAATAGAGGGAATTTAAATTTCATTTATTAATAATTTGGGGTCTTACAATTAAATTAATAATTGAGACGGTAAAATTATTCATATTATTATTTGCAATATTGACAATGTCTAGAAGTTCTGTCAAGGAGAGGTTTGATCACCTAATTGCGCGCCGATAAGGAGAAATCCTTATTGGAAAGCCCCTTTTTTCTTGGGAACGACCTGGTTGTTAAATATTGTGAATTATAATATTAATGATGAATAAGTTCGTGTTGATTAAAGATAAATTAGATAGTTCCATTGTGTTGAAATTGTTAGTGTTAGTGGAAATCGACATTTATTTCGACAATAATTGATGTCTGGAGGTTATATTGTTCAATCAGGTATTCGGAGCACTTTTCGTGTCAGAGTACTATTCATAAGTTACTATTTACGGGATACTATTTACGAGTTACAATTCACGAGGTACTATTCACCCGAAAAATATATTTCTTTTCGGTTCAAATTATTTTTGGGTACAATATTATTCCATGAGGAGATGTGATAATTTTTCAGACCGTTGGTTGAAGTGATACTAGTAAATCAATATGGATCGTTGGTTGAAGATATAATAGTAAATCACTATGGACCGCTGGTGAAAAGTTATAATAGTAAATCAATATGGATCGCTGGTTTAAAGTTTTAATAGTAAATTAGTATGGACCGTTGTTTTTAAGTTTTAATAGTAGATCAATATGGACCGTCCGTTTAAAAGTAAATCAATCTGGACCGTTCATGAATTAGTTACTATTCAGTCCATTCTCCTATAAATAGAAGATCATTCCTTCATTATTTCTTACGAATTCACTGAAACTCTAGAGAGAGAAACTATAGAGAGAAAGAATAAAAGTATTCTGCTACTTCACTTTTTTAATATCCAGTTTCTTCTAAGGTAAGGGATATTATTTCTTTCGTATTCATGAAGAGAACTTCTGTTATTCCATTCTTATTATTCTATTTGAATAACCTGTATACGTGGACTACCGTATACATGGTGAAATTCTTCTGTTATTCTGTTCTTTGTTATTCTATCGGAATATCCTGTCTGTACGTTTACGCCGGACCTGGTTCCATTATTTATTATTCTGTCAGAATATCCTGTCTGTGTGTTTATGCCGGACTTGGTTTCATTA
The DNA here is from genome assembly GCA_016801055.1 of Panax notoginseng. Taxonomy (NCBI): domain Eukaryota; kingdom Viridiplantae; phylum Streptophyta; class Magnoliopsida; order Apiales; family Araliaceae; genus Panax; species Panax notoginseng. The sequence goes on from CM029021.1 coordinate 173,168,763, forward strand.
TTTATTATTCTGTCGGAATATCCTGTCTGTGCGTTACGCATGACCTAGTTCCATTATTTATTATTCTGTTGGGAATAACCTGTCTGTGCAGTCTATCGTACGCATGGTGAATCCTCTTGTTATTTCATTCTTTATTATTCTGTTAAAATAACCTGTCTATGTGGATTACCACATGCATGGTGAATGATCCTTTGTATTAATTCCTTATTAAATTGTGGAAATGATCTGTATACGTGGATTACCGCATGGCGGGTGAAAATTTATTTGCAATGTCATACATTCTATTATACTCAGTTGGTTAAAGTTTTGGCTTCTATATTCCTTGAAATTAGTGGAATATCCTGGATATTTGCGCTTCATCCAGTATCTTTTCGTGAAGATATTCTTCTGAGCATTCTTGAATTTTTCTCCACAAAGCAGTATCATGTTGACAATTTGGACATTATTGATGTGACGACCCCAAAACAGGTCCATTCCATCCAACCTATTCTGAGTCGCCAAATACATGGTACAGAAAATAACTACAACTTTATTACAATAATTGTCGTGCAAAATACAACAACACATATGCTGTGAGTTTGGATACAAATATATACCAAATGTGACTCATGTCCCAACCGTGGACAACACCTCACAATGACACCTTACATAAAGGTATAGTCAAAAACTGTTTTAGAAATGAGAATCTTTGGGAAGTGCTCAAGGAAACCTTTGTACATGGGAGGTCATGCTTCTAGGTTGTGATAGATATCATATGGTCATAGAATTATCCTTAGTTGACCCAATATACCCCAAAGAAAAATGAGAAGATTACTATCATATTCTTCCCAATGGTGAGTCTTCTCTTGACATATCATTATCTCCACTGTCTCTAATTGAAAATTATACTTCAAACAAATACCAAGATTATATAGGTAGTGCTCGTAAAGATACTCAGCAAGTGGATGAGCACAACTCTGTCTTATGATGACACGAGGTTGTATGTCATTAGACATCTTGTATGATAGTGACAAAACACTCTTCCAACGTTGGGTTCGCCTCACCCTATTTTATTCACCAAATATAACTACTAAATGATGACCACCTTTCTATTCCCTTGTTACCCCCGCTCGACCCAGCTACACTCTTATTACCTCAAAAGAATTGTGAAACAGAAGGGTGAGCACAACTAGCCCAGTAAAGAATATCATGACTAAAGATAAATAAATTATCAATAGTCTTTATCAGTAATAAATCAGAGATTTAGAACATATGGTAGATAATAAAAATTTCAACCATAGTTGCAGTAAAACGAGCAATCCATTAGAAGAGTCAAATAGACTATAAAGTCTATTATCTTCTCCATGTTAAAAATCCAACAACAATGTTTTATCCATGTAACATCAATCAACAGTTCCTTTCCACAATCATATGAATAACTCATGATCATAATTGTGATTCTAAATTTTTCTTCGCACCCAAGACGAAGAATATTTTCATCACCTGTCTTTACCTGAATCATCAAAGATCATAGTTATACCAAATCACATTTCCTATTCATAATCATACTAATAAATCCATCTTTACACTACGGCCAAAGATATTCAACAACAGTTCATTTTTGCACTACAAGCCAAAAATATTCATCAACAGACCATCTTTGTACTACAGGCCAAAGATATTCAACAACAGTTCATCTTTGCACTACAGGCCAAAGATATTCATCAATAATTCATCTTTGCACTACGGCCAAAGATATTTATCAACAATTCATCTTTGCACTACATGCCAAAGATATTCCTCAACAGTTCATATTTACACTACATGCCAAATATATTCATCAATAGTTCATATTTGCACTACAGGCCAAATATATTAATATCTCAAAGAAATATATAATCATTTCAGAATTTATATAAACAATAATTATAACCATGTTAATCATTTCACCTTTGCACTTAAGCTAAAGATATTCAATTATAAATTAAATGGTCATGATCATACCAGTCAACAATTCAACTTTACACTACTGCCCAAAGAGAACTCATAGTCATGATCATACCAATAATTTACCCATCTTTACACTCAAGCGAAAGAGAATTTCAACATCAAGGTTATAAAAATATTATGTATGATAATAAAAATAATATGATCAAAACATGGATTTTATTTCAAGAGCAATATTCATAAATCAACTATAATTTGGTTAGAAAAAGAAACCAATTTTGTCGTGAATAGTAACTCGTGAATAGTAACTCGTAAATAGTAACTCATGAATAGTAACTCATGAATAGTAACTCGTGAATAGTAATTCCGACTAAAAAAGGTAGAAATTCCACAATAAAATCCATACCAATATTTCGGTATAATGATATTGAAAGAATAACATTTCTTAATCTTATAAATAATTTATTTTAATTGTTTACACTTTACTAAATAATGCATTTAATCATCCTAAAATGTCAAACTCATAAGTTTTCATCACCAATAACCAAAACTCTCATCAAAAATCTGCATATACCTCATATAGGATTATCAAGCCATAAAATTCTATTTTTCAATTTTCTTCCTTCACATAACATATTTAATTTATTTATTCATAACTAGTCTATTTTCATGAAAAATACCAAATCAGTTCTAAAAATATTTCTTTTCTGGGATTTAGCATAATATAGTCCCATAGTGAACATATATTTCTCTCATAATTTTTAAAATTTATTTACTATTTTTCATATGGCCAAAACCGCCGAATATTTAGACATTTATCATAAATTGTATTTCTATCCAAAAATTCTAAAATTCACAGAGTACATTGATATTATATAGATATACTTCTAATAAAAATTTCATCAATTTTGGAGTTAACCACAAGGAGTTATAAGCGGTTACTTTTAAAATAGTCTTTTCCCATAAAATTCATAACTCTTAATCTATACATCCAAAAATCACCATTTTTGGACACAATTAATAAAACTCATCAAAATATCATTTCAAATTTTTCCAGAATTTTCTGAAGGTCGTTAGAAGTACGAACTGAAAAACATAACAACCCTTAAAATCCCTTACTATCCTTTACCTCAAAAGTGCAGTATTTCTGACTGAAATGAAAAGCCGAAGAAAACTTGCACTAAATAGCAACTCCCAAATTATCTAAATACTCACAAAATATGCTTCATAATATAGAGAGAGAAAGAGAGAAAGCTTATGTTTCTGGTGTGATTTTCAATTCTAACTTAGCCCTCTATTTATAGGAAAATGTTAGCACGCCAAAGCAGACTTAACCTACAACCTGATGACTTTACCTGCTACTATTCCCACCCACCACATTTGAATAAAAATTTCAGCATATTTCTCACCAACCAAGAGTGGGGCCCACCAATTCTAGAATTTTTCACCAAAATGATTAACTCCGAAAATTCAACAATTTCTGAACCAGTCATATCATAAAATTCATAACAAATCATACGTTCATTTTTAACTGTTAAAAATTTGTGGACATATACTCAACTTATATATGTATAATATATCCAAATATTACCACGATCCAACGGTCGGATTAAAAATTATAACCCTCGCAAAATATCTCAAAAATTCTAATTTGATTTTCAATACCTCCGTTCCGACAAAAATACAGATAAAACACCTCAACATTAACTCCTTCATTTTTAACCACAAAAATATATCCCTCATTTATATCCACATAAAATAAATATTTCCTTATCATATGAATCAATAATTAATTATTCACAGATAATATTACAGAATCACATTTATGACAACCAGACCGTTCCCAAGAAAGAGGGGGCTTTCCAATAAGAATTTCTCCTTACTGGCGCGCAATTAGGTGACCAAACCTCTCCTTAGACAGAACTTTTAGACATTGCCAATAATGTTATCTAATAATATTATTCAAATAATATGAATTATTGATCTAATAATGGAAAATACTGTGCAGCAACAATTATTGAAACAACAATAATATAAAATATCAACGCAGCAATTATTGAATCAATAAAATAAAATATTAAATAGTAACTACTGTAACAATTATTGAATAGTGTCTTCTTACGTAAGAATTAATAATTGAAAAAAATACTGTGCAATACCGTGTGCTACTGTGCAACTACGCGTATTACTGTATTTTAACCACCAGGTATTCCAACAGTGTTAACTAGGGGTGCTCAAAAAAAGTGATTTTTCGGTTTTTTTCCCGAACCGGTTGAAACCGGTACCGGCGGTACCGATTTTTTTCGGTTTTGGTTTTTTCGGTACCGGTTTTTCGGTTTTTTTATACTTTTCAGTACCGGTAGCGATAATAGAATTTTCAAATTCGGTAAAACCGAAAAATCGAAAAAAAACCGAAAGTCTCTACTTTTATAATATTGCTCACAAGTCACAACATAAATACTAGCACAGTAGCTTGAATTACTAGCGCAGTGACCGAAAGTCTCTAATTACTAACATAAATAATAGTAACTTGAATTACTAGCACAGTAGCTTGAAACCTTGAATTACTAACATAAATACTACAGTAGCACAGTAAACGAAAGTCTCTAATTTTGTAATATTGCTTACGGTAGTTTTTTTTGGATATTGGATATTGGTGAATTACAAGCACACAGAATAGTAGCTTGAGTCTTGACTAGCTTAAACATTGTAGATGATTTCTTACTTTTAATTTTTTTTTGTTAATATATTAAAAAAAATTATTTAATTATTATTATTTATTAATAATTATAAATATTGTCATGTATACGGTATAACCGAAAACCGAATCGAAAAAACTGGTACCGCTTTTGTACCGAACCGGTACCGAAACCGGTAATTCGGTACCGGTTCCGGTTCTTGTTTTTGCGGTTATTGCGGTTCGGTACCGGTTCGGTTTTTTCGGTACCGGTTCGGTTTTTTACCGATGAGCACCCCTAGTGTTAACGGTAACAACTACGCCGTTATTTATAAAAACTCAATTTTGTCGTTTTCTTCATCCAATCGCTTTCCGTTATGGGGCCCACAAATAGCTGCACCGTCGTACGAATATTCCCCGACAGAAAGAATATTCCACGACCAAACGAATATTCTCCGACAAAATGAATATTTTATAACCACTTGCTTATTTTGAAAAATATTCATATAGCACTTTTAACTTTAACTTTTTATCAATTTAACCATTTACTAAATAGAAAAATTGAATACTTTTATTTCATAAAATTTGGGGTCTTACAATTGAGTTCAGGATAAATTAACTTATAAATCTTTAAAACTTATTATTGAACTTGTTTTATTGAATTATTAGATCATTGTCATGATGAGTTATGTTAGTTATTATGCAAAAACATAGAAGTTTCTTATAAATCACAAAGGGTTGAAAATCAGATTTTGGTAAAAATAGAGTATGAAATCCAATTGACCATATCTCCTATTATATTTTGAATTTTTGAGTGTGGTCAAGTTTTAGAGTTAGATCTATGAGTTTTCTAACTTATCTAAGTGGAATCATTGAAAAAGGTGTTGTAGATTTTCGTGTGGACTTATTTTAGCAAAGGAGTCAATAATTATAAATTATCAAAAAGGTTACTGCCCAGAAGTTTAAAAAGGCATTTTCAGCCACTTAGCTTGTGAAATAAATTCCGGCCTTTTGAGACATGAAAATATATGGTATAAAGTACCTCCTGTCCAAAAATGAGCTCATTCCGACTTAAAATGAGCAAGTTATGACTATTTCAATATTTTAGTTTTTTTGACGAAAAACGCTATAACCAGAGTTCTATAACTCCGATGACCATGAAATTTAAACTGGAAGCTCACATTAACATGTGTAAGATCCTGCCAAGATTTTGGAATTAATTTTTAAAAAATACTTAAGGGAGTTGAAAAATTATAAAAAAAATACTTGTTGTGTATGAAATATATGTATATATATTTAGGCAAAGGATAGAAAAATAACAAGTTGATTTGGTAATTTTTCATGAAAATAGTTTAGTTACGAACCTATGAGTTAAATATGTTATGTGAAGTAACAAAATTAAAAAATAGAATTTTATGGATTCTGAATCCTATATAGGATATATGCAGATTTTTGATAAGGGATTTGATCATTGGTGATGAAATTTTAGGAGTATGACATTTGTGAATGATTAAATGCATTATTTGTTAAAGTATAAACAATTGAAATAAATTATTTATAAGTTTAAGAAGTGATTAAAATATTGTTATAATATTAATTATATTAGATTATAAGTTTATTAAGTGATTGATAATATTTGAATAAATTTAAAGTCTTTAATATTTATCCTTGTTTTCGTTTGATGCTTATATCATTGTCATCATTTTCATGCTTATATTGTGATGAAAGTCATCTTTGACTTACGTGCATAGATGGACTTGGTATGATTATGACCAGGGATTATTCGGTATAATCATGACCGTAATGTGACGAATGATGTGGTGAAAGTCCTCAATGGCCTGTAGTGCATTGATGGACAGTTTTTGGTATGATTATGACCAGAGATTATTCGGTATAGTCATGACCATTGATGATTTAATGAATATCCTTGGCCCGTAGTGCAGGGACGATTCGATGATGTGGTTTATTTATTAAGCTGAGTCTCAGCGATAAAAGTGATGAAAAACCTTTTTAAATCATAAAAGATAATAGATTTTATTTTCTACTTGACTCTTTTAATGGATTGCTTGTTCCGTTGCAGTTAAACTTGATGTCTATTGTATTTTATCAGTTTAACATTGTTGAAGACTATTGATAATTTATTCTGCATTATCTTAGTCATAATATTTCTTACTGGGCTAGTTGAACTCATCCTTTCTTTCACTGTTCTCTTCAGAAAATGAGAATATAGCTGAGACGAGTCGGAGAAAAGAGTGACGGTCCAGATGATAGCATTAGTAGTCCTCACTATTCTGTTAAATAGTGTGACCTTAAATGTAATGAGGACTCATTTGAGTGTGGATATTGTCTAGATGACAATATTCCTATTAAAACTCTCAGTTTATGTATTGTCATATATTACACGAAGGTTGTATAATTAAGTTTGTATTTATATTCTGTACCATGTATCTGACAACCCAATACGGGTGATGTATATCTATTTTGGGGGCGTCACATAGAATATGGTAGATCAGATTAGATAAAACACTCCATTAGATTAAAACATAAACCCTAGTTTATATTGGATTGTTGGATATTGAAGCAACTTTGTGAACATTGAAGATCAAGAGCAGGAGCAATAGGGGATCATCAGATTTTCTATTTTTGTCTTTTAATGTTTATTCAATTGTGGATTCTAAATTTTAATTCAAAAATAATAGACTAAATTCTTGTTTAAGATTGTAACAGATCTTATTGCATAACTTATTTTAGTATGTTTCTCTATTAATTATTGTGATCGATTCTATGGATTGTCTATTATGATTGCGTATAATTGTTTAATTCTCTAGCTAACAACTATCATGATAATTTATGTGACGCCCCCAGAATAGGTATACAACACCCATTCTGAGTCGCCAAATACATGGTACAGAAAGCAAACTACAACTTCAATAATACAATTGTCGTGCAAAATACGACAACACATACTGTGAGTTTAAATACAAATATTGTCTTCTAGACAATATCCACACTCAAATAAATCCTCATTACAATTATTCAAACACTATTTTACAGAAATAGTGAGGACTGCTAATACATCTTTCTAGAACCATCACTCCATACCCCGACTAGATCCTGCTATGTTCTCACCTCCTGAGAAGAAAAATGGAACAAAAAGGAAAAGGGTGAGCTCAACTAGCCCAGTAAAGAATATTATGACTAAGATAATATACAACAAATTATCGTTAGTCTTCAACAGGGAAAAATCTGATAAAATATAATCGACAACAAGTTTTAGATCAACAACTGCAGCGGAAACAACAAACCATTAGAAGAGTCAAGTAGAGAAAGAATTCTACTATCTTCTAAGATTTAAAAGTCCATCATCAATATTTTATCCCTGTAACATCAATTAATAATCATCTTTAACCAAATATTCATCTTTGCACTACAGGCCAAAGATATTCATTTGTATCATCAGTCGGTCATGTTCATCTCAACACCTGTTCATCTTTGCACTACAGGCCAAAGATATTCATCAAGTAATTATACATCTTTGCACTACAGGCCAAAGATATTCAGTAATATCATCATTTAGGACTGAGGATGATGAAAAATATCTTAAAGAGAACGAATCCAATGAGACAGAAGGACAAATAGTAGGGATTCGTATAACAGTTTATCCAAGATCAATAATACTTCATAATAATCAATTGTGAAGCAGAATTCAAAAATAAAGATCAAAACATGGATACAATCAAAGATAGTAACCATAATAGACATCTTGGACAAAAAGGGAAAATTTTATTTTTCGGTGAATAGTGCCGTATTCGTGAATAGTGCCGTATACGTGAATAGTGCCGTATACGTGAATAGTAACCCCCGACACAAAAAGTTCCAAATTTGATAAAAACTCATATCAATATTTCAGCATAATGATATTGAAGAAAATAATATCATTAAGAAGAAAATAATATCCCTTACCTCAAAATATCAGTACTTCTGGTCGGAATACCGGTATAAGGCTGAAAGAAACTTGCTCTGATGAATAGAAACTCTCAAAGTATCTAAATACTCACAAAATACACTCAATAATCTAGAGAGAGAAAGAGAGAAAACTTGTTTCTGGTGTGATTTTCAATTCTAACTTAGCCCTCTATTTATAGGAAAATTTTGGTAGGTTTGACCTGCAACCTGATGGCTTTACCTGCTACTATTCCCACCCACCACATTTGAAATATAATTCAGCACATTTCTTCACCAACCACAAGTGGGGCCCACCAATTCTAGAATTTTCCACCAAAATGATAAACTCCGAAAATTCAACAATTTCTGAACCAGTCATCTTGTAAAATTCATAATAAATCATACGTTCATTTTTAACGGTTCAAAATTTGTGGACATATACTCAACTTATATATGTATAACATATCCAAAAATTACCACGATCCAACGGTCGGATTAAAAATTATAACCCCCGCAAAATATCTCAAAAACCCTGATTTTTAATACCTCCATTCCGACAAAAATACTGATAAAAACCTCAACATTAACTCCTTCATTTTTAACCACAAAAATATATCCCTCATTTATATCCACATAAAATAAATATTTCCTTATCATATGAATCAATAATTAATTATTCACAAATAATATTACAGAATCACATTTATGACAACCAGGCCGTTCCCAGGAAAGAGGGGGCTTTCCAATAAGGATTTCTCCTTACTGGCGCGCAATTAGATGACCAAACCTCTCCTTAGACAGAACTTTCTAGACATTGCCAATAATGTTATCTAATAATATTATTCAAATAATATGAATTATTGATCTGATAAATGAAAATACTGTGCAGCAACAATTATTGAAACAACAATAATATAAAATATCAACGCAGCAATTATTGAATCAATAAAATAAAATATTGAATAATAACTACTGTAACAATTATTGAGTAGTGCCTTCTTACGTAAGAATCAATAATTGGTGCAATACCGTGTGCTACTGTATTTTAACCACCGGGTATTCCAACAGTATTAACGGTAACAACTACGCCGTTATTTATAAACAACTTATACTTGTCGTTTTCTTCATCCAATCGCTTTCCGTTATGGGGCCCACACAAGGCTGCGTCGTCGTACGAATATTCCCCGACAGCAAGAATATTCCACGACCAACCGAATATTCACCGACCAAAAATAAATATTTTATAACCACTTGCTTATTTTGCAAAATTTGCACATTTCACCCATAACCAAAGTATTATATCAAATTAACCCCTTATTATTCACAATAATATTTAGAGAAAATTTGATTTTATTCATTAATAAGTTGGGGTCTTACAACCTCCCCTCCTTATGAAATTTCGTCCTCGAAATTGACGTACGTACCTGATGTTTCAAAAAGGTGAGGATACCTCGCTTTCATTTCTGATTCCAACTCCCAGGTCATTTCTTCAATAGCATGGTTTCTCCACAAAACCTTAACTTGTGGTATAACCTTCGTGCGTAGGACATGCTCTTTCCTATCCAAGATCTTAACAGGTACCTCCTCGTACGTTAAATCTTCAGCTATCTCGTCTGGTTCTAACTCAATAATGTGGTTCGGGTCTTTAACATATTTACGAAGCATAGATATGTGAAAAACATTATGAACACGAGACATGCTTGGAGGTAATGCGAGTCTATATGCCACATTTCCTATTCGCTCAAGAATCTCAAATGGACCAACAAATCTTGGATTGAGCTTTCCTCTCTTCCCAAATCTTGTAACTCCCTTCCATGGTGCAACACGTAACAATACATGATCCCCAATATTAAATTCCACGTCCTTCCGATGAAGATCCGCATAACTCTTTTGTCGATCCTGTGCCGTTTGTATACGTTGTCGAATCGTTTGGATCTTCTCTGTAGTAATGCGTACCAATTCTGGTCCCAACAATGTTGCTTCACCCACCTCGTCCCAGCATACTGGAGAACGACATTTTCTTCCATACAACGCCTCAAATGGAGCCATACCTATGCTCGCCTGATAACTGTTGTTGTAGGAGAATTCCACCAATGGTAGGTACTTATCCCAACTCCCTTTGAGATCTAAGACACAAAGTCTTAATAGATCTTCAAGAGTTTGAATAGTCCTCTCTGATTGTCCGTCCGTTTGAGGATGGTATGCTGAACTGAATCGTAAATCCGTGCCCATAGCTTTCTGCAAGCTAACCCAAAATCGTGAAGTGAATCTTGGGTCACGATCCGAAACTATGGATACTGGCATGCCATGCAATCTCACAATCTCGTTCACGTACATACTAGCAAGACGTTCAAGGGAATAAGTCTCACGTATCGGCAAGAAATGAGCGGACTTGGTTAATCTATCAACAATAACCCAAATCGCATCTATGCCTTGAGAAACCTTGGGAAGACCCGTAACAAAATCCATAGTAATGTGTTCCCACTTCCATTTCGGAATCTCAAGTGGTTGCAATGGACCCTTTGGTACTTGATGCTCCGCTTTTACACGTTGACAAGTTAAACATCTCGAGATAAACTCCGCGATCTCTCTTTTCATATTGCTCCACCAAAATGTATGTCGAAGATCGTGATACATTTTGGTACTCCCAGGATGGATTGCAAACGGTGTGTTGTGTGCCTCCATCATTATTCTATGCTTCAAGTCAAAATCGTTAGGAACACAAAGTCTGGAGTTGACTCGAAGTATTCCTTCTTCATCGATTCTTGCTTCTGGAATAGCACCTTCTTGCACTTTCTTCTTCATACGCATCAGCTCTATATCCGTAGCTTGAGCAGCTTTAACTTTATCGATTAAAGTCGGTTCTACTCGTATATTTGATATCATCATGTGGGTACTTGGAGCCTTCATCTCTATCTCCATCCTTTGCAAGTCATACAAAATGGGCCTTTGTGTTAAAAACATTGCACTCGTACCCGCATATGATCTTCTACTCAATGCGTCAGCTACTACGTTTGCTTTTCCAGGATGGTATTGGATGGTATGATCGTAATCTTTCAACAGCTCAAGCCAACGTCGTTGCCGCATGTTGAGTTCCTTTTGGGTGAAGAAATATTTGAGGCTTTTATGATCTGTATAGATCTCCACTTTCTCCCCATACAGGTAGTGTCTCCAGATCTTCAACGCAAAAACGACTGCTGCCAACTCCAAATCATGAGTAGGATAATTCCTCTCATATTCTTTGAGTTGTCGTGAGGCATAGGCTATGACTTTCCCATGTTGCATGAGAACACATCCTAACCCTTTGCCTGAAGCATCGCTGTAGATAACAAATCCATCCGAACCAGATGGTATTGTCAAAACAGGTGCCGAAATGAGTCTCCTCTTGAGTTCTTGGAAACTCTTCTCGCATTCCTCACTCCATACGAATTTTGTATCTTTCCGAGTCAGCTGAGTTAACGGAGTAGCGATTCGAGAAAATCCTTCCACAAATCTCCGATAATAACCAGCTAAGCCCAGAAAGCTACGTACTTCGGTTACCGACTTCGGTTGCTCCCAACTTTGTATGGCTTCAATCTTCGCCGGGTCGACAGATACTCCATGTTTTGACACCACGTGCCCAAGGAATGCTACTTCCTCAAGCCAGAACTCGCATTTCTTCAGTTTGGCATATAGCTTGTTTTCACGAAGCCTTTGCAGTACCAGCTTCAAATGGCGCTCATGATCTTCACGGCTTTTGGAATAGATGAGGATGTCATCAATAAAGACAACAACGAACTGATCCAAATATTCTTTGAATACACGGTTCATCATATCCATGAAGGCAGCAGGAGCATTAGTCAATCCAAAAGACATTACTAAGAATTCATAATGCCCGTACCGAGTTCTGAAGGCAGTCTTTGGAATATCCTCAGTTTTAATCTTCAGCTGATGATATCCAGAACGAAGATCGATCTTTGAAAAGAATTGTGCTCCTTGCAACTGGTCAAACAGGTCATCAATGCGAGGTAGCGGATACCTATTCTTGATGGTGACATGGTTCAATTCTCGATAGTCAATACAAAGTCGCATACTCCCGTCTTTCTTCTTTACGAATAAAACAGGAGCACCCCAAGGAGACGTACTAGGACGAATAAAACCGATGTCCAACAACTCCTGTAGTTGGACTTTTAACTCCTGAAGTTCAATAGGAGCCATTCGATATGGGGTTTTAGAAATGGGCTTTGTACCGGGTTCAAGGTCAATAAAGAATTCAATTTCTCGTTCCGGGGGTAGACCGGGAAGTTCTTCAGGAAATACATCGGAAAATTCTCTAACAATAGAAATATTATTCAAATCTGACTTGTCTTTGTTCAAATCCATAACATGGGCTAAGAAAGCTTGACATCCGTTTTTCAATAAACGAATAGCTTTGTGGCTTGATATGACAGTGACTGATTTTAGTGGTTTAGTAGTTTGAATTCGTATGACAGGTTGGTTAGGAATATGAAAACTAACAACCTTACGAAAACAATCAATTTTAGCATGATGAGTGGTTAACCAATCAATTCCTAAAATCACATCAAAAGCAAGTATCTTTAAAGAGATAAGATCAACAGGTAATGTGATAGTGCCAACTTGGATCATGCAAGATTTATAAACTGTAGATGTAACGAAGGTTTCACCCAACGGAGTTTCAACAGATAAGTTAAAGTCCAATTTCTCCGGAGTCAAGTTTAAACGTTGAGCACAAGCAGGAGAGATAAAAGAATGGGTAGAACCGGTATCTAGTAAAGTATAAACTTCGCAAGAATTCAAGATTAGCTTACCCGTGATCACCTCGTTCGGGTTTCTCGCGTTTTGGCCAGTAACGACAAACGCTCTTCCAGGAACCGCTGATTTCGACTTATCCGGGACAGCCCTTGGAGTCACCATCCCGCTGAACTTGGTTTTGCTACAGTACAATCTCGAGCTATATGGCCTTCCTTCCCACAGTTGTAACATACCTTGGATTGTTGTGGACAGTTTGGGCTGATATGTCCCTCTTTCCCACATTTGTAACATCTAACTGGCGGTCGTTCTCCTCCCCTAAAATTTGTTGTTGGTGCTGGTGCTGTGCTGATGTCTTCCCGTCATTGTTGAATCTCCTCTTTCTGAAATTTCCACTTGACTCACCTCTCCTATTATCATGGCCACGATGACCACCCGAGTGGTTACCGCCTTTGTTCGTATTTTTCCCTCCTCGTTGGTTATCATCGCTCTGATGATTGCTGTCACCGGTATGACCCTGGTGGTGGTCCCTCGGTTGAGTATACTCATTATCTCTCTCTAATAATTGGGCCCTGTTTACAACATCTGAATATAAAGAAAATTTATGAGAGATAAGATATTGACGAATCTCAGGTTTTAAACCTCTCAGAAACATCCTTGTCATTCGTTCCTCATTTTCGACCAAATGAGGTGCAAACCTGGATAACTCTGCAAACTTCGCCTCGTACTGGGACACCGTCATGTTGTTTTGTTCCAGTCTAATAAACTCAACCTCCTTCATATGACGAATACTTTCAGGAAAGTACTTGTCATTGAACAGTTTTTGAAATGTTTCCCAGGACATGTTGAGTGCGTCAGGCTGGGTACGCTTCACAGACTCCCACCAGTAGTCTGCCTCACCGCGGAACATAAATGTGGCGAATGGAACCTTCTGTTCCTCCGTGCATCCCAAGACATCAAATATCTTGGTAATTTGCTTGACCCACGTTTCCGCCATGATCGGATCCGGCTTTCCCTTAAATTCTGGTGGTCCCAATTCTTTGAACTGCTTAGCTGTGACAAACCGCGCGTTGTTATCATTTCCACCCGTATTCTGCACACGAGTCTCCCTCGTCTGATTTTGCATGAACTGCAAAAAGCTCCTAAACATTCCATCATTCATCGTTTGCTCGGTAACGTTGTTTACAGGAGGAATATTGCCTTCCTGTTGCACGTTCCCCTGGGTAGTGATCAAAGGTGTCTCCACGGTCTGATTTACTCCATTATTAACGTTCTCAGCTGCCATTCTTAAATACTGCCATAAAACAAGGGTTAATAGTCATGTCATATATTATCCCTATACTCTGACCGACCAAATAAACACCAAATAAACTTAGTCAGGTCATACTAGCGAAGGAATTCCCCGTCTCTCCCCTCCTAGTTCTTGTCTCACATCTCAGCCAGGGATCATATCCCTAAGCTCTGATACCAACTGTGACGCCCCCAGAATAGGTATACAACACCCATTCTGAGTCGCCAAATACATGGTACAGAAAGCAAACTACAACTTCAATAATACAATTGTCGTGCAAAATACGACAACACATACTGTGAGTTTAAATACAAATATTGTCTTCTAGACAATATCCACACTCAAATAAATCCTCATTACAATTATTCAAACACTATTTTACAGAAATAGTGAGGACTGCTAATACATCTTTCTAGAACCATCACTCCATACCCCGACTAGATCCTGCTATGTTCTCACCTCCTGAGAAGAAAAATGGAACAAAAAGGAAAAGGGTGAGCTCAACTAGCCCAGTAAAGAATATTATGACTAAGATAATATACAACAAATTATCGTTAGTCTTCAACAGGGAAAAATCTGATAAAATATAATCGACAACAAGTTTTAGATCAACAACTGCAGCGGAAACAACAAACCATTAGAAGAGTCAAGTAGAGAAAGAATTCTACTATCTTCTAAGATTTAAAAGTCCATCATCAATATTTTATCCCTGTAACATCAATTAATAATCATCTTTAACCAAATATTCATCTTTGCACTACAGGCCAAAGATATTCATTTGTATCATCAGTCGGTCATGTTCATCTCAACACCTGTTCATCTTTGCACTACAGGCCAAAGATATTCATCAAGTAATTATACATCTTTGCACTACAGGCCAAAGATATTCAGTAATATCATCATTTAGGACTGAGGATGATGAAAAATATCTTAAAGAGAACGAATCCAATGAGACAGAAGGACAAATAGTAGGGATTCGTATAACAGTTTATCCAAGATCAATAATACTTCATAATAATCAATTGTGAAGCAGAATTCAAAAATAAAGATCAAAACATGGATACAATCAAAGATAGTAACCATAATAGACATCTTGGACAAAAAGGGAAAATTTTATTTTTCGGTGAATAGTGCCGTATTCGTGAATAGTGCCGTATACGTGAATAGTGCCGTATACGTGAATAGTAACCCCCGACACAAAAAGTTCCAAATTTGATAAAAACTCATATCAATATTTCAGCATAATGATATTGAAGAAAATAATATCATTAAGAAGAAAATAATATCCCTTACCTCAAAATATCAGTACTTCTGGTCGGAATACCGGTATAAGGCTGAAAGAAACTTGCTCTGATGAATAGAAACTCTCAAAGTATCTAAATACTCACAAAATACACTCAATAATCTAGAGAGAGAAAGAGAGAAAACTTGTTTCTGGTGTGATTTTCAATTCTAACTTAGCCCTCTATTTATAGGAAAATTTTGGTAGGTTTGACCTGCAACCTGATGGCTTTACCTGCTACTATTCCCACCTACCACATTTGAAATATAATTCAGCACATTTCTTCACCAACCACAAGTGGGGCCCACCAATTCTAGAATTTTCCACCAAAATGATAAACTCCGAAAATTCAACAATTTCTGAACCAGTCATCTTGTAAAATTCATAATAAATCATACGTTCATTTTTAACGGTTCAAAATTTGTGGACATATACTCAACTTATATATGTATAACATATCCAAAAATTACCACGATCCAACGGTCGGATTAAAAATTATAACACCCGCAATATTTCTCAAAAACCCTGATTTGATTTTTAATACCTCCATTCCGACAAAAATACTGATAAAAACCTCAACATTAACTCCTTCATTTTTAACCACAAAAATATATCCCTCATTTATATCCACATAAAATAAATATTTCCTTATCATATGAATCAATAATTAATTATTCACAAATAATATTACAGAATCACATTTATGACAACCAGGCCGTTCCCAGGAAAGAGGGGGCTTTCCAATAAGGATTTCTCCTTACTGGCGCGCAATTAGATGACCAAACCTCTCCTTAGACAGAACTTTCTAGACATTGCCAATAATGTTATCTAATAATATTATTCAAATAATATGAATTATTGATCTGATAAATGAAAATACTGTGCAGCAACAATTATTGAAACAACAATAATATAAAATATCAACGCAGCAATTATTGAATCAATAAAATAAAATATTGAATAATAACTACTGTAACAATTATTGAGTAGTGCCTTCTTACGTAAGAATCAATAATTGGTGCAATACCGTGTGCTACTGTATTTTAACCACCGGGTATTCCAACAGTATTAACGGTAACAACTACGCCGTTATTTATAAACAACTTATACTTGTCGTTTTCTTCATCCAATCGCTTTCCGTTATGGGGCCCACACAAGGCTGCGTCGTCGTACGAATATTCCCCGACAGCAAGAATATTCCACGACCAACCGAATATTCACCGACCAAAAATAAATATTTTATAACCACTTGCTTATTTTGCAAAATTTGCACATTTCACCCATAACCAAAGTATTATATCAAATTAACCCCTTATTATTCACAATAATATTTAGAGAAAATTTGATTTTATTCATTAATAAGTTGGGGTCTTACAATTTATATGAATTCAGGAAATGAAATATAGATTTAGATCTGATCATAATAACATGTGATCGTGTTTTGTGCGTGGTGTTGGAATTCATGATTTGTATTTAGGATAGGGATATGCCTTTACGACAAATGTAATCTGATAGAGAACTTGTGCTTTAAAACCTTTTTAATTGTAATTCACATGGAAATATAGTGAATTAGTTAATTAGAGTGTTTGATTCAATCCTATCAACTGTGGATTTAGATTAATATGTTTGTGATGCATCAGAAGGTGATTATAAATACTAATAAGTTATTGATTAACAATACAAAATAGTGAGCATAATTAATAAAAAATGTTTTAATATAAGTGAAGTAATAAGTGAAATTGTGATTTTAAATCTTCATAACCTAATTTTCAACTAGTAGTAGTAATTTAATTATACATTTTTATTCACAATATTAAATCGATTATTTAAATAAAATTAGTTTGGTTAAGAACTAATACTTAATGATTTTTATTAAATAATTATTCGTGGGAACGATACTCTACTTTCCATTTATTACTTGTTGACCGTGTATACTTACACGCATATATTGATTGTGAAATCGATCAACAATTGTCTATAACGATTACGAGAAATTCTTGATTGTTGTTTATAAAATTTATTGTTGTTTATAGAAATTTTAATATTATAAGTTTAAAAAAAACTATTTCTCCTATTTGACTACTACTTATAAGTTGATATAAGTAATTTTTTACTGTTAACGTGTTCATTTGTGACTTATATTTTAATTTATAAAATGACTTATAAGTCATTTTCGAGAAAAATGACTTATAAGTCATTATCGAGAAATAATAACATTTTGCTTATTTTAAAATAATTTATAAGTTATTCTAAAATAAGTAAATTTGACCAAATGTAAATACTGTTTTGTCCTCATTTTAATTATTTTTATAATTTATTTTAACTTATAAGTCATTTTAATAAAATACCTTTACAACTCATTTTAACTTAATTTTTACTTACAAGTAAAAATAATATCAAACACTGTATGTATAAATTATTTTAAAATAAGTAATTGCCGAACAGGTTATTAAAGAGTGTCCTACGGAAGACAGAGTGTTTGGAAACGAGGACAAGCTATAATAGGGCCAACCTCAATTGACCCTAATTTCACCTGACCATTGTCTAAGAGGAACACAAATTTAATTTTAACCCCATCAAAATCAAGACTACTTTGTGCCATGGCTTCATCCTCGTCCGATCCCTACAACCAGTAAGTCTTGTAGACTATATTTATATAAATCTATCTATATCATCTGCATCAAATATGTAAATCTGAAATTGAATGTGTGAAATTGTTTTTGAAGGGAGGTTGCAATTAGAAAACAAAGAAAATCAGCTCCGTTCAAGTTGTTGGTTCCTCTAGTTTACGCCCCTGTTCTTCCTCTCAGTAAGTTGCTATTTTTTCTTTTCAATTATTTAATTGCATAATTGTTGATTAAAATGATTTTTTTCTACATTTGTTTTGTTTGTTAAACATTTTTTTACCTGGGTCTGTTTGGTTTTCAGTTCGGCTAACGCTGCGGCATAAACCGGTTCTGAGGGATCGTTTGTTCTTTGGTGTGTTGATTGGGGCATTTGTTCATGGCTCTTACTTGGTGTATCCTTTTATTACCTTGACATTTTATTGTTTCAAATTTCATTTTCATGTGAATTTGATTGAGGTGGAAGGTTAGTATTTAGCATTAAAGCTGCATCATCTTCTCATTAAAATTGAAATTTTATTTTAACTTGATATTCGTGTAAGTAAGCTGCAATTCTTAGCCTTTTACACAAAATATAGCAGAATAGTAAAACACGATTCAATGCGTATAGACCATAGAGTCGAGTAGTTGAAAAAGTTTTCAACAAGTTAGGGATCAGATCTGAGTAGGGTAGCTACTGAAAAGGCAGTGTTAAGTTGAATTCACAATTTAGAATTCTTTTGTGTATCCGAATACAAAACTAAGAAGAATTTGTATGTCATTTTGCTGGAAATATGAAAAAGGGAAAGGAACCAAATTGCATGTCGTTCTGAAATCTTATTCGTCAGAATTTAATAACAAGCTCAGGAAATTAAAGCTCAAATTTTTTATTTCTCATTTCTTAACAAAAGGAATTCAAATTTAATTAGGTGATTCATTTTATTTTCAGCCTTCAAATTGCCTTTGTTTTTTTTTTTTGTTTTGTTAATCTGTTTAAAGTAAAAGGGCAGGGTAGGAAACATTTGTGGGGACAAGATCATGTCTTTGACATCAATTATATATTTTCTTAGTCTAAATATCAAATATCAGTCTCCACATTTTTATTTGGTTCTTGTGCACATTTTTCATCACCTTCTTACTTCGACTAGGACATGGAATACATGCATTAGGAGTTTCTATGTTAGGGTTGGTCCTCATGCAATGAAATATTGGGTCATAAATCTAAAGAATGATAAGCTAAGTGATGTCTTTGACCTTATTTTGTAGGATGCATACTTGTTGATTTAACCTCAACTTTAGGACCACTGTATTGGATAGGTTTTTTCCTCTAGTTTATAGTCATTTAACTATTCTGATCATCTAGTCTTGTTTAACATCTGATACTGTTTCTCGGTTCATCTGAAGGCAAAGCTTTATTCTGCGATTCTCATTAAAGCCCCTCTATTTTGCAATTATTCATTATTTTATATGGGATTCTTTATCAGCGTACCCCGACTAGCTTGGGATAAAAAGGTCTTGTTGAGTTGAGTTGAGTTTAGTAGAATTCTCGTTAAAGGGAACAATTACTAGTGTGTCCACACTTCTCCAAAAATATATAAATATTACAAGAGAATCCACTTCATGTGTTCGTATGTTAGGGGGATGGTGCAGAATGCCTGATTCTCAGTTCCCTGATAGTGCGATTCATTTATTTCTTAAATGAGGACTATACTTCATGTGGTCAAGTCAGTTCAGAATGTAGTTACTCTCTTACCTTTGATTTTGTGTGTTGGGGGTGTTGAACTTTAGAGGAATCTATTGGACAACTTTCTAATCTTATTGTCTACCTCCAGGAACTAGGCAGTTTATATAATTATATTAAAAGGCATCTCAAGTTTGAAACTTTGTTCAATTTTATTTTTTCTTCTGCATTAAACTTTAATGCAACAGAAACTTCAACAACTCAATCTCTCCAGAAACGGTAATGATTCATACTCTAGTTGGCCCTGTCAACTGGCCTGGGGGTTGCTTTGGAAATCATGCTTATACCAAAAGCTTATTCGCTTCCATTGACTAGAGATGCATGTAGTGAAATAGTGCCCTTTCAGAGTTGTGGAGTGCTCCTCAAAATTTGAACTTTGAAGTTTTTATGGCCCAAGAGCTTAGGAAGGATACTTAGATGGACGTGAATCAGATATTATTACTCGGTTGCGGTTAGTCCATTTGTTTGATAATACTCTGTCCTAATTAGATAAATTGATCACTTCTTTTAAATATTTAAGAGTATGATCGAGTGGAAAGAAGCACACTGGGAGATAAATGTATCATATATCTGCCTTTTATGTGTCTGCACTCTGCACTTTACTTAAATCTTTTTTTTTTCTTCTGGAAAGCCTAATTTTTCTTTCCCTAATTATGAACGGGTAATATGTAAACCCTTTGCTTTCCACGTTGGAATCTAATCACCAAGTGACTACCTTAGTTACATGATGGTTAAAAGAATAGACATTCAGTTTCTTTGTTACGAGTTGTGCAAACTTGGTGCGTACCTGGTCATAGGACTTTAGATAACAATAGTTGTATATGTTTATCTAAACTTTTTTAGGCATTCTTTTGTTTCTTATGATGATGTTTGTTACCCGTCAAACTAGATACTAGTAGTTTTGCTGGAAATGAGGCCATCCTTTGTGACCTATATTGAAGTGTTAGGAGAGTTGGGACTTGCAAAAAATTAACTAGAGAAAAGGTTGATGTTGAAATTTAGTTACATATGGTTTGAAGCACAGGTACAAATTATAGTATATCACACAAAAGGTCTGCCTGATGGATTGTTGCAATGAGTTTCGTTTTGTGTATGGTATTAGTACCATTGCGAATAGTCTGTAGCTTTCTGCTGAATCAATCAGCTGACTTTAGCCATAATAGTATCTACGAAATATTGATTTTTGGGTTGTGGGATACAGATACACAATACTCGTGTAACAGCCTAAGAAATGAAAATGAACCAACTTAAGTATGTATCTGAGATATTTATAATTGTTGGCACACACAATCGATTTTATTATATTGGTTTATGTTGTTTTTCCTTATTGACATGTTTAGATCAGATCTATATGATGCCGAGAGCAAATGAACTGGCCAATCATGGATCAACAATCTACTTGGTTGATACATTTACCCGGTTGCATATGAGATACAGCATCACTATTTATTGAAATTTGGGATGTAATTTTTGACGTGGATTGGATTGGATTGGTTTTAGTTGGATAATTATTTACGTCAAAGTAAATTTATTATCCAATGAATAAGGTGCTCTTTAATTGTGACATTTTATTTTGTTATTATCCTCGATGGAGGAGTTAGATATTTGGACCGTTTAAAGTCTTGGATTATATTATACTAATGAAAAAAAGAAGAAGAGAGGCTTCAATCTATACTTGCTTCTAAATTTATAATGCAATTAGTATACAAAGCAAAGCAAAGAAAAACACATTTGCTCTACATTTTGCTGTTGGTTTTCATAAATTGGCAACAGGACTTTTAAGAGGCAATGTTTGTCTAGGGTTTGATCTCATATTTTTTTATTAATCCTTATTGTTCATTTTGATATTGCCTCTAGCCTTAGAAGATTTTAAAAGGGAAAAAAGGCCTAAAAGAGAACTGACAACAGATATGAGAAATTTATGATATTAGATAAATAAAAAAATAGTAGAAGAAGATCGATTACAAGAGAAGACTATTTGAAGTGTAACCTTATAGATAATTAGTTTTAAAATTATTTTAGTATTATAAAATGACACACTATCTATTTAATTTTGTCCGTTATTATTACACAATAAATTATTAATTTTATGGATAATATGGGAAAAAAAACATCATTACTATTTACAAATAACAAATTATACATATGGAACTTTTTTTTGAAATAAAGGGAGAATAATTTATTTTCTTCTTTCTTTTTGGGGATTGTTGAGGTGCTATTTACTTCTTCTATTTTTTTTAATTTTTAATTGACGTAAAGAAACAAATAGATTAAAAAATATTTTTAAATTGATTAAACTAAATATAAAATCTCAATAATATCCTTTAGAAATTCACTGAAAAATAGAAAGAGAAAAACAAATTCTTATTAAATTAGTATTTAATTTTTAGGATAATATGAAAAATTAATTTTAAAACAAAAAACTATAAAAAACCTATATATATATATATATATATATATAGGGAGTATATTATGAACTACAATTGGTACCAAAGCATATTCCTTAGTACTACTCCCCCAATTGGTTAGGATTAGTCCGGACATTCGTAACAATCACCTACTAAACCTCTCATAGTCATATTTATCTGCATCGTCAATTTATTTATTAGCCATTTCAAATCAAAAACTCTATGAACATAAAAATTTAACATAAATATATTTAAATTTTATTTTAATTTTAATAACGTATAAAATTCTAAATAAATAGTAAAAGTTAAAATCACTCGTGTACATATCAAATTTCCATATCCAACTATAACAGATCATTTCAAATTAAACAGTTAACCGACAACATAATAGTAGTACTAATCCTATTTAAGATGAAATTAATTTACAAAGCCATTGCAGTCATCAATCACCGATCAACCGTTTCGGAATCCATTAATGCAAACATTTTGCATTATTGCACCACGAAAACCAAACTTGATACACGCACAAATATACACATTGATTGATTTTACTTTTAAGGAACCAAAATTGAAATTAAAAGTAAACAGAAAATTTGATCTGATCGGTAGAAAACATAGGTAAAGTACTAAGGTCGCCGGACACTCATACATCGGACCGGTCGGGGTAATCGAAAGCTAGCCGAGAGGCGATAGCTGAGTGATACATAGAGTCATGAAAAGCCGTGTCCTTGGTCATCATCCGAAGCTTTCTTGCCTTCTCCTCTGTGAAACTCCCCGGAGCAATCCGAGATCTCATCGGCATCGGTCCTAGATCCGAGTCCGGTTTGGCTTCAGCTTTGGCGGAGAGATCGTACTTGTTGTTGGCGTTGTTTTCGGAGTCAATGTAGTCCGGTTCGGAGGACCAGCTAAACAACGGGGTCCACCACTTGGATGACGAACTTTTCTGGCTTTGCGATTCAGGTTTCCTACTACCCAGCGTCGCGCATGCTCGAACTCCGGTAGATTGAAAGGGTAGAAGGCCCGTAGCCATTTCTTATGGAAAAATTAGATAGATGTTCAAAAAGGTAGAGGACTGGTGTTGGTTAACGTTGCGAGTACTTCACGGCTAGTACTATTTGTGCTTGTCTAGGTATGTTAGGTCTAAAGTCTAACAAAACGGGTTTTAAAGAGTAAGCGGATAAGATTGTAGTCGTGGCGCCTGACGCAATGCGTGGGACAGTGGGTAATACCCGTGTGACTGTCCGTGGGTAATTAGAGCTGATTAAATTTATTAATTCTCTATTTTATTCCAGTTTTAAATATCAGTGGGGGTGAGAATATAAAAACAAAAATTAGTCATAAAAAAGTACTACTACTTTGTTTTGAAAATTAGATTATATTTCATTTTAATTCAAATGAACGTATTTATTGTGTACTAATTAATATAATATTATTTATTATTATGTTTGTTACTTTTAAAATTTTAATATTTTATAAATTAACTTAAACATAAAATATATTTATAATTTAATGGAGGGAGTATAAAACGTCTCCTTCACCAACATTCATACTATATCGAGTATGATATTTAGACGAGTTTATTATTTGTCTTGAATGAGACATTAATTAAATACAGAAAATAGAATAAAAAAATTATTTTGTAAAATATGTTTTCTTATCTTGAAAAGCAATCAATACATTTGATATATTCGGACTTTTTAACACTCCAAACACATTTACAAATACACACTTATTTTCTAAAACGCATGCATCTTCCCCCCCTACGATTTATGTATCCAGATAGAGAGAATTGGAGCATCAGGTTATTATGAAATTAATTTTATAATAAATTAATCAATTAATTTTATAATAAATTAATTAATTAATTAATACAGTACTGATATGAAGATAAAAAAATCATATCTCATTTGCGTGTCAACCCAACTGCCGGTAATAATATTGTTAAAGCGTACGGGAGGCTGGCCACAAACAAACAAACAAGAAAAAGGTCCCCTTTAAACGAGTTAAAACCATATTGCGCACACTGTTTAGGCACGTGACGCCCCGCCGGATAGAAACCAACACCAAGTACTCACGTGGATAGAAACCAAAATTCAAAGATGGTTAGAGACGCATAGTATACATAAAAATTACACATAGTATATAAAAAGGAAAAATGAAATAAAATGGGATCTATAATTAGATCTTTAATATATTTTTATTGATAAACAATACATAAGTTATTGGAAAATGGTGAGCAGTAGCTATGGCCCTTGAGCAAAGCCTCCTGAAAAAATCTTTGAAGGTGGAAAGTAAGATGAAGAACAAAAGAGGCCATTTTAGGAACAGGATTAGAAAACTAGGAATATGAGAATTTGTAGGCAACTCTGAAATCATAATTGCCAAATAATAAGAATTTTATTAATAATTTGTCTTTCCTGCTCGATCAAATACCACAGCTAAGATACGTCCGGTCCCATGATTTGTTTGGAATTTTATTAATAGCTCGTCTTTTTGTTGGGAATGTAGCATGTAATATATGTACCATTAATAAAAGCTTGGACAATTTTTAATGGACAAAATTATCCTAAACCTTGCAAAATAACTACCTATAATTGGTTTTCTCCTATTCTTGAAATACTCCCTCACTTGGTTCTTTAATATAAGAGCATTCACAACAATTTCTTTATCTCTATCCCTACTCTGCAGTGCTATTGAATCATTCTATAGGATAGGAATTCAATTTTTTTACTACGTACCCAACAAGTTCCTTATATTGATTCCTTAAATATTAAATTTTGAAATTTAAAATTTAAATGTTAAAATTTGAAAGTTCCAACAGTTAAATCATATTTTGAACGTTGTAACTATTTTTTATTTAAAAGTAATTGTTGTTTGAATTTAAAAATTATAATTATTTTAATTTAAAAATAAATATTGCTAGAAATTAAAATGTGCAACGATCATTATGTGTTTATGAGAACTAAAACAACATTATTTTAATTATAAAATAATAAAATTTATAATTAGTAGTAATATTTTTTACAAAAATGATCAAAATCAAAATTTGAGTGATTTTTAATTTTTTTTTTATAGTTCTCTTTCTTCTCTAAATCCTCTGTTTAAAAAATAAAAATGAGTGAATTTGATAGACATACCCAAATCAGTAATTAAGTGAGATAAGATCATTTAACCAACATAAAATCGCAATAAATAGAGTGCGAAATGTCATTTTACATAAATTAAGAACGCTCTTTTGATTCCCTCATCCTGAGGAGTCAAATCATATATAAAGATTAAAATAGAGAATTATATAAGAATATGAAAACTGTTGGATATTAATTTATTGATATATTCTTCAAATATGGGGATAAAAGATTTATTAAAAAATCTGTTGTAAATGCTCTAAGTTATTTTAAACGAGTGTTTTTGTTCCTTAATATAAGTTATTTGAAAATTTCAAATAAACATTAATTGTTTAGTTTTCAATATTACTCCAAGTATTAAATACAATTTTAATTCTCTCACTATTTTTTTATCCAATAAATAACTCTTTTTTAAATATAAAGACAATAGATATTATATATTTAATATTATACAATCATTTTCTTAATAATTATGCCAACTTTAAAACAACTTATATTAAATAATGAAGAGAGTAGAAAGTAAGCCGTTTGTTCGACATACACTAATAACAATAGTAAAACACCAAGTTCCACAATTTGTGAAAGTGATTAGCATGAATTTTATTTTTAGGTAAAAATTCTATTGACCAATTAACCAACTTATCAAAAAATAAACTTCATGCTAACCATATCCACAATTTGTTGTTTCCATTGGGTTTAATAATTTGGAATGTATTAAAATAAATTAACGGCCAAATGGAAAACGAAACCCACACTGTAAGGCTGATCCAGGAAGAATTTTATATAAGCCAAAAATTTCAAAACCAAATATTCAAAAAACAATTATTCGCAATGAATGCCTGTAGGGCCCAATGTTCACCGCGGGGGGGGGGGGGGAAGCCTTAACAAGAGATCCAATTCATATAACTTTTGTAGTCCTGAGCACCTCTCCACAAATAATTCACTTATTATTAACCACAGAAGATTATATTTGAATCAAGACCAATTACATTGCAGCATAAGAAATGATATGTATTTTAGGGAATTGTACGCTGGTAGAGGGGAAATGCTCCCAATGCTTCACGTTCTCCTCTCTCCCTCTTTACCTGCAAAAAGAGAAACAAGCCAAATGTAGGAAACCACCCCAAAGGACTAGCTATATAGTGGTAAAAATCTATAAATCTCCTAGAATCTTTCATAGGATGAGAGAAAAAAAAAAAAAAGGCATATAGAAGGTCCTCCCAAATAAATTTAGTTTACAACATTTTTCTATGTGAATTATGCTAGCCAGAGGTCACCATCGCCTCCATAGATTCTCAGAGAGAGAGAGAGAGGCGTAAAGACATATAAGGTAGGTAGGTCAGAGCAAAATAGTTACATTGTAACAAGTTTAGACCTTGACGGTGTAAGTGAGGTTGAATGAACAATGGGACACAATATATTAATGGGTTCTTGCAGTTTTACGTTATTTTGTCGTATTTGATATAATTTGATCACAAGGACTGGTATAAAACCACAAGGACCACATCAGGCCATGCAAGAGAAAAAACTGAATCTGAAATTACACTTGTATTGTAAAGGAAATTAAACTATTACATTTGTAAACAAAAAATAAAATCAACAGGTCCAAACGAACATGAAACTCAAGTAGTAGGGGAAAAATAACAGATAAGAATGTGAATAAAAAAGAAACAACAGGAAACTGCCCCCGTTTGGTTTGTGGCATGGGAGTGGAGAAGAGACAAATGGAAGAACAAAAATGGTCCAAGTCCAGTATTTCCGATATTCAACAGGTAATGGGAAGTAACGAGACGAATTTCAGAAACGCTTACTTTAATGCCCTCTCATTCAAAGCTTCTTGATAAGATGCAAGAAGACAGTAGAAAGCAAATGTGATGGAAAAGTGAGGGAAGAGAAGAGGTAGAAGATGAACTATGAAATGGCAATCTCGTCATATAAGCTCCATCAATAGATGCTTACTACAAAAGTTAAAAGAGTGCACATTTTCTTACAGAATAATATCTAGATTAATAAAACAAATCATATGGGTGTTAAATTTATACTTTAACTCCTTCAAATTTAACAAATTTACTTATTAAAAAAAGGAACTAATGCAGAAGGGTCGAGGACGGAAGATGTACTTGATCTAGGCATGACTATTGCACAGTTGCTTCTCACTTTCTCAGTTCCCTATCAATAACTAGGAGTTATTGGTATCAGGCTCGAGTGGTATACCCTGGTAACCAGTGCACACACTACTTGTGAGCTCTTATTCTTTTGATAACTATGCAACAATAGGAAATGAGTGGGTTACGTAGGTCAAGGCATGATTTTAGGAGATTTGGATGTCAACAAAATTTTAAAGGGGATGTATATCATGTGTTCAACTGGGGTATAATGTTTGCGGAATTTGGATGCAAGGGTGAGGGACCACAAAATTAAAGGTACTAATAATTATATTTATATTTGTAAGAAATTTATTTTGTAACTATATTATTACTAGATAATAACTATTTAGACTATTAATTATTGAAATTTGAGTGATTTACGTTATCTCTCTTGTCTGAGGATGTGAGTAATGTTTGGGAAGTGACCTCAAGACATCGTGCGGAGTGGCCGATTCTCTATGAAGATAGGAAAAAAATCTATCTTTCCAATATTTTTCATCTTTCTACTTGAAGTCTTGTTAGTCTGTATCAAAGGCTATTTTATGGAATTTGTAATTTGGTATCCTAATAGTCCCCAATTGTCCACAAGATGTAGGAGTACTGCTTCCCTTTATATAGTATCATATATTATATAAATTCATCATCCATTAGCATAACATAAGTATCACGCAGCCATAATTGGTGCGTCTTTCATTTACAAGGCTCATGTAGCATGACACTGAAAGTACTAGTATCTACAGACCATACTCAAAACTGATTCTATTATTGATGAAGTGCTTGACAGATAGCAATTCAAAAGATCCTTCAAAAAATCAATCTCAAATAAGACAAAATGTGAAAAATGTACAAAAGAACAAAACATGCAACCAAGAGAAAACGAAGAAAATAAAAAAGAAAAGTTGAAAACCCAGTTTCTCAAAAGCACTCACCAGGGCCAGCATATCTTTAAGATAGCTCCTAAATGGTGTCTGCATTGCCTGCATACAAATAACAGACAAAAATAAGCTTAATAAATAATTTACAAGATACAAGTATTTCATATGTCTAGCTAGTTCTTAATGAAATTCTTATCCAGATTACCTCAACTCCAAGTCACCAATTCTATGCATGTCTGAACACCAGTCTGTTGGATATACTTTCAGAAATTTCAATATCAATTATATTGCTAAAGTCTAGTTTAAAGATAGGTTGACAAAGCTCTAAAATGTTTTAAGATTTTAGTTTCCTTTTCCTATCGTTTCCATCTGCTCTTTCCAGACTAGATGACAAAAAAGTTGTTCTTATAGTTTTCCAAATTCTCAAATTACAATTTGAACCCGAACAGGTTTCACTTCATCACTCTAAAATCTAAACACAAATATGCATACATAAACTAAGGTAATCAATACATATATAGAGAGAAGACCTGCAGATCTTCGGGAAGATACTCGTGTTTCATGGAGAGATCCATGGCACGCAACAACCGCTGGTTTCTGGCATCAACGATTTCACGAGGCAAACGTTTAAGCGCTTCCTTGATGTCCAAATCTTCATACGGATCGTACAGATCCTCGAATCTCAACCCTAATTTTTACCAAATTCAACATCCACACACAAAAATCATCACTAAAATTTGTCATTGCCGTAAATCTATAGCGATATATAGAGACATAAATGGAAAAAAAAAGGAAGGTTAATTACCGAATTTGCGGAGACTTTTAGAGACAGAGTTTTTGTGCATAGCTGCGAGAAAGTTCTTTGAAGGATTCAACAGCCACGATGATAGCGCCATATTCGATTGATTTCACTTCTCTAATCTCTCTTGTTCGTCAATATCCCAAGCTCTCGTCGCTCGAAGGTTACCGGCCTCCACCCTATACAAAACCTAATAAGCGCCGTCCGTTTTGGTCAAATACACTCAAAATCTACTCGATGATTTTGCCTTTTAAAACCTAATAGTCACCAAATACTGCGTCTTTTTTTTTTTTTCTTCTTAATTCTGTGTTGTGTGGTGTGTTGGTCAGATTACTTTTTTTTAAAAAAAAAAAGAAAAGAAATTTTTTTTTTGGAAGAATTAAGAGTAAGTGTAGTAAAAATTGAAAAGGTTATTATTTTTTATCATCATAGTAAGAATAAGAAAAATACTTACGTCTTTGATATACATACATACATATATATATATATATATACACCTAATAATTAGTGCAAAACACCGATAAATTTAAAAATAATTTATCAAGTAATTTTATATATAATATTTTTGAACGCGGTTCAAATTTGATGACTTGATAGTTTAATTTTTTTTTTATCTTTATTCAATATTTAATAACAAATAATAAATATATTATACTTTGGATAATATTAAAATTTATGACCAAGAAGTCCAGGATGGTATTCTTTGGGATGGTCTTCCCCCAAATCTGATTAAAGCTACCACACATGGAAATAGGTTCGGTTAGTTAAACCAGTTACTTCTTGGCACAAAGTAGTTTGGCAGTCTTTACATGTTCCTCGGTTCTTCTTTATTTTATGGCTCGTCTGTCTTAAAAAACTTAAAATAAAAGATATATTGCTTTCTTATGGGATGCAACTTGATCCTAGGTGCTTGTTATGTCAGAGTCTGCAACTGGATTATTTTCTCGTCTGTTCTTCAACTGTTCCTATTCTTCCCTTGTGCTTCTTGATGTCTTCTTAATTGGTTGCTTCCATCTTGATTTGCATAGGCCTTTTTTAGTTAGTTTGAAAATGCATTCTATTAATTGTTAGCTCCTCTTTGGTAGCAACTTCAAGTGTTAGCTTTTGATACTATAAAATGAATATGTGCCTGATGTTCAGCATATAGTAGTTGGGTATGCCCATTTGCCCGTGTAATTTGTTTCTTTTTTAATAGATTTAAATTTAGCAAAAAATATATATTTTTTGAACTACTGAGTCATCAAAATTGAACTACTAAATTGACTCAAAACCAGCCAAAATCACTTTTTACTTACCTTGTTAAATATTAGTATTAATATTGGTATTGGTATAAATAGATAGGTTGATATAGATATATCTAAGTAATTATTAGAAATTCATTAACGGTAATTACATTAACTTGGGCTTTTGAATGATTATAAGATTCTCGCATAATTCACATTTATTTTTTCATATTTAATACACCTATACAAATTTTAATTGCATTACAAAAAAAAAATATGAACAACTTAGTTCTTAACTTGGGTTGGTAAGTCTACAAACACAAGCAAATTTGAATTCAATATTCAAATTTATTTATTTAAAAAATTAAACTTGAATAAGTAAACATTTAGATTAAATGTGATAAAAACTAATGGTAAGACTAATTGTATGATAAATTTGGATTAGAATTGATACGGAATCTGAGAGATTAAATAGAATAAATTAGTGTGGGCGTCTCTTTTATTCTTTTTTATCTCATGTATTAATTAATAGGGAAATGATCCATAACATGTATTTGCTATGGATCCTTATAAAAAATAGTAACATACGCTAATTAAAATAAGAGTTTGATTGTACCAATAAATGTTTAGGATTCATTAACCAATATTTAGGGTTTATTAACGAGTGTTCAGGGTTTGTTAACCTTATCTAAACCCTAAACACTTTTTAATAAATCCTAAACACATATTAATAAACCCTAAATCTTAGTTGACAAATCATAAATCATAGTTAATAAACTATAAGTTTTAATTAATTAATAAACTCTAAGTTTTAATTAATTAATAAACTCTAAATCATAATTAATAAACTCTAAATCCTAGTTAATAAACCTTAAACATTTATTGGTCAACACAAACTCTTATTCTCATTAGCGTCCGCCGCTACTAGCAGCGGATGATATGTATTTTTTTTTTACGGATACCGATTTTCAATTTCTAATTATAACAGCTCTTTTATGTTTTCAACATGGTATACATAGTATATGACTTATAAAAAATCATAACAAATACTACATAGTATGAATCATTACCCTAATTAATATATATTAATATTTAATACCGACATAAATTGAATATTATTGTGGAAGTCATTGACTCTGACTCTTTTTGGGTTTTTAATTTCTCAGTAAATCGTAAGAATTTTATTGCAAATGAATCCAGAATCTGTATTTGAAAAGCAAGCCTTTGGAAATGCAAACGAGATGACTAAAACTTTGAACTGAAAATGAATTCACAATTTGTTTAGTAGATCAGGAGCTGGCCATATCAACCAACAACAATATTATTCGAAGCTTCAGAGTTTAACTCACTTTCTTTTTCAGGATAAGCCCATTTCCATATTTTATAATCCTTTTGGGATAATAATTCCTTCCTTTAAAAATTATAGATACATTACATTCTAAAACCATAATTTATAATAAAAAAAATTATATTATTATTTATAAATTTTAGATATATATTATTGCTGTAGACCGTAGAGTATTATAGCATATACTTGGTCCAGATTTCTGCACCCTACCACATGGAGTATTTTGGAAATGTCAGCCCATTAGCTATAATCTAAGAAAATGGGGATGGACCCATAACTAAAATTGTCCCAAATTTCCCCACCCCACCCCAACCCAAATCTATACAGCATTTCTTCTCCTTGTTTGAGATTTTTTCATTTTATGATTTTTTTTTCATGATCTTTCCATAGACAAGGTTTGATTTGTATTAATTGGTGAAGAATCTATTTAGAATCGGGTGTGAGTTATCTGGACGACCTACTTTTCGTTGTTTGTATTGAAAAATTACGTATGTTATTTATTTTTGTGTTGTTTTTTAAAAAATATATTTTTTCAAGTTTTGAGTTTCAATTTGGGACGGGAGGGGGAGGAGGTATCATATTGCCTCTAGTGTTTTTGAAATTCGATACATTTATGCGTGAAAAATATTCCTTGTACTTTTTTAGGGCTTTATCAAAAAAATAATGCATCTTTAATTTAAAATGAAAAGTATTTATAAGGAAATACAAATAAACTCCATAAAAAATGATCCACATAACAAATTGACTATAAAAATAGCCTTCTGAAATAGTATGATTATTGCTTCTTTTTAAGCAAAAAATAAAAAGAATAATTTTCAGGTCAACTGTTTACACGTGTACAATAAGGGAGATAAATATTTTTATAAAGAAATTTAAAAACAAAAGAATCAACCTGAATAATATTTAAGATAATTTTAATTCTAAACTTTGTAGTTGATATTTTATTATTAGGTGGGTCCGTCTCTACCCTCTAGCCTCTAGGCAGGGTTTAAGAGATTATTATTTTTTGTTATAAATATAGAAAACACCACAATTATTGGTAATTAAAAAGTAAAAATTATTAAAAGTGGATGTATAGGTCCGTGGAAATGTCATTTTTGTTATATTTTAAAATAAGTTGGCTATACGTTCGGCTTGACTGGAATAAATAAATGGCAATGTGGTGGCGTGCATTAATTATAGAGAGATTATGTGCCGACGAACGTGTTGATATTATATTGATTAATTGATTAAAATTAATTTTATACTAATCATTCTATCTAATGAGCTTACTATAAAGAGAAAGTATTTAATACTTGGGGTAATACTAAAACAATTATATGATTATTTAAAATTTTCAAATAATTTATATTAAAAAACAAAAATATTTTTTTTTAAACAATTTATATTAAGGAACGGAATGAGTACGTATCATCTCCTTAAAATTCGGATATCATTTATTACAATATCTAAGAAATAATTTTGTCATTAGTGTTGGGTGCAAACTGCAAAGTATAAGTCGGATGAATTGAGTGAAGAATACGCGTATAATTAATATTGTTAAAACAAAGTTAATTACTTAAATTAGTATTTGAGGAGTAATAAATTTCCTTTAATTCTATTCAATACACCAAACATTTATACTATATTGAAATGGTTACCGATCGCTTAATTTTTATTATTGAGTCGAATAATTACAAAACATTTTTAGAGTAATGAGATATTTTTTTTAATTCCACCAAACACATGTACATTTTATCAAAATTTTAATGATTAAAAATAATTACGTACTCCATCCGTTCTCAAAAGGACGTTCATAGTATAAATTTAAGAAAATTAAAGCAGATGAGATAATATAAAATAAAAAAATACATTTTTATAACGATGACCTTTTAAGAAAAAAAATAGTGGATCCCACTTTAGCATATTTCAATACTTGTATATTTTTAGACATCTTTTTCATAGGCAAAATATTTTGTACTCGAAGACGTGAGTATTTTATTTTTATGACTAAGAATAGTTTTAATGTTTCTATTATTTTTTACATAATTGATGTCACTGTTAATTATATACTTATTAAAATCATTACAAATAAAAATATTTTGATAAATATAGTGGACGAAATTACGGATGTCCGGAATTTGAATATGCATCTAGTGGAGTAGAATGCCGCGTTAAACATTAAAGAAGAAGAAGACGTAAGTGCTGCTGCTCCAGCCTCCATGCATGGCATTGAGAAAAGTCAGCTAGCTCAATGAGTTCGACATGTTGACTCAAGACTTAGCTGTTAGTATTACTGCTCACTTCACTACATTTTTTTCTGAAAATGATAAGAGCACCAATTAATATTTAAGGGGGGGGGGGGGGGGTGAACCAAACCCAATACTAGTAGTACTAATAATATTAATTACTACCAATTTACTAGGAGTATGTAGTATTTTTTTTTACAAGAAAGAGAAAAAATAATGTATAATGATACGGTGTCTATAAATTTAGCATCATAACTTTATTAACGTACGTCATCAATATCAGAAATTTAAAATTTATAAATTTTACAAATCATTATATAACATTATCTATAGAATAATTGGGAAGCCGTATAGGGAAAAAGATTATTAGCCCAAATGTGTTGCCCGTAGAGGTGTAACAAGATTCTGAGGTCTTTTTCAACCAATTATTCCTCTATTGTATATTCTATCTTTTTTTAATACAAGTCTTTTTAAAAAAATATTTTTGTTATTTAATATAAGTCGTTTGAGAATTTTAAGTAAGTTAATTGTTTAGTTTCAAATATTAAATATAACTTTAATTTTTTTACTATTTTTGTCCAATAAATAATAATTTTTTTTAATATAAAGACAATATAAACTATTAATATTATATAATTATTTTTTTAATATTTATATATAATTTTAAAACGACTCATGTTAAAAAGAAAGAGAAATGGGGGAGGGAGTATCATCATCTTAACACGAATGAATTTTTTTAGATAGATTAAAACTGGCTTTTCAATTAGTCAAAACAGTGAGACAAGGCCAGTTGGTGGCATTATGTAGTTTAGTCTTCAAATTGGACCGTGTGAGTCAAAATTTGTGACCACAAACCCACATGCAGAGCAGGGAGCTTTAATGTAAATTGGACCAACTCACAAATAGTGACTTTGTTTGTAGCGTTAATTTATCTCATTACATTTTTTATTCAATGAAGTAGTACTCCCACTCCTATTTGGCTAGGCTAAGATCTTCTTTAGTGCACTGTAATTATAAAATACAATTACAGTGTTTGCGTCTCGTGACTCGTGACCACTTATGATAAGATCAAAAAGAAAAAAAGGGCCATAAATACAATGCATTTTGGAAATGACATAACAAAGGCATTAATGTTTTTTTATGTAGGAAATTGATATTTTTATATGATCATCTCTCACGCGAATATATAATAAATCTTATTTTTATTTGAGAAAGAACCGTATAAAAATATCAAAAATATATGTACAAATAGTACTCCTCTTTTTATATCTTACTCTCTCCGTCCCATAATATATGAAGGTTTAGATAATTTTATTTTTTTCAAATTATTTAACGTTTTATACTCCCTCTATTCCTAAAAGATTGTCGTTTTAGGAAGTAATTTTTGTTCCTAAAAGATTGACGTTTTGAGTTTATCAATACAAAATAACTATTTTTTCTCTACTTTACCCTTATTTAAAGTTTTCTCCTACTACCTCCGTTCCTAAAAAATTGTCGTTTAAAATTTTTCTGCATGGATTAAGAAAGTCATTTAATACTAATGCCTCCATTCATAAAAAAATGTTGTTTAAGGTTTTTACACATGAATTAAGAAAGTCATTTAATATTATCATTTAACAATTAAAATTTATTTGAAATTCAATCACTATCCCTTTATAGGAAGTTAAAAACTATTAATACAAGGGAGATAATTTTTTGGGACAACAATAAGAGAAGGTTTTTTTTAGAAAGTTGTAAACGATAAATAAATTGAAACAAATTTTTTCTTCAAAAACGACAATTTTTTAGGAAGGGCGGGAGTAATAAGGATATATTTGTACTTTCATTGTGTCATTAATTGTAAAATTGCAACAGTCGGGCTATTTTTTAATTACTGTGCATTGAGGCTACGCGTCTAATATAAAAGAACCGATAGAGTATTATATTTAATGTTATACAATTATTTCTTTAATTATTGAATACAACTCTAAAAAATCATATATATTATGAAATTAAAAGAATAGTACATGGTAGTAGTAAATTGTAAGAAGTGAAGGGTGGACAAGTAAAACAAAATTAGACTTTTGGTGTGACAGACAGTTCACAGTTGTTGCAATATGTCCATGTCCGTCTCCATGTTGATGCATAGAAAGTTCGTAAGATCACAATCATGAATTGGAATCCTTGGTCCACAAATGACACCCCATTTGAAAATGCTGGACCAGTATAGTCAATGTGCCCAATAACGTCTACAGTTATAGTACTACAACTTGTCTTGTTTTTTTTCCTCCCTCCCTCTCTCTCTCTCCATTTACTTCGGTAGTACAACTTAAGTTTTCCATGTTTTCACTTCTGTGCCCAAACTAGTTTGAAAGAATATACTAATTTGAATTCTCTTTAGGCTCCTAATTAATTGGCCCATGATATTAATTTTTCGTCATGAATGATGTATATAGCTATCTCGTCTTAGTAGTTTGGAAGATTTCATATCCACCATTGAGAAAATAATCGATTTTCTTGAATATTGTCTACTTCTTATATGTTTGACGGATATTCAGAGTCCCAGAGGTGACAAGCCTAGACTATTGGTTAAGTTCACATATAAAAAAAATTGTAACTACATAAAATTTTTAAAATTAAATAAATTCATATCAATTTTGTGCATGAAAATATTTTCAATTGAATTTATTTTTATTAAAAAAAAGAATCTTTATCCTATATTTTAGAGTGAGGTGTATTAAGTTCATGAGGAGGAGGAGGATCACGTTAGAATGATAAGATCATTAATTTCTTTATCCTTGAAAAATTTAAGAAGGGAATTGAAGGGGAGTGAGAGAAGATATTCAATTTTCTTCCAAATTGGTAGTATTTGGTAGGGTAAGGAATGGAAATGACAATGACCCTCTAAAAGATCTCGTGAAACTATTTCCTTTTCAATATATGTAGACGTAGCTAGTGGAGTAGTATTTTACAACTTTAATTAATTTTAAATTTTGTATAATTAATGGGGAGGGGTATAATGATAATTAATGCTTATCTAGCTACATTCCCGTCCCTTTCTCCCTTCTTTCCTTCATTCTTAACCTAAACACAATCATGCATGGGAGTCGGCAAGTAACTTTTTTTCTTTTCTTCTTCAAACAAAAACAAACAATTAAAGATGTGATTTCAAGAACACATGCATTTTAAAGTCAAAAAGTCCTCCTTTGTATTTCTGTTTTTTGGTCTAAGTTTCAAACTAAGTGATCCATCTCTAGCTTGACCTTGATGAAGGTGAGATGCAACTACATGCAGCAGGTCCTAATTTTGCATGTTTTACAATTTAGTTTTTGCTAGAAATTAGTAATTCTACGCCTAAACTTATTCTAGCTCCACTATATATATATACTGATCATTATTCTGTTAGATATTTAATTAGGTAATTTAGTTAATTAGATAACAGCTCATCTTGTTTCTTGTCGTTGTTTTAATGTCAGGCGTCTCATTATAAAGTAATCTATTACTCCTCAAAAGAATGATCCAATTAAATATAAGTTTTACACATATTAAGAAAAATAAAAGTAGAGAAAATAGAGTACTCAATTAATAAAGTTTCAAATTTCTCCTTATTCATAAACTGATAAGTTATTTTTATTTTTTATACTATTAGACCCTAGTAAATAACATTATTACCATTCACTTTATGTACTTTATCTCATCTTTTTAAATAAAAATTATAAAAATATTTTTCTCTCCTCAATCTCTTTATAATTAACACTTATCTCTGCTCTCTTTATTACTATTTCACCTTATTTTTGGATGTAAATTATTCACATTATATTAGTGTCAAATTACGCTAATGTGAGTACCCCTACCTAAGGCTAACCGTCCTTGAACAACTAACTAATACTTTTCCAAACAAAAACTGAGGCAATTTTCTTAATTATGCCTTTCTTCCCATGCCATGCACTGATTATAAATTAATACTATAACCAAACAGTCTTTAAACAAGGAATCCAACCAACCACAAACTTAGAACGCAATATCATGTGTCAAAATATGATTAGGTTTTACGTGTTTTCACTAATTATCATCATCATCATTATTAATGATTTCTGCTTTATGGTCCGTTTTCACATTCTGTGGTAAAAGAATCAACTAGCACCGTGGGCAATAAATCAAACTTTGTGCCTACGATGGCTTTTTAAGCATATAGTAGTAGTATGTATATTTTATATATATTGAATGTTCCTCATTTTTAGAATTTTCATAAATAATGATTAAGCTGGAGACATAGCATATCACACTAATAATTTTGTAAACACATTTAAACATAATTTTTTCCAAAAGCAACTTTAGTTTCAAGCTTTACATTAAAAAATAAGTATAAAGTTTCCTAAGAAAATCATAGTTTCACCCACTTTTTTTAATATAAATAACATGTACCCTTCAAAATTTTGAACATTTTTTCTTACAATTTGTTTTGAAATTTCCTCATCATTTATTAAATTAGACGACAAATTAAATAAAACAATAATTCAGATGTCTGAATTTAAATTAAATGTCCATTTAGTCAGAAAATAAGACGAGGAGAGTACGCAGTCGGTAGTTCGTAGAATGACGTAGTTCGAATCGAGTTATTCTTGGTAAAGGTACACTTTCTTCCAATAGTATTGTGTTTCCAAATGAAATTAGTCAAGCACAAAGGGCCAAGGCGTTAAACGAGTTAAACAGTTCGGGTTCTACTCGAAAAAATACGAGCGAGATTCGATCATATTCGTTAATAATATGATCCAAATCTGAGTATTAAAAATAGTTCGAATAAAAATATTAGTAGAATTTGAGCAAAAATATACTCGACTCGTTTAAAATTCAAACTACTCAAATTCTTGATTGTGATTCGATACATATTCGATTAGATACTCGATACATTCTCTTATAATATATACAAATTTAAATCAAATTAGGATAATTAATTATTATTATTTTATTTTGTTTTTAATTTTAATTTTAATTATGATTTTATATTTGTAAAGTGTAATAGTAAATATATTTTCTCCTTTCTAAATAAAATAACAAATTCAATTTATAATTTTATTTATTATAAAACTAGCTATTATGTGGAGACTCGAATTCGAGCTTGAATTTGAAGCTTGCGAGTAGTTTGAATATAATTCGATCTGAGTCGGATCGAATTCGAGTAATAATTATTCGAGACTAGTCGAATCTGAGTAGAATTTTTTAAATACAATTCAAATTCGAGTACAGATTTATCATTTCGAGTCGAATTCAAGCAACTCTTTATTCACTTCGGTTCGATTCGTTTACATCCTTACAAAGGGCTAGCCTAGCCTACCTAGGGTGTCTCAACTCTCAAGTTTCATTTTTGGCTCTATTTATTTATTTGGATGGCCCCAATATAGGACAACTTTTAGAGCTTTTATAGGTAGATATAGAAATTGGACATGGATGTATTTAAATTTCAATTATTTATATTTTTATCCACCATTGAGGGTCAAAATACAAATAAGTGAAATTCAAATATTCTCATGTCCAATTTCTATGTCCACATATAGAATTTTTGCTA
The DNA here is from genome assembly GCA_016801055.1 of Panax notoginseng. NCBI lineage: Eukaryota > Viridiplantae > Streptophyta > Magnoliopsida > Apiales > Araliaceae > Panax > Panax notoginseng. Next base: position 173,208,675 of record CM029021.1, read on the forward strand.
CTTTTATAAAGCCTGAAAATTCAATAAAATAAATAATAAAAAAGTACAACTCAAAACTTCTTCCATCCGATGAGTAGAATGTTAACACCAAGATTCATTTACTCGTTCAATCACCAAACATCGAGTTAATTCTTGCACAGAAAACGGGGAAAACACACTGAAGAGCCTGACGGTTGGGTCCGTCGAGTGATAAATCCAGTGTCATAATAAATGTTAACAATGAAAGCACGTTAATGATTTAATGCTTGTGATAGACAAATTGTCATTACGTGTGAATTATGGTACAACCATGTATTTATAGTCTTTACATATCACCTTATCAAACCCCTTCCTGAATAGGAATAAGATTCCTTATTACGTCAATTATCATTTATGGTTGAAACTCAATCTCCTCAAACATAGGAAGTCAAAATCAATTCGGCTTGTTCTCATAAAAATAAAAAATAAAATAAAATCACAACCGTAGATTCCTTAACAATCAAGTCTCTTGACTATAATATCTCGCTACGTGGAAAAATTTCGTTACGTGGGATAGATGCCATCCAATCAACGAGGCCTATAAAATCATGCCCTAACATAAGAAAATTAAAAATACAACTCAAAACGTCTTCCATCCGATTATAGAGTCATCTCATCTAACTCTGGTACTACAGTATTAGGCTCACCCTATTTATAAATTAATGGCCTAACCCTAAGAACCTTCAAAAGCCATTATTTCTAAAAGGAAATAATTTAAATTACAATATTATCATTATTAGTTAATCAATGAAATCTACAAAACTACAGGCGCTATGAGGCTATTAACACAATTATGTTATTCCCATTTTGTTTATTTTAGATACTAGTTAATTGAGGAAATTCTAAAATTCAAATTTTGGAGTGCCCATGTGTGTACCCTAGTTTGGGTAGTAAAATACAATAATAATAATTATATAAAAAAAAACATACGGAAACTTCAAGCCTGCAATATTGTCCTAATTATTATAAGCTAATTGGGTGTAGTCTATAAATTAGTCAATATGTCTTGATTAATATATATATAGAGAGAGAGCAAGGATCAAGTGCATACCTCTTATTTTATTCAGCTGTGCTCGCCTCCCTTTAAGCGACAGTTTTGGTCATTTAACCGTCGTCTATACTTTTAGCGACGCTATATGTTGTCCGTCGCTAAAAGTATAGACGATGGTTATATGACCAAAACCGTCACCTAAAGGGGGGTGAGCACGAATGAGTAAGATAAATAGTATGTACTTGATCCGGACCATGTATATATATATATATATATATATATAAAATACCACTAATGAAGGCATCCCCTGTGGAAACTGTAGGAGAATGTTCAGGACTACTAATTTAGAAATTTCCCCATTTGGCAAATAGGAGTTGCAATACAAGACAATATGTGAATCTAAATTAATGAGATTAATTATTCTTATCCTTTAAAGGAAAGTTGGTAATGCAAGTGTTGACTTTTACTACTAAAATCATATATCAAATGTGTGTGTTCTCCCTCTCAATTCTTATTTTATTTTTATATAAAGAAAAATATTTGTAAATGTAAGCGTTGACTTTTATACTTTTATCATAAGTCAAATGAGTGTGTTTGCACTCCATCATCTTTTCTTCTTTATTCTTTCTTATATTTCCACTAATTCATATGATAACTTCCATATTTTCATGAATAAATATTTTTATTTTAAGCATATAACGTAAATAAGATTCATATGAAATATCTCAATAATATAATTATTTATAAAAATATACCACAGCCATTTAAGGAATAATATATATTTTTCAAGTGTATAATGCAACATAAAATATTTGATAGAAGTAATATTTATTTTTTTTCAATGTATAAATATACGACTTTTTGGTCTATTATTTATTTATTATCATTAACATATTAAATAAAAGATATATATAGTAATTAATTTTTTTATTGAATTTATATTTTGTATGTGTTAAAAAGTATGTAAACCAAACCACTAAACAAAGTGACATTATCTTCTGCGAACTACGAGTCTTGTTATATAATAATTATATTATTATTATTTAATTGGATATAGTATTTAATTTTATTATTAGAATATATAATTAAAAAATATGGTTGGTGGTTGTTTAATATGATACTAATATATTAATTATAATAAAAATAAATTAATATCGTGTAAGATGATGTTATAAGAAAACGATTCATTCTAAAATATGTTATTTACATAATAATATATTACTAATTATTAATGAGCAGTTAAATAATTTTAAAAATTATACAATAATAATTCATCTATTCATATAATTAAAATAATAAAATCTTCATCTTAAATTAGTGATTCATCTATTTACCTATTAATATATTTATTTATCTACATTATAAAAACATTTTTATTTAAACTCAAACAAACTTTAAAAAGTCAATAATGATATTACATTATAAAAATCAATTTGAGTGAGTGAAAATATCAATAGTAAATGGGATTCACATTCATGTGGAAATATCAATTTTCCTTGTGAAAATATCAATTTCTTATATAAAATTTTATAATGAGTATGATCAACTTTCTTAATTAAATTTACGATAAATCTGGAATTGTCCATAAAAAAAATTGTAATACGCCAATGGAGGAATATAACAGTCCATCTTAATGGTGAAAATCAAACTTGAAACGTAGTATAAAATTTTAGAATCTCATTAATTTAAATATCAAGCTAAGATTCCATCGACTTATTTGGGATTCCATCGACTTATTTGGGATTCTATTAACTTACACGCGCGAACAATTTTTTTAAAACAAAAAATTAAATATTTAAAAAGATAATGATATGATATGAAGAGTTCAATTTAGTTAAAATACATAAAATGCAAAAAAAAATGTACTACCAAAATTATATTAAGAGTATTTTTGTGATTGTTTAAAAATGTGATTAGTGATTCTGATAATAATCGAAGTTAAAAAGTGAAAGACGAGTGGTAAATAAAAAATGAAAACTGTTTGGTATGATTTTTTTTGTTAATTACTTACTTCATGTGTAAATTACTAAGAAGGAATGTTTTGAAAAGTAAAGATGGATAATAGATGGAATTATTAAAATAAATAAGGACAAATAAATTAGTAATACATTTGGTCAAACTTGATTAATTATATTTGACAAATAATTAAAAACTCCAAATTAAAACTTTTAATTATTTCCATAAAAATAGGTTACCAAATATATATACTTTATTTTTTAAAATAAATTATAAATACATTTGACTGCTTATAACGAATTCAAACACCCTTTAAAAGCAATAATCTCTCCTCCTCTCTCACTTTATATAATAGGTAGATAATTCACAAAAGTCATTAACAATTTATGATTTGGGATTTATTTCAAATTAAATTAATGATCTAGTCAAAAGAAGAAATTGTACTACAACTTTTAATTTTCTTGGGAACAACTATTCTAAATAATGTCAATTTTGTCATACGACAATTAGGCCAATTTGAAGATGAATTCCAAAAAATTATTGTACTCCATGCATTCCACCAAAAATTGTAGATAAAATAGAAACTTTAAGTTAATTTTTAAAAAATTGTGTTAATTTTTCAAATTTTAAATTAATAACCAATAAAAAAATAATTGACTTAATACAAGAAACTATATTTATTGTAAACTACGAAAAAACCATACTTTTGATCTCCCTTTAATTAAGTGATATTTCTAATTAATTTTGGCTAGAGATTATGAAATTATATAGAATAAATCATCAAAATCTTCTGGGAAAATAATATATGAAAATAAATAAAATATGTATCGGTAATTGAATGAAATTAAATAATAAAATAACTAACAATATTCGACATAAAATAAAAATAAAATCCTTATGCCCTTTAAGTTATTTTTACTCATTCTCCTCCTCCTCCTCCTAAAACTAGCTTTCTAAAATTAATACCACAAAATCTCTCTTGGTCCCACTATATTTATTAGGTGAAAATTCTTTCATTTTAAAGGTTGTTCCACAACATTATGTCAACAAAAATGATTTAATTATTATTTTTTGACCCTAAAATTATTTACTCCTCCCGTACTAAAAATTGGAGATCTATAAACTTAAATCAATTTGTAAATTCTAAAAATTCAAAATCAATAAAATTTATTTAATTATACTATGAACAAAATTAAATATTTTATACGTATGATTAAAGATAATATATTATTATTATTTTATATAAATTGAGTTAACCCATTCATTTATATTTAAAAAATTAATATTTTTATAAATAAATTTAATAATTTTACAAATTCCTTCCACATAAATAATAAGTAGGATCCCCTCATGTAAGAAATAACATTATTTACTTTTGAAAATATCAAAATCTCTCTAATTACTTTATTTGTTGAGGTGAAGGGCAAAAGCGAGAGGTTTCTTGAAAGCAAAGTCTGTAGGGACAATGAAAATAAGAGCCGCTTGACTCTCATGTACCCTATATATATATATATATATGAGCATGTATAGGGAGAGACAAATAAATAAAGAGGATATACTAGTATATATAGAGAGAGAAATAGTCATGTACTTATAATTATATGTATATATGGAGTAGTTTGTAATAGAAATCAAGGGAGAGAAGGAAAAATGTCGAGTATGAGTAGCAGGAATAGTACTTACAACCTTAACAAAGGCGGAATTGGGATGTTTCGGGTATCTATGTGCGGCGGTGCACAGGAGATTGAACAGATGTCCAGAGACGGCAGCCATTACAGTCTCACCACCGGAATTCTTCCTTCCCTCGGTGCTAGAAGCAACCGCCGTGTCCAGCTCAGCAGATTTATTATTTCCCCTTATGACCGCCGTTACAGGTATATATCTATATCTGTCTATCCATATACACACTATATATGTATACACAATTACACGCAGCGTGTATATTCACTACTGGTTATGTTTACCGTGTATATGTTTGTTAATATGTCTATTTGACATTTGTCATCTGGTCTTTTGTTTTGTGTTTTGGTTTTTTCTTCTCTGGTCAATGTGGGGGACTCATATTTCCAGAAGTTATATTCTAGCACATAGATTCATTGACAATAACACAAGATTATTATAGCTTTTTTTGCGTGATTAACTTGATAACATAATTTTTTTTTCTCTCTTTGATTTTTCTGCTATTTCTTGGATTTTTTTGTATGTCAGGGTATGGGTATCTTGTAAACAACGATATATATAGGAAATTGATATTATCATAAATTATTGATTTTAGTTCTTTTGTTTACATTGATGTTTATTTTTTCTTATTAACTTTAACACACCTTGAATTGCATTAGATTTTCTTTTCACTTTTTGACAATGTTCTGTTTTTGTTGGAATCTTGAGTCTTTCCATGTGAAAACTGTTCTGGGGTTAAAAGTGTTTGTTTAAGAGTGCATTTTATATGTCAAAAGGAAAGATTTTCTCCTTTTTGTCTTTTCATTATTATAAAAATAATTAAATATATAATTTTGGGTTTGCCCGGTTATAGTGACTTTTTATGCTAGTATTTTCCGTAATTGGAGGTTAATTTTATCTTTGGTTGACTTCTTTTGAGGATCTTCTTCAGGTTATACAATCCATGTATATTTTGATTTTCTGCTCAATTTGTATTTTTTTTGACCCCCTTTAATTATTTTTGTGAGTTGATTGTTGTTTCTGCGAGTCTTCTGGTTTTCTCTATATTTTTCAAAGCTACTCTTTTCCTTTTCCTCTATTCAGATTTCCTTCTGGTTTATATTGGCTTTAGAATTTTCCTGTCCTTGAGTATGTTCCTTATTTGGTCGGCCTTTCTAAAGGGACCATTATTATGTTGGGTTATTAGCTACTCCCTCCGTCCCAGGATAAAAGTCCTAGTGGACTTTTCACGCATATTAAGAAAATGAATGAAATTACAAAATTGCCCATAATAATGTCATTAAATATGGAGAGAGAATTAGAATAAGAAAAGTATGAGATATTTAATGCTACGGGTATAATAGGAAAATATGTGTAAAAGTTTGGTTATTAAAGGAAAATGAACATTTAACATGGGACTACCCAAAATAATAATAAGAACTTTTATCATGGGACGGAGGGAGTATAAAGTACTTTGCTACTTTTCCCTTTTGATGTTCTTTATTATTTTCTATATTATTTTTATTTTTACTAAATTACATTGTACTCTATGACAATGTTTTATCTTATGGATTATGTCTGGGGTGTAAACAACTTGTAACAATTCAACCACAACTATTTCTAATCGAAGGCTTTGTGTAATTTCGAACTACTCCACTAGGAACACTTTCAGTTCTGAAGCTCCCACCTCAATTTTTCCTGCACTGACCTTTGGAAATTTTTTTATTCTTATTATTCTTGATAGGAAAAATGGAAAATGATAATCAGAAAATTGAAGTGCCACATGACTAAAAGTATTCAAAACAATGTGTATACAAGTTGCACTAGTTCATCTTGGAGATTATTGCAGTGATATACTATGATACTATCTTACCGAAAATACAATTGAATTTTTTTAATATAATTTTATCTTGAATTATCACATTCTATGTTTGTCTGTCATGTTCAATGTATTTTTTTTCAATGTTACTGTGAAAGAGGTTGCATAAATCTTCTCATCCTTCTATTAAACAAGCATATTTTTGTCAAAGTTTCGCACATAGTAACATAAATTTTGCAGGTCCTGGGAAACTTTTCTGGTTGTTCTGGTTATCTACACTGCTTGGGTGTCCCCATTTGAGTTTGGTTTCCTTGACAAACCACAGGGACCACTCTCTGTCGCTGATAATGTTGTCAACGGATTCTTTGCAATTGATATTATACTCACCTTCTTTGTAGCTTACCTTGATAGAAATACATACCTTCTTGTTGATGACCGAAAGCAAATTGCTTGGAAGTATTTAAGTACTTGGCTGGCATTTGATGTCATATCCACAATCCCTTCTGAACTTGCTCGGAAGATATCCCCGTCACCTCTCCGAGCATATGGTCTATTTAACATGCTCAGACTCTGGCGTCTCCGTAGAGTCAGTGCCCTCTTTGCTAGGTTTGTTTCTTCTTATAGCTTTTCGTAAGGAATAATGTTACAGACATCTGTTTAGAACTATTTTATTGTTCTTATGCGTAATCCTCTGTTTTATATTTAAACAGATTGGAGAAAGATAGGAATTTCAATTATTTCTGGGTTCGATGTGCCAAGCTTATTTGTGTAAGTACTCTTTTTTATGTCAGTCCTTAGGCTACTTAAAATGAATCTAGTAATGAGTCTTAAGTGAATCATCCTGGTTGTTTTTGGGGTCCCTTTACAGGTTACCCTTTTTGCAGTTCATTGTTCTGCCTGCTTCTATTATCTTCTAGCTGCTCGTTATCATGACCCCTTAAAGACTTGGATTGGGGCATCTATGAATGACTTCCTCACACAGAGCTTGTGGATTCGCTATGTGACCTCAATGTACTGGTCCATTACGACTCTCACAACAGTTGGGTATGGTGACTTGCATGCTCAGAATACAAGGGAAATGATCTTTGACATATTCTACATGCTCTTCAATCTCGGACTGACAGCATATTTGATAGGAAACATGACCAACTTGGTTGTCCACGGTACAAGTAAAACCAGACAATTTGTAAGTACATTCTTAGTTATCATTCTAATGCTACAGTTTTACAATGTGAAGCCCAATGTCTAATTGTTGTAACACTCTTGCTTTTACATGATATCTCAAATCTTAATGTAGTTTCAACTTTTTTTGACAGAGGGATACCATTCAAGCTGCTTCTAGTTTTGCTCACAGGAATCAACTTCCAGTTCGCCTGCAAGATCAGATGCTTGCACACTTGTGCTTGAAGTTTAGAACAGACTCAGAGGGACTACAGCAGCAAGAGACTCTTGACACTCTCCCAAAAGCTATCCGCTCAAGCATTTCACATTTTCTTTTCTACTATCTTGTGGATAAAGTTTACTTGTTTAGGGGAGTGTCCAACGACTTGCTCTTCCAGCTGGTAATTTTACTACGAATTTTCACGTATTTTTGTACTGAAGAAATTTTTTGTCACACTAATACCCTGTATATGCTGAAGGTTTCGGAGATGAAAGCAGAATACTTTCCACCAAAGGAAGACGTCATCTTGCAGAATGAAGCACCCACAGATTTCTACATACTTGTTACAGGAGCAGTGGTGAGTTCTGAACTACTTCTTCTCAAGATTTTGTCTTCATAATTCCAATAGTATTTTTTATGGGGTTTAAACTTTCTTGCTTCTAATGTTTTTTTTGTCAAAAAATGGCTTTGATTTACTTCACAGGAGCTGCTGGTTCTCAAAAATGGTGCTGAACAGGCAAGTATTATTAGATATTTTGGCATAGCATTCTTTGTTCCCTAGATACTTCACTCAATGCTTTGGACATGACGGTTCTCAGTTTTTATGTTACGAAAAATGCTGACAGAATTTATGGTTATATAATTTCAGGTTATCGGAGAGGCAAATGCTGGTGAGCTTTGCGGTGAGATTGGGGTTCTTTGTTATAGGCCTCAGCTCTTCACAGTGCGTACTAAGAGACTAAGCCAGCTATTACGACTGAACCGGACCACATTTTTTAATATTATTCAGGCCAATGTTGGCGACGGGACCATTATCATGAATAATCTCCTCCAGGTATGTATTTTAACTTACCAAAAACAGCTACATGAATTCTTTTGTTAAAATAGCACTGCCCCCAAAACAGTGTTTTTATTAGTTTCCCTTGTTTGATGGTGGCAGCATTTGAAGGAGCAGAAGGATCCTATTATGGAGGGAGTTTTACTGGAGACAGAGCACATGCTGGCTAGGGGTAGAATGGACCTGCCTCTCAGCTTATGCTTTGCTACACTTAGAGGAGATGACTTGCTGTTAAATCAATTGCTTAAACGTGGTCTAGATCCAAATGAATCAGACAACAACAATAGGACAGCTCTGGTATGATGCGACTTTTCTTTTACATAAAATTTTACCCCTTTTCAGTATGTAATTATTATTATTATTTTACTGGAATTTCATTATTATTATATATATAATTTCAGCACATAGCTGCTTCCAAAGGAAATGAAAACTGCGTGCTACTCTTACTGGATTACGAGGCAGATCCCAATAGTAGAGGTATTTATACTCCATAACTGTATGCATGACAAATGTCAGTAGTGTTCAAAACAAGTATAAATGAAAAGTTCATGCATTTCAAACAAACTTCCAGATAAAGAATTTACTTATTCATCTGCAACCCACTAGGATCTATCATAGTCGAAAATTGATTCTTTCATATATTTATGCACACTAAATACTATAGCTGACCCTTGCAATTTAATTATTCAAACAAACTTTAATTTCTCCTACTCCACTAGTTTGTCTTTCATTACAGATCAACGATGGTTTCTTATGTGTTGACATTTGTGGGTTGTGATGTATAGCCTTAAATGTCACACTCACTGACATACTAAGTGATGAAGTTTTTGAGTCTAAGTCACCCTGACAAAAGAAAGACAACAACATTCTATACTGAAGGAACACATACCCTCAATACAAATCTATGAGGAACAAACTTTTTATCCATCATCACATATTACAAATTGCTTAATGCTGTCATCTGTTCTACTCCCTACTTTTCCTTATTTAGTTATTTTCCCTATCAACTTGGTATTCCAAATTTAGAATGTCTTTGTATCAACTATTTTGTGTTTTAGATATCGTTCAAGAAAGCAAAATCTTTGTGGAAGTCTTTAGTTGACCTTGTCATGTTCTTATCCACAAAAGTCAATTCATTCCATGCCTGGACATCATCCCTGGAGGATCGCATGTACATTCCATTTAATGAGTTGACTTTCCATATATATGAAGTTCTTTCTCATGGCTTCATAGTTTAGAATATATCTAGTATACTAATAGTCGGTGCATCACATTATTTAATTTATGGTAACATGTCACTGTTATTTATCTTATTTAGATCAACAATACTGTTTCCCTTTTGTCAACTACAAGACCTGTCCCATCTTTTAGTTCATTAATCGTTCTGCCGTATATTATACTATTATTGCCTTCATACCCACTTCAAAAGTACTGGTCGGTTAGAACCATATTTTAAACAATTAACTTATTGTTTTATCTATCTACGTAAACAGATTCAGATGGGAGTGTACCACTATGGGAGGCTATAATGCCTAACCATGTACCAGTGATCAAACTACTGACAGATAATGGTGCCACTCTATCTTCTGGTGACGTGGGACAATTTGCTTGTTTTGCTGCTGAACAAAATAACTTTCAACTGCTCAAGGAAATTGTTCGCCATGGAGGGGACGTTACACTTGCCAAAAACAATGGATCGACAGCCCTCCATTTTGCAGTTTGCGAGGGTAACATTGAAATGGTCAAATTCCTTTTGGACCAAGGAGCTGATGTTGATAAAACTGATGACCATGGTTGGACCCCTATTGACCTAGCTGACCAGCAAGGACATGAAGATATCAAACTTCTTTTTCAATCCCACCCAAAACATACCCAAACGCAATATGCTGTTCCAGTCCCTGAGGAGGAAAAGCATGGAGTTCGTTTTCTCGGGAGATTTAAAAGTGAGCCAGCGATCCATCCCGTCTCCCAGGCTCATGAAGGAGACGGAGGAGGGTCATTGGGACGATCACGTACTAGGCGTCGGGGCAACTTTCATAATTCGTTATTCGGGATCATGTCATCTGCTAATACTGGGGATAATGACTTGCTTTTATCTGTAAATCAGAATATAAGCGCGGCAAATGGCAGAAATTATGCTGCTAGGGTGACAGTTAGTTGTCCCGAGAAGGGAGATGTTACGGGAAAGCTTGTGCTACTTCCACAGAGCTTCCAAGAGTTACTTGAGATTGGTACCAAAAAATATGGGTTCTTGCCTAGAAAAGTACTAGTCAAAGATGGAGCTGAAATTGAGGAAATAGAGTTAATTAGGGACGGTGATCATCTAGTTTTTGTTAGTGACAGTACAGTCGAGGAACATAATAAATTGGACAGTTGAGATAAGAAATGCATAATTCTTCTACGTTTGTAATTACAAGGAAAGATTGTATTCAATGCAAGTGCTTTTCACTACCAATATTACTGTAAGCCAGTTCCTTCTACTGGTAACTAACTTTAGAATGAAGGGATCAATCTTGTAGTACACAAATCTTTGAAAATGCATAGCCCAAAGGATGCAGCGGAATCTGCCGCCAATGTGGCTGCCTCCCTCCGCCAAATCTGTATTGGAAAATACTAAGGCCAGTAGGCCACCATTCGAGTGAAGCTTTCACTTTTTTCATTATGCATTCCTAAAGTAAACGGAGGCAAACAAGTTGAGGTATAATTATCTAAATCGTACAAATATAAACATCATGCAAAAATATGTGAATACGTAAAATTTTATTAAATTTGAAGTTATGAATCAACAATTTTATAACAATAAAAATTACTAAAATCAGAGTTGTTAAAAATATTTATATTCATGTTATTTACACTACTATAAAAATGTACTCTCATATTTTTATATGTTCATTACATTCGTATTTAATTATTAAAGCCCGCGAGCAGGGATTTTCTTCTAATACAAATTATAAATCATGAGTAAGCCTAAATTTAAGTAGAATTATTATGTTAGCTAACTATTTTATAAACATTGGGTTGGTTAAAGTTTAAAATGAAAAATAAGTTCAAACTAAATAACAATATTTTAACCCATTTTCATGTAATCAAATTTTAGAGAGGGAGTGTAATTAAATTTTAGAGAGAGAAAGTATAATTAAATTTTAGAAAGAGAAAATATAATCAAATTTTAGAGGGACAATATAATCAAATTTTAGAGAGAGAGAGAGAGTTTAAAGAACATTAGAAATAAAACATTAGAGATAGAGATAATGTGTATAAAAAAATTTAGAGAGAATCTAAAAATTTGAGTGTATAAAAATTTGAATGTATACAACATTATTGACAAAAGGTGAAGAAATATAGAAATTAAATATCATAACTAATTTATTTAATTGGACCGTAAACTTGAAATTTGAGATATGAGCCGACCTATATTATATGATTTCAAAACACACAACTCATTAAAAATAACTAATATAATAAAACCATAACCAAATTTTATAAATCAAAATTAACTCGTAACCATATTTTATCAGACCTATATACGGCCTAAAGGCAGTGTTTCTGGTAGATCTACTTGGTAAGACCTCTATTTGCAGCCTAAAGGTGGCTGTGTTTCTGGTAGATCTACTTGGTGAAAGGCATGTAATATTACTCAGGATAGTCAGCATTGTATTTTCAAATACTCGTGAAGTTCTTGGCTTGCAGAGTCCATCAGAATATAAAAATTGGGGCATAATCTTGCAGTTACACAAGACAAGACAATATGTAGAGCAAGAACTACCAGAGTAATGCCAGTCCTGGATTGAAATAGGCATCTTTTCACATTGACACCCATACAAAACTAACAGTGACCTAGAAAAAAGACTGCATTCAACAGATGTGAGCATATATAGAACTGCTAATATTATTAATTAAATCTATTTTCTCAAGATTCTGCTCAGTCTGCGTTCTTGACAAGGTTCAAACTTTGTGGCGATGACATAAAGAAAAACATGAAATATTTTACAACTTTTACATCTTGGTAGATAATTAAGACCGAAGTTGAAGGCAGCTTACAAACAACACCAATTCCCTCCTTACAGAAGCTTAAGCATTTTCAAATGCATTTCATGTTCTAGATCCAGTTTTGGAGGAGAATAACAGCCATGGAGATCCTCCACTACATACTCCTGGAAGATTGTTAAAGAATAAACCTTACTAATTATTGAAAGAAGTAGAAAAAGAACAAAATGAACACACTTCTAAGGTGATAATTTATGCACCACTGAAACCACCAACTGACCAGGTTCTCTTTTCTGTGCAATATACAATCAAAAAATAGTACACAGATTGCTGAAAATGGAAATTATATTGCTTAAAGCACAGCATAGCATCAAATGTTCAGTTCAATTTTGCACTATTTACGCAAACAAGAGTAAATAGCCTCACTAATACCAACTTAGGATGAGACAGACCAACTTAATTGCTTGTATATATTATTATATCATCAAAAAATATATGCTTTTCTACTAAGAAGATGACCCATCACCTGTGTGAGTTCCTTCTTGGTGAGGATGTGGTAGTGTCTCTGCCAGATCCTTTGGATGGCCATAGTGGCAGCAAGGAATCCATATGCAATGCCAAGAATGGCAAAGATAACTACACAAACAATAACGAGTGCAAAGCATGCTTCCATTGATGCAGGGAAACAATCTAAGATACCCCATCCATAACAGCAGTTCTGGCAGCCAGCCACGCGGGGGTCATTGGTAAGAGAGCAGCAATGCAGTACAAGCCCTAAGAATCCAACTAGCACAAAGAAGCCCAGCACTCCTGGAAAATATATACCCATGGTCAGATCATAGAAAATTTATCCTGCTTCAAGTTTTGCAAGGGAAAAAGCAGCAGCAGCAACAAAGCCTGAGATGGCTTCAAGTCTACAACCAATGAATTTATAAGATATGAAAACAAAGCTACCATCGTTCAGCTTGCAGTGATATTATATCAAATGAAATACAAAAAATGAGGGGGGAAGTTAATGGCCACTAAACAGCTCCCAGTAGCAGATACACAAGTGGTCAGTCGCATAATAGAAAATGCTGTAGCATTTTGGAAAGGAAAAAGAAGTGATTCCTCTCACGGATTGACTATTGAGAGCACCGAAAATACATGTACAGGCCTGTATGCAGTAGCAAAAAATTCATTTCCCAGCTAAACTCTTGGCGTAGTTCTACCAGATATCTGGTATATAATCCCACCTACAATAAAGTTTAAGGGTTGAGAGAGATAATAAGTGAGGCACATGCCACACATTCACCATTACCAGTTCGAGGGTCCTTCTAGCCTCTTAAAAAGCTTGACTCAGTATCTAATTTTACAAGTAAAGATACTAGTATTTAATTGAAACATAATTTCAAAGCATAATATGACTACAACCATGCACACCGGGTAATCATGTAGTAAACTAAGTGCAAGGAGATCATTACCTTTGCAGAGTATTAAAACAATGACCTATTCCTTTCAAACTTATCACTTTAATCAGTACCACTTGAGCTTTAAAACAATTAGCAGCATCCATAGCACCATGTCACGAATTTATGTTTTCCCCGATTGGAAGCCTAAGAATGACTTGAGGATATGTGTAACATTTGGAAGACCCATCTCTTTTTTTATAAAAGAACATGAACATACTGCATCAAACTTTATGGAGAGAAGAGGAAGAGAAAACAGTGACAGAGAATAAAAAATCATCAACAAAGTCAATCTTGGAAGACCAACTGGCCAACTATGTACTTCAGCATTTCACACGTCCCATTCATATTGTGCTTCAATTCTTTGGAATGGAAAAATGACTTTAGAATTTACAATTTAAAACAAAATGCACCCTCAATATTAACCACATTCTCATTATTTGCAGGCAGTTTCTCTATCTCTCCCCTATCCCCTGTTGTTTATCAGATATAACAGCTCAAGGTTTACCTATACAGTAGTAGAATGGTATGGGATGCCTTGACAGTATACGATCCCAACTATCACTGAATGAATTCTTGAAAGTTCCATTTTTGTCCAAGAGGTATGCAGAGCCAGCAATCACAGCAACCACCTACAAACAGGAGGTCACCTCTTATAAATGGAACAATAAGGAGTGGCCATCAGATACACATCACAGTAAATTATACAAGAAGTGTGCCTTAATTTATAAATCCACAAAAAAGATTTCCTGCCTAAATCGTTGAGAAGAATCGAACCTATGACATAATATTGCTTTAAAATCTTCTAGAAAGCATATACACAAAATGAAAAACTAGCAAAAAGTCATGGCTAATACCAAATCTAAAACCTACTCCTATTACTTTAGTTAATGACTTAAATAAAGTACATCAAGTTTATGTGGATTCATCTCCTTGCAATATTAATATGAAGAACTAAAATAATAAAGCTAACTGCATATCGATTCTTCCCCCCTAACTAACGCAGGAGCTAATAAATGTCTCTCCACCCACAGAACCTCCCAATTGTGAATTTATTTGAAGACATAATTAAAGTAGGCAAAGATAACGACTCCACTGCAAAGGAAGTCTACAAACATGCAATAATCTGATAAGATTAGAGGGCCAACCAGTTCATATCAGAATAATAAGTCTGATAATTCATTCACAACACAGAATAATCCAACTTCAAAAGCATTGGGTCCCGCAACTAAGAAAATAGAAAATTTTAAGAAAAAGGACATGAAATTTTAGACAAAAAAAATCATGTTTGGCCAGCAAATGTACATATATCTAAAAGAATATGTTCCTGAGAAATTTTTTATTGAAACAAACTATACTCGGTTTGTACAGCCAGAAATACAAGGAATACATCTCAGGTCACAAAGATTCGAAATTTTATTTTAGAATACGTTCCTGAGAAGTTTTTTAATGAAACAAACAGAAACGAACTATACTCACAGTTTGTACAGCCAGAAATACAAGGAATACATCTCTGGCCACAAAGAGTCGAAATTTTATTTTGCGCCAAGAGTTATCCCCCAACTCTGCTACTCGAAGATGAAACTGAGCTTTGCAAGTCGTACAATGAGAGAAAGCAAATCCTTCCTACTTTAAATAAGAAATATATCAACAAGAATATTCTACTAGGAATTTTAGGGTTAGTATTTATCAATAGCATCAAGTGCAAGTAATGACTCTCACCTTCACTGAACGCCAGTGATCAAGGCACATGCGATGCACAAACTGCTGGGTTCCTTTGCACATGCAGGGGGATATCAATTCACCATCTATGGAAAAAGTTACAAAACAGTTAGACTAATTAATCAGATATGATGCAGAAGTAACATCAAACAGAACACAAATCCACACTACAAGTCCCCAGTATAGTTTGTATTGAAGCAATAAGTGTGCTTACAGGTATTCCATAATAATTTAATTCAAATAAATTCCATCATCATTTATTTTGAGTTGGAATAAAAGAACATATCTCACACACTTAATTACTCATGTAAATGTGCATTATACATGATATACTCATTTTCCACAATAACAATGGGGAGGAAGGGTGGAGGGAAAGGGAAAGGGTAAGGGTAGGGGTGGGGGTGGGGGTGGGGGTAGGGCGAGAGAGAGAGAGAGATAGAGAGAGAGAGAATCAGAGAGAGAGATAGAGAGAGAGAATCAGCCTTGAGGGGGAGGAAAGACGATTTATTGATCCACTGAGAGTAATCGAAAAGATTCTCTAGAAGATTAAATTAAAAAACTACTACATGTCAAGTTCTGTTTCCATATAAGAGAATAGAATTAATGAATTTGGTGGAGAACACATTTCAGCTATCCTAGTTATCTTATTAAAGAAAATCCTTTTGTTGCAGCAAAGGAGCAGCCTTGCAGTCATGGTGTATACCACAACCACTAACTGTTGTGGCACGTAGAGATTTATAACATATCCCGCTGAACGATATAACTACTTATAAAGTTTTGTATACAGTATACATTAATTAAAAATACAAAAAGGTTTTGTTTAGTAAAAGAAAATAATGAGATTAAAACATAAAGTGATGAAGAGAAAATTTATAGCGGGTGTTATTTATCTAGTCTAGACAATATTTAGTTACAGGAAACTTTAGTTCAAATTGATGTGGAAGTGGTGTTGGTGTAAATACAAAATTATCTACAATAGGCTAACATTTGCAAAATACGTGTAGAATTACCCATGAATAGAAGATTATCCTTGGTTGGGAAACATTTGCAAAAATATATACGTGTAGAATGACCCACGAATAGAATATTATCTATGGTTGGGAAACATTTGCAAAATACGTGTCGAACGATCCACGGATAGAAAATTATGTACGGTTGGGAAAGATTTCCAAAACACGTGTAGAATGACACATGAAATAGAAGAGTATCAATGGTTGGGAAATATTTGTAAAACACACGTAAAATGACCGACAAAAATTATCTATGGTTTTTGCAAAATACGTGTAGAACGGTTGGTTACCCACGAATGGAAAATTATGTACGGTTCGGAAACACTGCAAAAAAACGTGTAAAATGATCCATTAATATAAAAATATCTATGGTTGGGAAACATTTGCAAAATACGTGGAAAATGACCAACGAACCGAACAGAAAATTATCTACGGTCGGGAAACATTTGCAAAACAAGTGTAGAATGACCAACGAATAGAAAATTATCTATGGTAGGAAAACATTTATAGAATACGTGTAAAATGCCCCACGAATAGATAGGTTTAGGAATCATAAACAAAACATGTGTAAAATGATCCACGAATAGAAAATTATCAATGATTGGAAAGCATTTGCAAAACACATGTAAAATGACCCATGAACAAAAAAAAATATCTGCAGTTGGGAAACATTTGCAAAACACGCGTAGAATGACTCACGAATAGAAAATTATTGTTGGCTGGGAATCATCTGCAAAACATGTGTAAAATGACCCACGAATAAGAAATTGTCTATGGTTGGGAAACATTTGCAGAAAACGTGTAAAATGTCCCACAAAAAGAAAACTATTTGTGGTTGGGATACGTTAGTAAATCTCGTGTCACACTTCTTCGTACTAAATCCTTCGCTTCCATAAAAGAGTTCTACTATCCATTTCTAGACATCCACGTTGAAAATGATGGTACCAGATCAGATGTTCACATAAGATGTAAACTGGTCCAGTGAGTGTATTTTAGTCAATTTTTCGACAAAAGTTTGCTTTTAAATGTGTACTCCAATTGTCGGATACTCGGACAGTGAGTGTATTTTAGTCAATTTTCCGACAAAAGTTTGCTTTTAAATGTGTACTCCAATTGTCGGATACTCGGACAGTGAGTGTATTTTAGTCAATTTTCCGACAAAAGTTTGCTTTTAAATGTGTAATCCAATTGTCGGATACTCGGACAGTGACTGTATTTTAGTCAAATTTCCGACAAAAAATTACTTTTGAATGTGTACTCCAATTGTTGGATAGAGGGAGCATAAAAACAACACAATAATCTCAATAATAAATTAGGGTCTGATCTAAAACCATAGTCTACCCCAATTTTATCTAAGAACAATCAACCACAGCACAACAAGTGGGTGACTTTGACAACTATCATGAATGCCTAGTATTCAAACCCTTACAAGTATCAATACACGCGAAACTAGAACATTCCAAGTATAAAACCCTAAAAAAATTCAAACTTGGAGGGAACTTGACACAATATTTTTCTAAAAGCAAGGAAACCAAATTCAATCAGAATGAAAAACAAAAAACAAGGAATTCACCATCTTCACCGTCACACTCGAGGCAAATTCGACAAACAGCAATGGAACCAGCTTCAACGTCATCATCCTCTTCCTCTACTATCTCACTCGAACTGGGTACAACAGCATGGTGATTGTGAAGCAGAGGAACATAGTCTCTAGGGCTTCGACCACCTAATGGCTCCAACTGCAGTTCACCACTCATCTTGCAGTATTTCTCGGAATATCTGCAACAACGAAAAAAACCTCGAATTTGATACTCTGTATTACAACTAGATAATAAATAAGCTAATCGAACACGCAATACCCTAGATAAATGCAAAAACTTAAGCTCATTCCATAAAAAATACCATGAAAAAACAATTAAATCCTGCTTAACTCACAAGTATCAGATAAAATACATGTATACATCCATTCTATTTAAATATAAATATAATGTACCTTGGTCCTTGTATTTGCAGAGAGAGGAAATTATGAATGGCGTGAACGAGGAAGACGGTGTTGTGACACTGGAAATAGTAACGACGAAGAACGGAAGGAGATGTGTTTGAGTGGCACGTGTTACGGGTCGGTTGACGTGGAGCTGAAGACTTGGGCGGATAAGCTCAATACAAACCTATTTTGGCTTTTACATTCGGTGGAGCGGTGGGCGCATAATATGGGCTTTAGGATTCCGAATAGAATACTGGGTTGGGTCATGGATGGGCTAGGGTCCTAAAGAAACAGAAAAATACTTAGTACATTAGGCTAAGCAAGTGGGCTCTATGGCTAATATTGGCTTAAGCCCTACTAACAAGGTCAACGGGATCGAAATGCTGGTTAATGCATTTTTACGTCAAGTTTTTGACTAGAGTTATTTAGGGTCCTTAACATTAATATACAACAATTAGAAAGTAATTACAAAAATAAAACATACACAAAATAATTACAAAAATAACGCAATTCATATTAATAAGGAAACTTAAAATTAAAGAGAAATATCTGCCATAACTAATCATTCAAATTCAAATATCTGGGATCTAACCACAAAAATAAATTCAAATTCAAAATTTATAAGAAAGACTGTACAAATTTTGTACTTTGCAGGAGGTGGCGGAGGCAATTTTCAGAGGAGGTGAAAGCTTTGGAGGAGGTGACAGCGTCGGAGGAGGTGGTAATAGTGGCTTCAGAGGCGACGGTGATGGCTATGGAGGAAGTAACAATGGCGGTGGTGGCTCAAGTTGTGGTTACAGAGACGGTGGAGGCTGAAGCGGTAGTGGCGGGAGCAACCATTTTCTGGTAGTAAAAGGAAATTCTCAAGATACTGCAGAGGAGAAGATCATTAGTAATGTCATGGTAACCAAACTTTTATAACAAGATAACCAAAACTTTTATATTAAGGTAACCAAACTTTTATACCAAGGTAACCAAACCTTAGTAATTACCAAGGTAACCAAACTTTTATACTGAGGTAACCAAACTTTTATATTAAGGTAACCAAATTTTTATACCAAGGTAACCAAAACTTTTATACTAAGTTAACCAAACTTTTATACCAAGGTAACCAAACTGTCATACCAAGGTAACCAAACATTTATACCAAGGTTACCTTGGTATGAAAGTTTTGTTACCTTGGTGTGAAGGTTTGGTTACCAACTTGTTAGAGTTTATGCCCTAGAGGCCAATTATTTGATGTAATTGCTTAACATTTGATATTATTGTTGATTGAATAAATAAATGATTTTATTATGGTTTTAATTACTGCGTAATATAATTGTTAACATAATAAAATTCCTTAGAATAGTGATACAAATTATATAGTTTCAAGTATGTGACTTGAACATGAGATTATATAATTACAATTAGTATCATTGTTCTTAAATGTCCCTAGTCGAGTATCATTGTTGATGGGACAACAATGATGCATTGAGACTAGTATGTGGATTGACTGATGACCAAATCTCATTGGTCATAAATATATGAGATATTAAGTCAATGCATAGGTACATGTTAGAGAACAATGTACTGGACAGACCCACCATGAGAATTCTATATGGAGCATTATGCGAAGTGTCATTAGCAATTCTCATAGTGACAATGATGTAATGGTCCTCCGACCTGAAACCGCTATATTACTACACGAGAATTTATGTACTTTGATATCATCAAATGTCACCTTTAATAGGGTGGACTATAAAGGTGATTATTGGGTTCATTATGAATCGTGTGAGTAATATGAGTGATCTAGATGGAATTTAACCATCCTATATTTTATAGGTGATATCCATAGGCCTCTTGATTGAGTAGGACTATGAAATGCATGACCATGCTCAAATAGTGATTTGTTTCATATAGTCTACTCATTGATCAAGAAAACTCAGATTAAATTATGAAGAGTATGACACATTCCATGACTCGAGTTTAATCTAGGATATTAAGGTTAAAAGGATTAAATTACATTGAAACATTGGTCACGAAAAGGTTGCATCGAATCATCGATCTTATTATTACTTGGGTAGCAGTGATGCATTACTAGATGCCGCTCACTGTTTATAACTTTATAATATGATTTTAAGGTTATTGCCAACGTAATAATAACCTATAGGGTCACACACAAAGAACGTAATTAAAAGGAAATTAATTTAAATTGTAAAGATTTAAATATGTCAATATGATTGATATAATTTTAAATTATGAATTTAAATTAATAGGATAATTTATATATAGGTATATTAATTAAGTAAGACTTAATTAAGATATATATAAATTCGGATTTTAATAATATTATGTTTTGATTAATTCCTCCTGACTGCTATATATATGATGTATATCAGACTTTAGGTTTTTACGTTAAAACAAAACCCTAGCCGCTCTTAGAGAGAGACTAGAGAAAATAGTTCTGAAAATCCTCATCCTTGGTGGCTAGTACCGCGATTCCTTCTTCTGCAGATCGTAAGACGATTCGCGGAGCGTTCGTGTGGATACCGTAGAGACGCAGTCGGTTTGTATTGCGTTGGAGATTCGAGGCGCAGTCGATTTCAGACTCTCGTTTTCATAATCGGTATAATCTCTAAACCTCTTAATTAATTGATTTTTCGCATGGATCCTGTTTTAGGGTTTCGAAAATTGCTTTAAAATTTTAATTTCCGCTGTGCGTTTCTGTGCCGAAACCCTACACAACTGCACTATGAAAAAACTGATGGTGTGGAGGTGGATTGGTTACCTTGGTATGACAGTTTGGTTACCAAACTTTTATACTGAGGTAACCAAACTTTTATACTAAGGTAAACATCAATCAACAAAAAAAGTGATCATAAATTCATAATCAAACGCACATTTTGCATAAAATTAAGATCATAAACCCTAAATGAATGAAATTAAAGAGAAAACCTTAAAAACTGGTGCTCGAGAGAGAGAGAGGTAAAATAGAAGTACTTACAAAAACAGAGTACAAAAAAATATGAAGAACAATTGGAAGAATGAAAGAGAAAGAAAAAAATGACAGAATAAAAGAAAATGGAAGAAATGACGTCTTCATCTTTTATACAAAAATGGCAGAAATGGCGTCTTCATCTTTTATACAAAAATGACAGAAATGACGTCTTCATCTTTTGAAGAAAAAATGACAGAATAGAAGAAAATGAGAGAGAAAATGGCAAAATATCGTCTTCATCTTCTCTCTTCACTGGTGTCTTCATCTTCTCTCTTCACTCTTCAGCTTTTGTCTTTAAATATAAAAATAGAAGAATAGAATTGCAGTGGCGTAAATATGAAAATAGAAGAATAGAATTACAGTGGCGTACATAAAATGGCAGTAGGAAGAGATGAGAGAGAAAATGGCACCTACCAAAACTAATCCCCTAAATTAAGGAATCCTAATTACATTGATATTGTCACGTCAGTCATTACATATTAATTCCTTAATTTAAGGACCTTTAATTATGTTAAGATTGAAAATAAAAACAAAAAAATATAATACTTTTATAATTATTTTATAGGCGTATGATTTTTATAATTATTTTTAAAAATGTATTACTATTTGTAATTTATCCAATTATTTAATAGAGATAGATATGGCACGTCTTTATCTTAGATTTTGGGCCAATTTGCTTAGCAACACTTGCTTTCTTTCTAGTGGCTTCTTGTTGCATTGATAAGTAAAAACTCATCGGTACAATAAAGTAATTCTTTGTAAATGTTGCTAAACAAGAGTGTTAGACACCTAAATAACTTATAAGTCAAAAATTAAGTTAAAATAAAATATAAAAATATTTGACTAAAATGATTTATAAGTTAAAATAAGATGTAAAAATTATTAAAATAAAGGCAAAACAATCTTTATATTTGGTCAAACTTACTTATTTTAAAATAATTTATAAATCAATTTTTATTAAGTTGAAATTTGTTACTTATCAAAAATGACTTGTAAGTCAAAAAATAAGTCACTCAAAGCACTTCAACAATAAAAACCAACTTATAAATTAGTTTGACCAACTTATAAGTTGTTGTCAAACAAGGTCTCAGTGTACTTGTACTAATAAACTACAAATGATATACGACTACTACGTGTCTCAAAACAAGAACTAATTAACTCTATATTTTTTAATTTATATATATATTGACGCCTCAAAGTGATATTGATAATCTTAAATCAATTAGTGAATTTAATTTTACATTAAAAAAATATTGAAATGTGTGATTTATGTTAAGGTCATGTTTTTGAAGTTCTTATTTATAGAGGTGATTTATTTTATGACAAATGTAAAATAGTAATTTAATAAACGATATATAAAATATATATATATATATATATAAAAATTAAAAAAACTCTCCCATTCTTGTGGCTTGTTCAATTGGGTTACTCGAATTTGGTTTGAGAGATGATCAATAGAGTATATAAAAAAAAAAAAAAAATTGGTGAGAAATTATGATGATTTAGATACTTAGCATTATTATCAAGCATGTTGGTATTAGGTAGGTGACTTCGCTACTAAACAGAATTTTCAAAGGCAAGCAACCAACCAACCAACTTCACCTTTGAAATTTCAGAATTGCGCGTACAAACATTTTCCCCATTTTTTTTTCTGTACTTTTCATAAAAAAAACATTCAAAATAGCCACCCCACATTTCCTCCACTACTTAATTTGCCTAATTATACCCTGCATAAACCAACAATCTTAGTATCACAAAAAGGTTTAACAATGTAATAGGCATAACTAAAAAATTAAAAATTAAATGATAGTAATAACAATATAAGCTAAAGATTTGGCAAAAGGTACGGTGGTGCCGCTAGTGGAAGTGGCATTGGGGGCATAATCCACAAATGGTTTGGTCAACAACACAAGTACCAGGTGTTGTGGCACTTATACACCTTACCAAATATATTGTCCCATATTCCATCACCTGCCGGTGCAAACAGGTTGTTCGACGGAAACTGTGTCGGTTCACTATCATAACATAACAAATTGTTGATATTTCCAAAAATAGTGCTAGTAAGAGATTAATCAAGGCTGCTGGCTAGCGCAAGTTAGTTTTTGTATTTTAGATGGATAAGACTCGTATTAATTAAAAGAGTGCATGTATATATAATTAAAGACAAAACAGCAAACGTTATATGTATACTTACGTGTATATGGGGGACTATATTGAGCAGAGACGACAAAGATCGGTGGTGAGGAAGAAGAAGAAGATGAAGTATGTTGGCCATTGGAGTAATGAATGTGGCTCAAAAGTATTGGGCATGTTGGAAATATGGAAGAAGAGTTTGAGAAGGATGTATTTTTGAACAAAAGATTGTGGGTGTATAATATTTATTCCCTAGACTTTGGAGTATTTAACTTGAATCGTCAAAATGTTAACTTATCCCATGTATATATTAATATCATTATTGGAACTTGGAAATTACTACTTCATATTTTTATCATTGCCACATCATTGATTCTTGTCGAGATTGGACATACAAATTCCAGCCGACAATCATTTTTCATTTTAAAAAAACTTCGAAACCAGACCTAATGACAGTAGTGTGCACATCAACCGTAATGGCGGCTTCATTCGATATAAATAGTTCACTAGTGCAATTGCAATTGCAATTTTGCAATTCTAGGGCCCATAGGTAACCAACGTCTATTAGTTCCTTATCCACTAACGCCATTTTGACATTCAGCATAGTTTGGTAAACATAAGATTCAAAATTCAACTAAATTAGATGGCTAGTAACAGATCAGTCTTACTAATTTACCAGCCTATTGTTTTCCAACTAATAACTCATCTAGCCTTGATCATAAAAAAGTCTTCAACTTACTAACTATAATCTTATCATGATCAAACCCGGTTAATGCCAACCAATCATATGGACAAACAAACACTTGGCAGCACCAGCAATTTAAAGCACCGAACCTGAAGGAAATGTTTCACTTGGCACAAATGAGGAAACGCTATGGACAACTATTGATCAAGAGCCAAAGAAAGACCACAATAGAACAAGAAATAGAATACAATTTTAAAATAAGTTGGAAAAACAACAGATTCATTGTGCAAATACACTTTGCTAACTACATAACATTGTCTATGGTTGGTCAGTAACATGAGTGTGTCAAGGGATCCAACTACAACCTTTGACATGAGTTGTTGACAAGCGTGACAATACAATTAGAACTCCATAAACTACGAATACATAAATTAGACATAGTGTTGAAGCGACACTAAAAGGATGCCAACTACTTCCACAGCTTCCGAAGAGACATGTTTTTCTCGGTGTCCTTCTTCATTACCTTGGCCACAGCCATCTCAAAATCCTCCTGCGTTACATGGACCCTCCTCTCCCTCAAAGCAAACATCCCTGCTTCCGTGCACACTGCCTGGAAACAGAAGCAAGGGAAATTTTAGTACTAAAATTTAATAGAATGATGCATCTAGCATGAAAAGTTCAGGAACACCATTAACATTACATCAAGAGCATACATAAAACAATATACCAACAAATAGGAGAAGATGCCTTAGTAATAATGTAACTGAACATGTAAAGTACGTCTAGAATTCCTTAATTTCATTAGGATAAAATTGCATCCAGTATACATGTATTAAGAAATGCAACTAGATTGGTTGCATGTCTTACACGGCTCTATACAGAGAAAATTCATCAATTTTCTTGCCGTTAAGTTAAAAAGGTAATTTAGAAGTAACTTTTAAGCAAGCAACATGTATATTATTATCCTACGTGTTGTTTTTGCTCGGAAACTATTTTGTGTGTGCGCTTTTTTTGTGGCGGGGTGGTGGGGGGGTGGGGGGGTGGGGTGTTTATAAACTCGTCCTTTGCAATGTCGTAAAAACCCCCACGTAGACGTTAGGCAGTCCTCGATTTGGCTGAGCGCCTAAGCCCCTGCGTAGGTAGAATCAGACCTCTACTTTGAAGCTCTTAATACTTGAAATGAATTTCTTAAGCCTTAAAAAAGATTGTTTTTGTGGGAATGCTTCATGAATTTTTTTTAAAAAAAATTGCATCTACTACATATTTTGTATAGTATAATAAGTATGCACAATAAAAAAATAAATAAATGAGACCGCCTAAGAAAACACCTAATCCGTCTAGGCACCTCCTAAGAAGATGCCTAGGAGCTAGGCAGCCCCTCCTCCGCTAAGTCTGCCTAATGATTTTTAGAACACTAGTCCTTCGTAAGTTATTTATGCAACGGAAGAATAAATGCCCACCAATAGATATAGAAGAATTGCCAAGAACAACATCATCAATTAAGAGCAAAACATACCTTCAGCTCTGCGCCTGAAGCACCATTCATCTTTTCGGCAATTTTCTTCAAATCAATGCCACGCATTAAGTTCATTTTTCTTGAATGAATTTTCAAGATATCCCACCGAGACTGTAGAATTAAATAAACATAAATCAGTATGAAACAAGCTTAATCACTTAGTCATGGATCTAATGAACCAACATAAAAAGATAATCGTGTCGCAAAAGTTGTCAACATTGAAAAGGTACAGATCACATAAGCAAATCATCTCATAACAAGTTATAATCATGTATTCGCCATGTAAGTATGAGAAGACAATAACTTCCTTTTTTCCTTCTAAAATGATGAGATTATCATTTATATGAGAATATAAGAGCTTTCTTTTTATTCTTCTAAATTGATTAGACGAGACTATTACACGATGAAATTATCACTTACATGAAACTTGGTATTATAACTCAAATCTTGATAGTTTTAAATTGAGAAGAATTTGAGTGAGTCATTTACAATTCAGTATTATATTTATTTTTTGTTATTTCTTTCACTAATTAGTGCAAAAGAGATATCATTAAGATAGTACTCTTTCAACAAGGAGCTATTAATTATTCGTCCAAGAAAAATAGTCAGAACAGCTAGGGACAGGTAATCATGTGACTTCATCATTTTTCTTTTACAAAACGCCAAATTAATGGCAAACAGACAGCTTCTACCAAGGATGAAACACAATAAGACTGGCTAAGGAATAACCTCGACAAATATTTTCCCAACATTAACATACATTGATGTTGTTTACCATCATCATTCTTTCTTCCTGTATGCATATTGCCTCATGGTAAGACAACCATTCAACTGCTAAGGAATACACATGATAGCAATACTCATCAAGTGAAAACAAGTCTATAATATGGTATAGATGATATAGGAACTATATATATATATATATATATATATATATATATATTGACTGTACAAGCATGTAATTTGCTTGGATTATTACTTCTCTGCCTGTGAGGAATGCTATTTTGGAAGGTTAAAAAAGAATCCCTTTATTGATTTTAATATGGTTTTGGGGTTTTACTTGGGGGTTGTGGGGGAAGACTGAGATTACTATTATAACTGAACTCTTTACCTCTTCATTGGGATTTGGAAACTCAATCTTCCTATCAATCCGACCAGGTCTGAGAAGGGCTTGATCCAGAATATCAATACGGTTTGTGGCCATCAAAACCTGAGCATTATAAATGTGATGAATCAAACAAGAAATAAAACCTGAAAACTACGCTGTTTGTTACCCAGTTCCATGAAGCTAAAAAATACCTTGATCTTGTTTGATGCTTCAAATCCATCCAATTGGTTGAGAAGCTCCAACATTGTTCGCTGCACCTCACTATCACCATTGCCACTTCCAGATTCCATTCGAGCAGATCCAATACTGTCGATTTCGTCCATAAATATGATAGATGGAGCATGTTCCCTGTGAAACATTAAGTAAGCAGAAAGCAGAGAAATAAGATGTTATATAATTCTAAAACGAAAAAAAAAAGAATTAACAAAAGAACATATCAGCCAGAAGCCTTTTGAGTATATAATTCCAAAAAAAAAAATACAATGCCACTCTTTCTTATTATGTCCTACACCATTATGTATTCAAGACAACAGAAATTATATGTCTTGTAAAAGATCTCTTTAAATAAAAATGGTTTTTCAGGTGTCCTTTTCTACAAGATGCACTTTAGGTCAACAAACCGCAACAAAGCACGAGAAACATAATAAACTTGTTTCACATATTTAGATACCTAGAACACACTATTCTGTAATATTTCAACCTGGGATTCTAGAAACCTACTTTGTCCTACCATTTTTAAGGTTTTTCTTTTGGCAGACAAAGAGCTTGGTATATTGAACTATCCAGAAAACTGCTCAATAGATAATTAAATTGACTTGCCAGTGATTGGACTAAATCATAGTGTCAAACAAAGAGTTCAAACACACCTGGCCATAACAAAAAGTTCTCTAACCATTCGAGAGCCTTCTCCAATATATTTTTGCACCAATTCAGAGCCAGAAACCCTGATAAATGTACAATCAGTATGATGAGCCACTGCCCTGGCTAATAATGTCTTTCCAGTACCAGGTGGTCCATAAAGTAAGACTCCCTATAGAAAGAGATAGGCAAATAGAAATTTGGAAATTAAAAAAATTGAATATATATATATGTGTATCTATATATACAGAGAGAGGATAAGGTGAGTTGACCTACAACAAAGCTTACCTATGGCACGATTCCATCTAATGCAACTGTGGCCGTCCATAGCGGGAGCAAACGGTCTAGATTTTAACAAAATTAGTGCCTTCCGGAGGTTAGACCAGGTTTCTGAGCCTCTAAAATACGGAAGACGCTAATTTTTTAAAATCTTTGTTGTTGAGATATGCTATGGATGGTGGGAGATGAACTAGATGGAATAGTACTCCTAATAAGCCTTGCAATGGATCATTTCCCATATAATACATATATATATATATATACATACACTCCCTCCGTCCTCAAAAAAATGTCCAAAGTACATATTTCACATAAATTAAGAAAACTAAAGTAGAAGAAAGATAATAAAATAAGTTCCACTTTTATCTATAGTGGACCCCATGTAACTATCTAATCAATCTTTGTTTTCTAAACTTAGTAGACCATATTTAAGTATACTTTTGAGGTAATTAATCTTTAAGCATATTTAAATTTGACTTGTGTACCTTTAGACATTCTTTCGTGGACAAAAAATTTGTACTTCAAGCACGCTTTTGAGGACGGAGGGAGTATATAAATATATAATAGAGAGATTTTTAAGAGATTTAGGAGTACTTGTATGTAAGAACTACATAAGTTGATAGCGTACCTTAGGTTGAGCAATTCCAAGACTCTCAAATAATTCAGGATGTTTAATTGGAAGTTCAATGACCTGAAATATTGATAGAATGAGTTGAACTCTCACACACACACAAACACACAAAAAATAAATAAATAACCATATGTAAGATACTTTAACCTTCAGGTCCCCTGATAAACTATAGAAATGTCCAAAAGCAACTATGGAGTAACACCAATAGCAAAAAGGTTAGGAGCCAACCTCCTTTATCTCTTTAATTTGCTGGTCAAGGCCACCAATCATGTCATACGTAGAATCAGGAACTTTTTCAACTTTCATAAGATTGACCAAGGGATCTACTTTGCTAGGCAAAACCAAATGAAGAACGTAGCTGTCATTGCGGAGGGCAACTCTGGTTGATGGAGTGATCTTTGTGATATCAATGTTTTTGTCAATATCAACAACATATTTTCCCTCTGGATGAACCTGGAGGAGGAAAAGAAAGAGCTAAGATTTAAATTCTACAAAAAGAATTGAATAAATGGTTGGTTAGGTTATAGATTATAGGAATAAAAAATAGGACGAACAAACTTTCACAAGCTTTTGAGATGGAGTTCAGGAAAAGAAAGAAAAAACTAACTAATGTATCAATCTATTTTTTAGTATAGTTTAATATTAAGCCAACATCATACCAAAATCAACACAAAAATGTTTAACTTCAAATGGTTGAGAAGGATTGTTTTCTGTTCTATTCAAACTTCATAGTGGGAGTTTAAAATTTTCATTTTTTAATATCTTGGAAAAGAACAAACAACAGACACCAAAGCCCTAATTTCAGAATCTTTTTTTTCCTTTTATTTTGTTTGTGTGTGTGCGTGTAAGTAGAGGGCAAAGGGGGCTTTCCCATCATTTGGCTATTGAACAAAGGAAATTTATTGCAGCCATAAGTTAGGGAGAGAGCTAAGAGAAGAGAGAGAAACAAATAAAGGGAATGGGAGAGTGAAGATGGATAATATGATAGAAATGCCAAACTTCCCCAATACCATATAAGCAAAATTTACTCAAAAGTAACCCAAATTGTAGGTAAAACTATAAAACCACTTACTTTAACCAAGACTTTTGATTTCCCCATTACTTTAACAACTTCACCAACATATGATCCAGGCTCCTGAAGCAGCTGGAGCTCTTCCTTAAGCATCCTCACTATCCAAATTGATTACCGATACAAATCAATATTTGAAATTATAAATCATAAAAATGTTAAGTGACTGATGAAATCAAATATGAGGATTATAACTGAGTAGGTGCAACAAGAAACAAACTAACAGACATTAGCTAACTAACATCATGGATTTGTTTCACAGTAAGTGCAAAACTTGGTACATTAATTTAGAATCCTCCAAGGCTAATACAACCCCTATCAATAGATCAGCAAATAGTTTAATCAACAATGTTACCCCTAAATAACATGATCCCTCTCAAATTGTAAACGCAAACTTATATTGGAAAGAATCAACATATTGAGCCATTTCGGAACTTAAAAATTAAAAGATTTTATATTCACGTGTAAATACATTGAAAATCTATACACACTTTCGCCTTTTATTTAACATAACTCAATCACTGAAATACATGGTAAAACACCCAAAAAAAAAACCTTTCAAGCAGTTTTATTGTGAATACAAGAAAATATGAACTCTGTAGTAAGGAGTAAGGACAAGCTAAAACCTACGGAAAACTTCTAAAAAATTATTCTTAACTAAAGAATGCTAACCTGCTACATCCACGCCTTCACTTCTTTTGTGGATTTTTTATAACACTTTGGAGGGATATCAGTACTAGTATAAACAAATTACATACTCAACATCAATAAATATCTTTTAGAATATCATGAAAGCTCAATATATGGATAAGAATACAAGTCCCCTAATAAGGAGGAAAGAACGTCCCCCAATAAGGAGGAAAAATATCCCACAATAAGGACTCACACAACTAGTAATAATATAACCTCAGACCTAAAAAACAACGCCCCAAAGAGGGTATCACGCATGTACACGGAGTTTACCAAAGGCTTGGGAGAAAACAAGAAGGATCTCCCAAGAAATTAGCAAGAAAAACCCGGGGGTGACCCCAAAAATCCATACTAAACTCCCAACCCAAAATCCAAAAAGTCAATGAACAATAGACCTTTTAAGTGAACAATTCAGTAGTTTTTGTGAAAACAACTTTATCTTTTTTTCATTTTCCCTTTTCCCTTCTAGGAAAACAACATGAGAACTCCTCCGCAAACCTAGTACTACTCGCACCCAACCCACTTAAATTTAAATTCGGAGGGATCCGGTGCCTAAGTGCTTGTATGATCACGACTATATTTTAATTTAAGAATCACAATTTCTTCACAAATGACCCGACAAAACATCTTCTTCTAACAGAGTAATGGTAGTTTAACCGGCTAACAATGTATTTTGTGAACTATTGTAATTGTCTAAATCCTATTCAACTTTATCTCCCAATTTGAAAGTAACAATGTTTATCAAACAGCATTTTGATACACCAAGTTTTAGATGTATGACAATCCTATGCAAATTGGATCACGGATAAATAGACTTACATGTTGATGATAGTTGAATTGAAGCATGTCCAGTTGAGTTACAAATTTAAAGAAAATTATATTGCAGGTCCAACCCTATGCCCAAGAATAATGGCGGATCTTCTTCCAAGCCCCACATCATTCCATACAGCTACAGCAAGAGGTGCGATTAAATAAACTTTATTCTGTTATCCCTCTTAACTGTAATTAAAACCATTTAATCAATCTTTTTTATTGTTATTTTTTTTGTGGTTAAACTGGAACTCCATATTATTTAATCAGTATTACTGATCAGTAGTAATAGAATTATTATACAAGGCACGCACACTCTGATAATATTTACATTATTTACATGTATTAATTATAAAATTATTTTTAAATATAAAAAAGTATAGAATTCCTACATAGATACCTACCGATGAGTTAATTGCTACAAAAAGAGGGGGAGGGGGCACTGGACAGGGCGCATAAACACACTTATATCATTGAAATCTACTAAAAATTACAATATATAACTCTAAATACCGAAGCAACTATTATATGCTGAAGCGGAATCTGATGATAAAGTGGAAACAACAATATCAATTGAAGAGCAAAATATCAAAATCAAGGTTAGGATTGCGCTTAAAATAAACAAAAAATTAGAGAAGAATAAATTGAAAAGAAACCTCTGGAATTAAGATCATTGCGTTGGGCTTCGAGGCGATTGAGATTGTGAGTCTTTTGGCGAACTTGGAGCTGAAGATCGTGGATGTGTTGGAGATAGTATTGCTTCAATCCTTCGCCTTGTTTCGCCATCGATTTCGCCGAACAACTCTCTTCCCTCGCTAATTCTCTTCGCTTCTTCTCGATATCTGCCGTCGCCATCTTTCTTTTTCTTTTCCTTTTTCTCTATCTCGGAGAAGGATTTTGATGAGAGAGAAAACTGAAGAATAGCTAGCTAGCTTGCTTGGACAGTAAGTTCAGACGGAGGCCTTGGTCATTTTAACGGGGTTTTTTTTTCCAAATAAAATGAGCAAACAGTCCGGTAGACCTTGCAAACGGGTCGTGTTGACCCAAACAGATCGGGCATAATCGGACGGAACTATTGGTGGGCCGGGTTAAAACGGTCCAATTTTTAATGGGCTGAAAAAGTGAAGCCAAAAGTCCGTGTTTTAATGGACAGGTCGAGCCGGTCCTCGGGCTTGGAGTGATTTATGATTAAAATTTGATGCATTTATGGGTCAAGCCCAAATGGGTCAGGTTATCATCGAGTTGGGCCAAGATGGGTCAGATTTTGATGGGTTAAAAAAATAAAGCCTAAAGCCCGCGTTTTGACAGGCGAGTCAGGTCGGTTCGCGGGCTTGGACCGATTTTTGTCAGGTCTACAGTTTGGACTCGATTCATATTCGCTTGATAAAAAGTTTGATTTGAGCTCGACTTAAAAATAAATAAGTCAAATATTAACAAATTTTAAATTTCGATAATTTATTCGAATCTCCTCAAATTATAATTTTCTATTGATATTCGGATTATATTCGTTCGAAAAAATTAAACTACTCGGACTCGATTCGAGATCGTGCTCGACTCATAGCTAAATGAGCTTCAATAATTAATGACATATTATAATGGACAATTTTATTATTTGATTCCTCTTCTTAATATGCATGAAAAATTCATTAGGACTTTTATCCTAAGACGAATGGAGTACTTGATAAATTTTGTAAACTAAATCTGAACAACTCAATATTCGGTTCAACTCGGTTCGTTTACGCCCTTAATCATGTCAATTGTCTAATTTGCTTCCTACTCCTGATCCTTTTTTTTTCCTTTTTTAATATTAAGTTGAATTATAATTACGAAATTTATTAATAAATAACAATTATAACTTATTAATACACAAAAATTATAAAAAATATTCACTTATTATACATCATTTAAAAAAAATATTAATAATATTTATTCTTTAACAATTAAAAAATCAATATAAATATTTACAACATATCACTTTTCAAACTATTATACTACATTCAGCCATCCTTTGCTAAAAGAACTAGTACTATTTTCCTATTGATTCTTTTCCAAAATATTAGTAAGATTTATGTGGTACTCATGGCACATGTCAATATGTTTGAATAGGACACTTGACATTATAGGGGTTAAATACTTTAAGATAACTTTGACTTCTTATTCTTAAGTAGATTGACTACTATTTAAATATGATAATTGCTATTATAAGGAATCGTATCCCTATTCGGAAATGGAAGCCGTACAAATAATAACAATTAGTCCAACTTACGCAATAAAACATTAATGTGTATACATTGTTAAACTTTTTTTATCCTGTATTTATTTTAATATATCTATGATGGATTCGATCTTCAGGTTTCTCAATATATTTGTTCGGTTTTTGTATAAATTTTGGCTCGTTGTTTAATGATTTGACGAGCAGACGGATCTTAATCCCGTTAGCTCTGATAGTCAAGCTTCTCAATATGTTTGTCTATTTTTTTGTACAAGATTTTTGACCGGTACCGTCCGGTGCACCTTGTTCTTTTTTTTAAACCACAATTATGAGAATAATAAATAAAAAATAATAGAGCAAGTTTGAACAAAAAACTGTAAAAGAAAATATATTTTTTATTAAAAAAATACTGTACTGTGACGCCCCCAAAATTAGGTATACATCACTCATCTTGGGTCGTCAGACACATAGTACAGAATACAAATACAACTTACTAATACAGCTATCGTGTACAATACGACAAAACATAAACTGTGAGTTTAAATACAAATATTATATTCTAGAGAGTATTCATAGTCAAAAGAAGTCCTCATTATATTTATTAACACACCATTACATAAAATAGTGAGGACTACTAACTAATATTATCATTCGGACCATCACTCCGTTCCCCGACTTGCCCCAGCTACGTTCTCATTTCCTGAAGAGAACAGTGAAAGAAAGGGTGAGCTCAACTAGCCCAGTAAGAAATATTATGACTAAGATAATGCAGAATAAATTATCATTAGCCTTCAACAATGTTAAACTGATAAAATATAATAGACATCAAGTTTAACTGCAGCGGAACAAGCAATCCATTAAAAGAGTCAAGTAGAAAATAAACTCTACTATCTTTTATGCTTTAAAATGGTTTTTCAACACTGTGATCGCTGGGACTCAGCTTAATAAAATAATCCACATCATCGAATCACCCCTGCACTACGGCCAAGGATATTCGTGTATTAATGGTCATGATCATGCCAACAACTGTCCATCAATGCACTACAGGCCAATGAGGACTTTTACCACATCATTTGTAACATTACGGTCATGATTATACCGAATAATCCCTGGTCATAATCATACCAAGTCCATCTATGCACTACAGGCCACAGATGACTTTCAACATTTTATAAACATGAGGATGATGACAATGATATAAGAATTCAATAAAACAAGTTCAAGAATTAATTTATCCAGGAATTAACAACGTCTAAATTGTCAACATGATACTGCATTGTGGAGTAAAATTCAAGAATGCTTAGAAGAATATTTTCATGAAAAGATACTGGATGAAACGCAATTATCAAGGATATTCCACAATTTTCATGGAGTATAGAAGTCAAAACTTAACTAACTGAGTATAATAAATAATGGAATAACAAAAGAAATCACCATGCATGCGATAGACCGCACAGACAGGTTATTCCAACAGAATAATAAATAATAGAACCAGGTCCGGCGTAAACGCACAGACAGGATATTCCGACAGAATAATAAATAATGGAACCAGGTCCGGCGTAAACGCACAGACAGGATGTTCCAACAGAATAATAATAAAAACGGAACCAGGTCCGGTGTAAAACACACAGACAGGATGTTCCAACAGAATAATAGAAGAATGTCACCAAGTATAGGGTAGACCGCGTATACTGGTTATTCCAACAGAATAATAAAGAATGGAATAACAGAAGTTCTCTTCATGAATATAAAAGAAATAATATTCCCTACCTTAAAAGAACTGGATATTAGAAAAGTGAAGTAGCAGAATACTTTTATTCTCTCTCTCTCTTATTCTCTCTATACTTTCTCTCTCTATAGCTTGAATGAATTCGTGAAAAATAATGAAGCCCTAGGCCTCTATTTATAGAAAAACTGAGGGTGGCTCTTGGTTTTAACGAAGGGTCAAATGACTCTTGGTCTTAACGAATGGTCAAATGACTCTTGGTAATATTGAAGGGACAACTACTATTGACGAAAGTAATTACTATTGACCAAGGTAAATACTATTGACGAAGGTAATTACTATTGACGAAGGTAATTACTATTGACCAAGGTAAATACTATTGACGACGGTAATTACTATTGACGACGGTAATTACTATTGACGAATAGACTCTTAGATGATGACATATGGCCCCCCATAAAATAACCAAACTTACCACAACGTCTCAATTATTGATTTAATAATATAACATATTATACAGATGATACTATGACAATAATTTAAGAGATATGATGCAGCAATTACTGTAGCAATAATTGAGTATAGCTGAGTGACTTCTCACGTAAGCATCAATAATCAATACCGTGTACTACTATGCAACCACGCGTATTACTGTACTTTTACTACCGGATAGTTCAACAGTTTTAACGGTTTTAACGGTAACACCTCAGCCGTTATTTTTATAGAAAGATAATTATGTCGTTTTCTCAATCCGACAATAATTCCGTTGTGGGGTCCACCAATGATTGTGCTGTTGTACGAATATTCCCTGTTAAAACGAATATTCCCCGACCAATCGAATATTATATAACAACTTGCGTACTTTGTAAAATTTATAAATATTACCCACAACTATAATATTATATCAAATTAACTCCATAATATTTAAAAATGATATTTATAGAAAATTCATCTTTATTTATAAAAGTTGGGGCCTTACATCCTCCTCTTCTTATAAAATTTTGCCCTCGAAATTAGGGTACGTACCTGGTATGTCGAAGAGATAAGGATACCTTGATTTCATTTCAGATTCTAACTCCCAAGTCATTTCCTCAACATCGTGGTTTCTCCACAAAACTTTGACTTGAGGTATAACCTTGGAGAGTAGAATATGTTCCTTCTTATCCAAGATTTGAACGGGAACTTCTTCATACGTCAAATCCTCCGCTATTTCGTCCGGTTATAACTCAATAATGTGGTTCGGGTCTTTCATATATTTGCGTAACATAGATATGTGAAAAACGTTATGAACACGAGACATACTTGGCGGTAAAGCGAGTCTATAAGCCACAGTTCCTACTCGATTGAGGATTAAAAATAGACCGATGAATCGAGGATTGAGCTTTCCTCTCTTTCCAAATCTCGTAACTCCTTTCCATGGAGCAACACGTAAGAACACATGATCTCCTACATCAAATTCCACATCCTTTCGATGAAGATCAACATAACTCTTTTGTCGATCTTGTGAGGTTTTTATACGTTGTCGGATCGTTTGAATCTTTTCTGTAGTCATACGTACCAAATCCGGTCCCAACAACGTTGCTTCGCCCACCTCATCCCAGCATACTGGAGAACGACATTTTCTTCCATACAATGCTTCGAATGAAGCCATGTCAATACTTGCTTGATAACTGTTGTTGTAAGAAAACTCCACCAATGGTAAGAACTTGTCCCAACTTCCCTTGAAGTCAAAGACACAGAGTCTTAATAGATCTTCAAGAGTTTGAATAGTCCTCTCTGATTGTCCGTCCGTCTGAGGATGATATGCTGAACTAAATCGTAACTCCGTGCCCATAGCTTTTTGTAAACTAACCCAAAATCGTGAAGTGAATCTTGGGTCTCGATCAGAAATTATAGATACTGGCATACCATGCAGTCTTATAATCTCGTTTATGTACATACGAGCAAGACGTTCAAGTGTATAAGTTTCTCGTATCGGTAAGAAATGAGCAGATTTGATCAATCTATCAACAATGACCCAAATCGCATCAATACCTTGAGAAACCCTAGGAAGACCGGTAACGAAATCCATGGTAATGTGCTACCACTTCCATTCTGGAATTTTAAGTGGTTGCAATGGACCTTTTGGTACTTGATGCTCCGCTTTGACTCGTTGACAAGTTAGACACCTTGAGATAAACAACGCTATCTCTCTCTTCATATTGCTCCACCAAAATGTATGACGAAGATCATGATACATTTTGGTACTTCCAGGATGGATTGCAAACGGTGTGTTGTGCGCCTCCATCATGATTTCATACTTTAAATCAGGGTTGTTAGGAACACAAAGTCTGGAGTTGACTCGAAGTATTCATTCTTCATCGATTCTTGCTTCCGGCATAGCACCTTCTTACACTTTCTTCCTCATACGCATCAGCTCCAGGTCTGTAGCTTGAGCAGCTTTAAGTTTATCGATTAAAGTCGGTTCTACTCGTATATTTACCATCATTACATGGGTCTCTGGAGTCTTTAACTCTATCTCCATCCTTTGTAAGTCACACAAAATGGGCATTTGCGTTGTTAATATTGCACTTGTACCCGCATATGATCTTCTACTCAATGCGTCAGCTACCACGTTCGCTTTTTCAGGATGGTATTGAATAGTATGATCATAATCTTTCAACAGTTCAAGCCAACGTCGTTGTCGCATGTTGAGTTCCTTTTGAGTGAAGAAATATTTGAGGCTTTTATGATTCGTAAAGATCTCCACTTTCTCCCCATACAAGTAATGCCTCCAAATTTTAAGTGCAAAGACAACAGCTGCCAACTCTAGATCATGAGTAGGATAATTCCTCTCATATTCCTTGAGTTGTCTTGATGCATAGGCTATGACTTTTCCATGTTGCATGAGAACGCATCCCAACCCTTTGCTCGAAGCATCACTGTAGATGACAAATCCCTCCGAGCCAGATGGTATTGTTAGAACATGTGCTGAAATGAGTCTCCTCTTGAGTTCTTGAAAACTCTGCTCACATTCTTCGCTCCAACCAAACTTTGTATCTTTCCGAGTCAGCTGAGTTAATGGAGTAGTGTTTCGAGAAAATCCTTCCACGAATCTCCGATAATAACCAGCTAAACCAAGAAAGCTACGTACCTCGGTCGCTGATTTAGGTTGCTCCCAGCTTTGAATAGCTTCAATCTTTGTCGGGTCAACCGATATTCCACGACTTGATACTACGTGCCCAAGGAATGCTACCTCCTCCAGCCAGAACTCGCATTTCTTCAACTTGGCATAAAGCTTGTATTCACGAAGCTTTTGGAGTACCAGCCTCAAGTGTTGCTCATGATCTTCACGACTTTTGGAATAAATAAGGATGTCATCAATAAAGACGACCACAAAGTGATCCAAATATTCCTTGAATACCCGGTTCATCATATCCATAAAGGCAGCAGGAGCATTAGTCAATCCAAAAGACATGACTAGGAATTCATAATGCCCGTACCGAGTTCTAAAAGCCGTCTTTGGAATATCCTCAGTTCTAACCTTCAGCTGATGATATCCAGAACGAAGATCGATCTTTGAAAAGAATTGTGCTCCTTGCAACTGGTCAAACAGGTCATCAATACGTGGCAATGGGTACCTGTTTTTGATGGTGACATGATTCAACTCCCGATAATCAATACAAAGTCGCATACTTCCATATTTCTTTTTCACGAATAACACAGGAGCACCCCAAGGAGAAGTACTAGGACGAATAAAGCCAATGTCTAACAATTCCTGCAGTTGGATCTTTAACTCCTGAAGTTCAATAGGAGCCATTCGATATGGGGCTTTGGAAATGGGTTTTGTACCGGGTTCAAGGTCGATACAAAATTCAATTTCACGCTCTGTGTAACGACCCCAAAATAGGTTCATTCCACCCAACCCATTCTAAGTCGTCAAATACATGGTACAGAAAATAACTACAACTTTATTACAACAATTGTCGTGCAAAATACAACAACACATATGCTGTGAGTTTGGATACAAATATATACCAAATGTGACTCATGTTCCAACCGTGGACATCACCTCACAATAACACCTTACATAAAGGTATAGTCAAAAACTGTTTTAGAAATTAGAATCTTTGGGAAGTGCTCAAGGAAACCTTCGTACATGGGAGGCCACGCGTCTAGGTTATGATAGATATCATATGGCCACAGAATTATCCTTGGTTGACCCAATAGACCCCAAAGAAAAACGAGAAGATTACTATCATATTCTTCCCAATGGTGAGTCTTCTCTTGACATATCATTATCTCTACTGTCTCTAATTGAGAATTATACTTTAAACAAACACCAAGATTATATAGGTAGTGCTCGTATATATACTCAGCAAGTGGATGAGCACATCCCTGTCTTATGATGACACGAGGTTGTATGTCGTTAGACATCTTGTATGATAGTGGCAAACCACCCTTCCAACGTTGGGTACACCTTACCCTATTGGATTCACCAAATATAACTACTAAATGAACTTTTCTATACTGCTTCGGGAGAACATCCACAGCTAGAGACCACTGTTCTATTTCCCCGTTACCCTCGCTCGACCCAGCTACACTCTTATTACCTGAAAGGAATTGTGAAGCAAAAGGGTGAGCACAACTAGCCCAGTAAAGAATATCATGACTAAAGATAATTAAATTATCAGTAGCCTTCATCAATAATAAATCAGAGATTTAGAACATATGGTAAATGATAAAAATTTCAACCATAGTTGCAGCGGAACGAGCAATCCATTAGAAGAGTCAAATAGACTATAAAGTCTATTATCTTCTCCATGTTAAAAATCCATCAACAATGTTTTATCCCTGTAACATCAATCAACAGTTCCTTTCCACAATCATATGAATAACTCATAATCATAATTGTGATTCTAAATTTTTCTTCGCACCCAGGACGAAGAATATTTTCATCACATGTCTTTACCTGAAACATCAAAGATCATGGTTATACCAAATCACAGTTCCTGTTCATAATCATACTAATAAATCCATCTTTGCACTACGACCAAAGATATTCAACAACAGTTTATCTTTGTACTACGGGCCAAAGATATTCATCAACAGACC
The DNA here is from genome assembly GCA_016801055.1 of Panax notoginseng. Classification (NCBI taxonomy): domain Eukaryota; kingdom Viridiplantae; phylum Streptophyta; class Magnoliopsida; order Apiales; family Araliaceae; genus Panax; species Panax notoginseng. The sequence continues at coordinate 173,249,279 of CM029021.1, forward strand.
ATCTTTGCACTACAGGCCAAAGATATTCATCTACAATTCATCTTTGCACTACAGGCCAAAGATATTCCTCAACCGTTCATCTTTGCATTACTGGCCAAAGATATTCAACAACAGGTCATCTTTGCACTACGGGCCAAAGATATTCATCTACAATTCATCCTTGCACTACAGGCCAAAGATATTCATCAACAATTCATATTTGCACTACATGCCAAATATATTAATACCTCAAAGAATATATAATCATTTAAGAATTTATATAAACAATAATTATAACCATGTTGATCAATTCATCTTTGCACTTAAGCTTAAGATATTCAATTATAAATTCAATGGTCATGATCATACCAGTCACAATTCAACTTTGCACTACAGGCCAAAGAGAACCCTAGTCATGATTATACCAATAATCTACCCATCTTTACACTCCAGTGAAAGAGAATTTCAACATCAGGGTTATAAAAATGTTATATATGATGATAAAAATAATATGATCAACATATAGTTTTAATCTCAAGAGTAATATTCGTAACTCATGAATAGTAAATCGTGAATAGTAACTCATGAATAGTAACCCCGACACAAAAGATAGAAATTCCACAATAAAATCCATACCAATATTTCGGTATAATGATATTGAAAGAATAACATTACTTAAATTTATAAACAATTTATTTTAATTGTTTACACTTTACTAATTAATGCATTTAATCATCATAAAATGCAAACTCTTACAATTTCATCATCAATAACCAAAACCCTCATAAAAAATCTGCATATACCTCATATAGGATTCTCAAGCCATAAAATCATATTTTCCAATTTTCTTTCTTCACAAAACATATTTAATTCATTTACTCATAACTAGATCATTTTTATGAAAAATACCAAATCAGTTCCAAAAATATTTCTTTTCTGGGATTTAGCATAATATAGTCCCATAGTGAACATATATTTTTCTCAGAATTTTTAAAACCCATTTACTATTTTTCATATGGCCAAAATAGCCGAATATTTAGACATTTATCAAAAATTATACTTTTGTCTAAAAATTCTGAAATTCACAGAGTATACTTCTATCATATACATGTACTCCCAATAAAAATTTCATCAATTTTGGAGTTAACCACAAGGAATTATAAGCTGTTACTTTTAAAATAGTCTTTTCTCATAAAATTCATAACTCTCAATCTATACATCCAAAAATCACCATTTTTGGACACAATCAAGAAAACTCATCAAAAAATTATTTCAAATTTTTCCAGAATTTTTGAAGGTCAGAAAAATTACGAAACTGAAAATATAACAACCCTTAAAATCCCTTACTATCCCTTACTATCCCTTACAATCCCTTACTATCCCTTACCTCAAAAGAGCAGTACTTCTGACTGGATATCGGATATGATGCTGAAGGAAACTTGCACTAATGAATAGCAACTCACCAAGTATCTAAAAACTCACAAAATATGTTTCATAATATAGAGAGAGAAAGAGAGAAAGCTTATGTTTCTGGTGTGATTTTCAATTCTAACTTAGCCCTCTATTTATAGGAAAATTTTGGTAGGTTTGACCTGCAACCTGATGGCTTTACCTGCTACTATTCCCACCCACCACATTTGAAATATAATTCAGCACATTTCTTCACCAACCACAAGTGGGGCCCACCAATTCTAGAATTTTCCACCAAAATGATAAACTCCGAAAATTCAACAATTTCTGAACCAGTCATCTCGTAAAATTCATAACAAATCATACATTCATTTTTAACGGTTCAAAATTTGTGGACATATACTCAACTTATATATGTATAACATATCCAAATATTACTACGATCCAACGGTCGGATTAAAAATTATAACCCCCGCAAAATATCTCAAAAACCCTGATTTTTAATACCTCCATTCCGACAAAAATACTGATAAAAACCTCAACATTAACTCCTTCATTTTAACCACAAAAATATATCCCTCATTTATATCCACATAAAATAAATATTTTCTTATCATATAAATCAATAATTAATTATTCATAAATAATATTACAGAATCACATTTATGACAACCAGGCCGTTCCCACGAAAGAGGGGGCTTTCCAATAAGGATTTCTCCTTACTAGCGCGCAATTAGATGACCAAACCTCTCCTTAGACAGAATTTTCTAGACATTGCCAATAATGCTATCTAATAATACTATTCAAATAATATGAATTATTGATCTGATAATGGAAAATACTGTGCAGCAACAATTATTGAACAACAATAATATAAAATTTCAACGTAGCAATTATTGAATCAATAAAATAAAATATTGAACAGTAATTACTGTAACAATTATTGAGTAGTGCCTTCTTACGTAAGAATCAATAATTTCAAAAATACTGTGCAATACCGTGTGCTACTGTGCAATAACGCGTATTACTGTATTTTAACCACCGGGTATTTCAACAGTATTAACGATAACAACTACGCCGTTATTTGTAAAAACTCAAATTTGTCATTTTTCTTCACCCGACAGTTATTCGTTATGGGGCCCACAAATAGCTGCGCCGTCGTACGAATATTCTCCGACAGAAAGAATATTCCACGACCAAACGAATATTCCCCGACAACAATGATTATTTTATAACCACTTGCTTATTTTGAAAAAAAATTCATATTTCACCCATAACTTTAAATTTTTATCAATTTAACCATTTACTGACTAGTAATTATAAGAAAAATTGAATACTTTTATTTCATAAAATTCGGGGTCTTACAATCTCCCCTCCTTATGAAATTTCGTCCCCAAAATTTACGTACCTGGTATTTCGAAGAGTTGAGAATACCTTGCTTCCATTTCAGATTCTATCTCTCAGATCATCATGATTTCTCCATTGCTCATCTCCCATGATAACTTCATTTGGGTTCCTCATTTGTTGGGAAGTCATGACAACCGCCATCCCTCGAACTACTCGGCTTTGACTTGTCTGGAGCAGCATTTGGCGTCATCATTACCGTTGGAATATACCTTTCTATAAGACATATTCCTCCCTCAACTGCCTCTTCGTACTCCTCATTCATGATCTGAATCATCAATCTTCGATCCATATCGGATTCAGGTTGACCGCTATGTACAGGGTAATTCAAAACTCGATGTTGGGTTCTCCCAATTGCTTTCCAAAAAGAGAAATTCATATCATCTATTTTAGCCTTCTTAGATCGAACATCTCTTTCCACAATATCCACGTGTCGTGCGGCTTTTGCCCATGCATCACTTATTCTCACTCGTTCAATTTTTTCTTCTTTCAGCTCAGATTCCATTTTTATCATCTTATACTCTGCCAAAGAATGCTTCTGTTCAAGCATCACATATCGGGTAACACAAGCTTGAATTGTTGCATCCTTTTGTTCCACGACCGCCTGTCGTTCTTCTGCCTGCTCTTCTAACTCATGAATACGATTTTGAAATTCTACATTTTGATCATATAATACCTCTAATAAACTCTCTTCTGGTACTTCTTCTTCCTCTTCTTCCTCAGTCTCAGCTGTTACCTCTGCGACTATCTCGGGTGCAACTATCAATTCTTCACTCACCACATAGATATCTCTAATTCCTTCTTCGTCTGACATCACATTATCATGGTTAGTGATTAGAGGTATCCCCACAGTCTCATTCACTCCATTGTTAGCATTCTCAGCTGCCATTCTCAAATACTGCCATAAAATAAGGGTTAATTAAACAAATTAACATATCACATAATATCCCAATATTATGACTAACCAACAAATAAGCTTAGGTAGGACACACTAGCGAAGGATTTACGCATCTCTCCCCTCCTAGTTATATTCCCCGATCTCCACCAGAGATCATATCCCTAAGCTCTGATACCAACTGTAACGACCCCAAAATAGGTTCATTCCACCCAACCCATTCTGAGTCGTCAAATACATGGTACAGAAAATAACTACAACTTTATTACAACAATTGTCGTGCAAAATACAACAACACATATGTTGTGAGTTTGGATACAAATATATACCAAATGTGACTCATGTTCCAACCGTGGACATCACCTCACAATAACACCTTACATAAAGGTATAGTCAAAAACTATTTTAGAAATTAGAATCTTTGGAAAGTGCTCAAGGAAACCTTCGTACATGGGAGGCCACGCGTCTAGGTTATGATAGATATCATATGGCCACAGAATTATCCTTGGTTGACCCAATAGACCCCAAAGAAAAACGAGAAGATTACTATCATATTCTTCCCAATGGTGAGTCTTCTCTTGACATATCATTATCTCTACTGTCTCTAATTGAGAATTATACTTTAAACAAACACCAAGATTATATAGGTAGTGCTCGTATATATACTCAGCAAGTGGATGAGCACATCCCTGTCTTATGATGACACGAGGTTGTATGTCGTTAGACATCTTGTATGATAGTGGCAAACCACCCTTCCAACGTTGGGTACACCTTACCCTATTGGATTCACCAAATATAACTACTAAATGAACTTTTCTATACTGCTTCGGGAGAACATCCACAGCTAGAGACCACTGTTCTATTTCCCCGTTACCCTCGCTCGACCCAGCTACACTCTTATTACCTGAAAGGAATTGTGAAGCAAAAGGGTGAGCACAACTAGCCAGTAAAGAATATCATGACTAAAGATAATTAAATTATCAGTAGCCTTCATCAATAATAAATCAGAGATTTAGAACATATGGTAAATGATAAAAATTTCAACCATAGTTGCAGCGGAACGAGCAATCCATTAGAAGAGTCAAATAGACTATAAAGTCTATTATCTTCTCCATGTTAAAAATCCATCAACAATGTTTTATCCCTGTAACATCAATCAACAGTTCCTTTCCACAATCATATGAATAACTCATAATCATAATTGTGATTCTAAATTTTTCTTCGCACCCAGGACGAAGAATATTTTCATCACATGTCTTTACCTGAAACATCAAAGATCATGGTTATACCAAATCACAGTTCATGTTCATAATCATACTAATAAATCCATCTTTGCACTACGACCAAAGATATTCAACAACAGTTTATCTTTGCACTACGGGCCAAAGATATTCATCAACAGACCATCTTTGCACTACAGGCCAAAGATATTCATCTACAATTCATCTTTGCACTACAGGCCAAAGATATTCCTCAACCGTTCATCTTTGCATTACTGGCCAAAGATATTCAACAACAGGTCATCTTTGCACTACGGGCCAAAGATATTCATCTACAATTCATCCTTGCACTACAGGCCAAAGATATTCATCAACAATTCATATTTGCACTACATGCCAAATATATTAATACCTCAAAGAATATATAATCATTTAAGAATTTATATAAACAATAATTATAACCATGTTGATCAATTCATCTTTGCACTTAAGCTTAAGATATTCAATTATAAATTCAATGGTCATGATCATACCAGTCACAATTCAACTTTGCACTACAGGCCAAAGAGAACCCTAGTCATGATTATACCAATAATCTACCCATCTTTACACTCCAGTGAAAGAGAATTTCAACATCAGGGTTATAAAAATGTTATATATGATGATAAAAATAATATGATCAACATATAGTTTTAATCTCAAGAGTAATATTCGTAACTCATGAATAGTAAATCGTGAATAGTAACTCATGAATAGTAACCCCGACACAAAAGATAGAAATTCCACAATAAAATCCATACCAATATTTCGGTATAATGATATTGAAAGAATAACATTACTTAAATTTATAAACAATTTATTTTAATTGTTTACACTTTACTAATTAATGCATTTAATCATCATAAAATGCAAACTCTTACAATTTCATCATCAATAACCAAAACCCTCATAAAAAATCTGCATATACCTCATATAGGATTCTCAAGCCATAAAATCCTATTTTCCAATTTTCTTTCTTCACAAAACATATTTAATTTATTTACTCATAACTAGATCATTTTTATGAAAAATACCAAATCAGTTCCAAAAATATTTCTTTTCTGGGATTTAGCATAATATAGTCCCATAGTGAACATATATTTTTCTCAGAATTTTTAAAACCCATTTACTATTTTTCATATGGCCAAAATAGCCGAATATTTAGACATTTATCAAAAATTATACTTTTGTCTAAAAATTCTGAAATTCACAGAGTATACTTCTATCATATACATGTACTCCCAATAAAAATTTCATCAATTTTGGAGTTAACCACAAGGAATTATAAGCTGTTACTTTTAAAATAGTCTTTTCTCATAAAATTCATAACTCTCAATCTATACATCCAAAAATCACCATTTTTGGACATAATCAAGAAAACTCATCAAAAAATTATTTCAAATTTTTCCAGAATTTTTGAAGGTCAGAAAAATTACGAAACTGGAAAATATAACAACCCTTAAAATCCCTTACTATCCCTTACTATCCCTTACAATCCCTTACTATCCCTTACCTCAAAAGAGCAGTACTTCTGACTGGATATCGGATATGATGCTGAAGGAAACTTGCACTAATGAATAGCAACTCACCAAGTATCTAAAAACTCACAAAATATGCTTCATAATATAGAGAGAGAAAGAGAGAAAGCTTATGTTTCTGGTGTGATTTTCAATTCTAACTTAGCCCTCTATTTATAGGAAAATTTTGGTAGGTTTGACCTGCAACCTGATGGCTTTACCTGCTACTATTTCCACCCACCACATTTGAAATATAATTCAGCACATTTCTTCACCAACCACAAGTGGGGCCCACCAATTCTAGAATTTTCCACCAAAATGATAAACTCCGAAAATTCAACAATTTCTGAACCAGTCATCTCGTAAAATTCATAACAAATCATACATTCATTTTTAACGGTTCAAAATTTGTGGACATATACTCAACTTATATATGTATAACATATCCAAATATTACTACGATCCAACGGTCGGATTAAAAATTATAACCCCCGCAAAATATCTCAAAAACCCTGATTTTTAATACCTCCATTCCGACAAAAATACTGATAAAAACCTCAACATTAACTCCTTCATTTTAACCACAAAAATATATCCCTCATTTATATCCACATAAAATAAATATTTTCTTATCATATAAATCAATAATTAATTATTCATAAATAATATTACAGAATCACATTTATGACAACCAGGCCGTTCCCACGAAAGAGGGGGCTTTCCAATAAGGATTTCTCCTTACTAGCGCGCAATTAGATGACCAAACCTCTCCTTAGACAGAATTTTCTAGACATTGCCAATAATGCTATCTAATAATACTATTCAAATAATATGAATTATTGATCTGATAATGGAAAATACTGTGCAGCAACAATTATTGAACAACAATAATATAAAATTTCAACGTAGCAATTATTGAATCAATAAAATAAAATATTGAACAGTAATTACTGTAACAATTATTGAGTAGTGCCTTCTTACGTAAGAATCAATAATTTCAAAAATACTGTGCAATACCGTGTGCTACTGTGCAATAACGCGTATTACTGTATTTTAACCACCGGGTATTTCAACAGTATTAACGATAACAACTACGCCGTTATTTGTAAAAACTCAAATTTGTCGTTTTTCTTCACCCGACAGTTATTCGTTATGGGGCCCACAAATAGCTGCGCCGTCATACGAATATTCTCCGACAGAAAGAATATTCCACGACCAAACGAATATTCCCCGACAACAATGATTATTTTATAACCACTTGCTTATTTTGAAAAAAAATTCATATTTCACCCATAACTTTAAATTTTTATCAATTTAACCATTTACTGACTAGTAATTATAAGAAAAATTGAATACTTTTATTTCATAAAATTCGGGGTCTTACACTCTGGGGGTAGGCCAAGAAGTTCTTCAGGGAATACGTCAGGGAATTTATTAACAATAGAAATATCATTCAAAACTGACGTATTTTTATTTAGATATGTGACATGAGCTAAGAAAGCTTGACATCCGTTTTTCAATAAACGAATAGCTTTATGGCTTGAGATGACAGCGATTGATTTTAATGGTTTGGTTGCTTGAATTCGCATAATAGGTCGATTAGGAATATGAAAGCTAACAACCTTACGAAAACAATCAATTTTTGCATGATGAGTAGTTAACCAATCAATCTCTAGAATCACGTCAAATGCAAGTATTTTTAATGAAATCAGATCGATAGGTAATGTGTGGGTACCAACTTGAACCAAACAAGACTTATAAACTGTGGATGTAATGAAGGTTTCTCCCAACGGAGTTTCAACAGATAAGTCAAAGTCTAATTTCTCCGGAATCAAATTTAATCGATGAGCGCAAGTAGGAGAAATAAAAGAATGGGTAGAACCGGTATCAAATAAAGTATAGACTTCGTTAGAGTTTATGATAAGCTTACCCGTGATGACCTCATTCGGGTTCCTTGCTTTCTGGGAGTTCACAACAAACGCTCTCCCTTGCACAACCGGTTTTGACTTTTCTGGGACGGCCTTTGGTGCCTCCATCCTAGCTGAATTTGTCTTCGGTAAACGACAAAATCGGGCTAAATGACATTCTCTTCCACAATTATAACATGCTTTGGACGGCATCGCGCAGTTTGGACTGATGTGCCCCTCTCCTCCGCATTTGAAACATATGATAGGTGGTCGTTCTCCTTCCTTACCAACGGGTGCTGGTGCTGACGTCTTTCCATCATTGTTGAATCTCCTCTTCTTGAAATGCCCATTCTTATTGTTTTGGCCCTGATTACCACCGAAGTAGTTACCATTTCTGGCCTGTTGATTCCCTCCACGCTTGTTGTCACCGCTTCGATGACTGCTTTCACTGGTATTATCATTTTGCCGGCTGCTCTCTTTTGGTTGCGTTATCTTGTTATCGCGCTCCACCAACTGAGCCCTATTCACAATATCTGAATACAAATACAGTTTATGAGAAACAAGATGTTGACGTATCTCCGGCTTCAAACCTCTTAAAAACATCCGCGTCATTCTTTCTTCATTATCCACCAGGTGGGACGCAAACCGGGATAACTCCGCAAATTTTACCTCGTACTGCGACACGGTCATATTATTCTGCTCTAATTTGATGAACTCCACCTCCTTCATGTGACGAATACTCTCGGGAAAGTATTTGTCGTTAAACAGCTCTTGAAACTTTTCCCAGGACATCTTTAGTGCGGCAGGTTGAGTACGCTTTATCGATTCTCACCAGTAATCTACCTCTACTCGCAATATAAAGGCGGTAAAGGGAACCTTTTGCTCCTCGGAGCAACCCAAGACATCAAATATCTTGGCGATCTGCTTTATCTATGTTTCAGCTACAAGTGGTTTTGGTTCTCGCTTAAACTCCGGTGGTCCCAGCTCCTTAAACTGTTTAGCGGTGACCGCCTGAGAGTTTCCAGTATTTCCACCTATATTTTGGACAGGAGCCGCTCTCGCCTGCTTTTGCATGAACTGCATAAAGTTTCTGAACATTCCATCATTCATCATCTGGTCAGTGTTGTTGTTTGCATGAGGATTGTCACCTTCCTGATGCACATTATCCTGATTATTGATATGTGGTGAATCAACAGTCGCCTGTGCTCCATTGCTATTCTCAACATTCTCAGATGCCATTTTCAGATACTGCCACAAAATAAAAGTTAATTGATATGTCATATATTATCCTTATATTATGACCGACCAATTAAATACCATGCAAATAAACTTAGGTAGGTCATACTAGCGAAGGAATTCCCCGTCTCTCCCCTCCTAGTTCTATTCTCACATCTTAGCCAGGGATCATATCCCTAAGCTCTGATACCAACTGTGACGCCCCCAAAATTAGGTATACATCACCCATCTTGGGTCGTCAGACACATAGTACAGGATACAAATACAACTTACTAATACAGCTGTCGTGTACAATACGACAAAACATAAACTGTGAGTTTGAATACAAATATTATCTTCTAGAGAGTATTCATACTCAAAAGGAGTCCTCATTACATTTATTAACACACCATTACATAGAATAGTGAGGACTACTAACTAATACTATCATTCGGACCATCACTCCGTTCCCCGACTTGCCCCAGCTACGTTCTCATTTCCTGAAGAGAACAGTGAAAGAAAGGGTGAGCTCAACTAGCCCAGTAAGAAATATTATGACTAAGATAATGCAGAATAAATTATCATTAGCCTTCAACAATGTTAAACTGATAAAATATAATAGACATCAAGTTTAACTGCAGCGGAACAAGCAATCCATTAAAAGAGTCGAGTAGAAAATAAACTCTACTATCTTTTATGCTTTAAAATGGTTTTTCAACGCTGTGATCGCTGGGACTCAGCTTAATAAAATAATCCACATCATCGAATCACCCCTGCACTACGGCCAAGGATATTCGTGTATTAATGGTCATGATCATGCCAACAACTGTCCATCAATGCACTACGGGCCAATGAGGACTTTTACCACATCATTTGTAACATTACGGTCATGATTATACCGAATAATCCCTGGTCATAATCATACCAAGTCCATCTATGCACTACAGGTGTGACGCCCCCAAAATTAGGTATACATCACCCATCTTGAGTCGTCAGATACATAGTACAGAATACAAATATAACTTAATAATACAACTGTCGTGTATAATACGACAAAACATAAACTGTGAGTTTGAATACAAATATTATCTTCTAGAGAGTATTCATACTCAAAAGGAGTCCTCATTACATTTATTAACACACCATTACATAGAATAGTGAGGACTACTAACTAATACTATCATTCGGACCATCACTCCGTACCCCGACTTGTCCCAGCTACGTTCTCATTTCCTGAAGAGAACAGTGAAAGAAAGGGTGAGCTCAACTAGCCCAGTAAGAAATATTATGACTAAGATAATGCAGAATAAATTATCATTAGCCTTCAACAATGTTAAACTGATAAAATATAATAGACATCAAGTTTAACTGTAACGGAACAAGCAATCCATTAAAAGAGTCAAGTAGAAAATAAAATCTACCATCTTTTATGATTTAAAAAGCTTTTCAACACTGTGATCGCTGAGACTCAGCTTAATAAAATAATCCACATCATCAAATCACCCCTGCACTACGGCCAAGGATATTCGTATATTCATTAATGGTCATGATCATGCCAACAACTGTCCATCAATGCACTACGGGCCAATGAGGACTTTTACCACATCATTTGTAACATTACGGTCATGATTATACCGAATAATCCCTGGTCATAATCATACCAAGTCCATCTATGCACTACATGCCACAGATGACTTTCAACATTTTATAAACATGAGGATGATGACAATGATATAAGAATTCAATAAAACAAGTTCAAGAATTAATTTATCCAGGAATTAACAACGTCCAAATTGTCAACATGATACTGCATTGTGGAGTAAAATTCAAGAATGCTTAGAAGAATATTTTCTTGAAAAAATACTGGATGAACGCAACTATCAAGGATATTCCACAAATTTCATGGAGTATAGAAGTCAAAACTTAACCAACTGAGTATAATAAAGAATGGAATAACAAAAGAAATCACCATGCATGCGATAGACCGCACAGACAGGTTATTCCAATAGAATAATAAATAATGGAACCAGGTCCGGCGTAAACGCACAGACAGGATATTCCGACAGAATAATAAATAATGGAACCAGGTCCGGTGTAAAACACACAGACAGGATATTCCAACAGAATAATAATAAAACGGAACCAGGTCCGGTGTAAAACACACAGACAGGATGTTCCAACAGAATAATAAACGGAACCAGGTCCGGTGTAAAATACACAGACAGGATGTTCCAACAGAATAATAGAAGAATGTCACCAAGTATAGGGTAGACCGCGTATACTGGTTATTCCAACAGAATAATAACGAATGGAATAACAGAAGTTCTCTTCATGAATATAAAAGAAATAATATTCCCTACCTTAAAAGAACTGGATATTGGAAAAGTGATGTAGCAGAATACTTTTATTCTCTCTCTCTTATTCTCTCTATACTTTCTCTCTCTATAGCTTGAATGAATTCGTGAAAAATAATGAAGCCCTAGGCCTCTATTTATAGAAAAACTGAGGGTGGCTCTTGGTCTTAACGAAGGGTCAAATGACTCTTGGTCTTAACGAAGGGTCAAATGACTCTTGGTAATATTGAAGGGATAACTACTATTGACGAAAGTAATTACTATTGACCAAGGTAAATACTATTGACGAAGGTAATTACTATTGACCAAGGTAAATACTATTGACGAAGGTAATTACTATTGACCAAGGTAAATACTATTGACGACGGTAATTACTATTGACGACGGTAATTACTATTGACGAAGAGACTCTTAGATGATGACATATGGCCCCCCATAAAATAACCAAACTTACCACAACGTCTCAATTATTGATTTAATAATATAACATATTATACAGACGATACTATGACAATAATTTAAGAGATATGATGCAGCAATTACTATAGCAATAATTGAGTATAGCTGAGTGACTTCTCACGTAAGCATCAATAATCAATACCGTGTGCTACTATGCAACCACGCGTATTACTGTACTTTTACTACCGAGTAGTTCAACAGTTTTAACGATTTTAACGTAATACCTCAGCTGTTATTTTTATAGAAAGATAATTTTGTCGTTTTCTCAATCCGACAATAATTCCGTTGTGGGGTCCACCAATGATTGTGCCGTCGTACGAATATTCCTCGACAAAAAGAATATTCTCCGACCAAACGAATCTTTTATAACAACTTGCTTACTTTGCAAAATTTATAAATATTACCCACAACTATAACATTATATCAAATTAACTCCATAATATTCAAAAATGATATTTATAGAAAATTCATCTTTATTTATAAAAATTGGGGTCTTACAACCTCCCCTTCTTATGAAATTTCGCCCTCGAAATTAGGGTACGTACCTGGTATGTCGAAGAGGTAAGGATACCTTGATTTCATTTCTGATTCTAACTCCCAAGTCATTTCCTCAACATCGTGGTTTCTCCACAAAACTTTGACTTGAGGTATAACCTTGGAGCGTAGAATATGTTCCTTCTTATCCAAGATTTGAACAGGAACTTCTTCATACGTCAAATCCTCCGCTATTTCGTCCGGTTCTAACTCAATAATGTGGTTCGGGTCTTCCACATATTTGCGTAACATGGATATGTGGAAAACGTTATGAACACGAGACATACTTGGCGGTAAAGCGAGTCTATAAGCCACAGTTCCTACTCGATCGAGGATTAAAAATGGACCGATGAATCGAGGATTTAGCTTTTCTCTCTTTCTAAATCTCGTAACTCCTTTCCATGGAGCAACACGTAAGAACACATGATCTCCTACATCAAATTCCACGTCCTTTCGATGAAGATCAGCATAACTCTTTTGTCGATCTTGTGAGGTTTTTATACGTTGTCGGATCGTTTGAATCTTTTCTGTAGTCATACGTACCAACTCCGGTCCCAACAACGTTGCTTCGCCCACCTCATCCCAGCATACTGGAGAACGACATTTTCTTCCATACAATGCTTCGAATGGAGCCATGCCAATACTTGCTTGATAACTGTTGTTGTAGGAAAACTCCACCAATGGTAAGAACTTGTCCCAACTTCCTTTGAAGTCAAAGACACAGAGTCTTAATAGATCTTCAAGAGTTTGAATAGTCCTCTCTGATTGTCCATCCGTCTGAGGATGATATGCTGAACTAAATCGTAACTCCGTGCCCATAGCTTTTTGTAAACTAACCCAAAATCGTGAAGTGAATCTTGGGTCTCGATCAGAAATTATGGATATTGGCATACCATGCAGTCTTACAATCTCGTTTATGTACATACGAGCAAGACGTTCAAGTGTATAAGTTTCTCGTATCGGTAAGAAATGAGCAGACTTGGTCAATCTATCAACAATGACCCAAATCGCATCAATACCTTGAGAAACCCTAGGAAGACCGGTAACGAAATCCATGGTAATGTGCTCCCATTTCCATTCTGGAATTTCAAGTGGTTACAATGGACCTTTTGGTACTTGATGCTCCGCTTTGACTCGTTGACAAGTTAGACACCTTGAGATAAACAACGCTATCTCTCTCTTCATATTGCTCCACCAAAATGTATGACGAAGATCATGATACATTTTGGTACTTCCAGGATGGATTGCAAACGGTGTGTTGTGCGCCTCCATCATGATTTCATACTTTAAATCAGGGTTGTTAGGAACACAAAGTCTGGAGTTGACTCGAAGTATTCCTTCTTCATCAATTCTTGCTTCCGATATAGCACCTTCTTGCACTTTCTTCTTCATACGCATCAGCTCCAGGTCTGTAGCTTGAGCAGCTTTAACTTTATCGATTAAAGTCGGTTCTACTCGTATATTCGCCATCATCACATGGGTCCCTGGAGTCTTCAACTCTATCTCCATCCTTTGCAAGTCACACAAAATGGGCCTTTGCGTTGTTAATATTGTACTTGTACTTGCATATGATCTTCTACTCAATGCGTCAGCTACCACGTTCGCTTTTCCAGGATGATATTGAATGGTATGATCATAATCTTTCAACAGTTCAAGCCAACGTCGTTGTCGCATGTTGAGTTCCTTTTGAGTGAAGAAATATTTGAGGCTTTTATGATCCGTAAAGATCTCCACCTTCTCCCCTTACAAGTAATGCCTCCAAATTTTAAGTGCAAAGACAACAGCTGCCAACTCTAGATCATGAGTAGGATAATTCCTCTCATATTCCTTGAGTTGTCTTGATGCATAGGCTATGACTTTTCCATGTTGCATGAGAACACATCCCAACCCTTTGCTCGAAGCATTACTATAGATGACAAATCCCTCCGAGCCAGATGGTATTGTTAGAACAGGTGCTGAAATGAGTCTCCTCTTGAGTTCTTGAAAACTCTGCTCACATTCTTCGCTCCAACCAAACTTTGTATCTTTCCGAGTCAGCTGAGTTAATGGAGTAGCGATTCGAGAAAATCCTTCCACGAATCTCCGATAATAACCAGCTAAACCAAGAAAGCTACGTACCTCGGTCACTGATTTAGGTTGCTCCCAGCTTTGAATAGCTTCAATCTTTGCCGGGTCAACCGATATTCCACGACTTGATACTACGTGCCCAAGGAATGCTACCTCCTCCAGCCAGAACTCGCATTTCTTCAACTTGGCATAAAGCTTGTATTCACGAAGCTTTTGGAGTACCAGCCTCAAGTGTTGCTCATGATCTTCACGGGTTTTGGAATAAATAAGGATGTCATCAATAAAGACGACCACAAAGTGATCCAAATATTCCTTGAATACCCGGTTCATCATATCCATGAAGGCAGCAGGAGCATTAGTCAATCCAAAGGACATGACTAGGAATTCATAATGCCCGTACCGAGTTCTAAAAGCCGTCTTTGGAATATCCTCAGTTCTAACCTTCAGCTGATGATATCCAGAACGAAGATCGATCTTTGAAAAGAATTGTGCTCCTTGCAACTGGTCAAACAGGTCATCAATACGTGGCAATGGGTACCTGTTTTTGATGGTGACATGATTCAACTCCCGATAATCAATACAAAGTCGCATACTTCCATCTTTCTTCTTCACGAATAGAACAGGAGCACCCCAATGAGAAGTACTAGGATGAATAAAGCCAATGTCTAACAATTCCTGCAGTTGGATCTTTAACTCCTGAAGTTCAATAGGAGCCATTCGATATGGGGCTTTGGAAATGGGTTTTGTACCGGGTTCAAGATCGATATAAAATTCAATTTCACGCTCTGGGGGTAGGCCAGGAAGTTCTTCAGGGAATACGTCAGGGAATTTATTAACAATAGAAATATCATTCAAAACTGACGTATTTTTGTTTAGATCTGTGACATGAGCTAAGAAAGCTTGACATCCGTTTTTCAATAAACGAATAGTTTTATGGCTTGAGATGACAGCGATTGATTTTAATGGTTTGGTTGCTTGAATTCGCATAATAGGTCGATTAGGAATATGAAAGCTAACAACCTTACGAAAACAATCAATTTTTGCATAATGAGTAGTTAACCAATCAATCCCTAGAATCACGTCAAATGCAAGTATTTTTAATGAAATCAGATCGATAGGTAATGTGTGGGTACCAACTTGAACCAAACAAGACTTATAAACAGTGGAGGTAATGAAGGTTTCTCCCAACGGAGTTTCCACAGATAAGTCAAAGTCTAATTTCTCCGGAATCAAATTTAATCGATGAGCGCAAGTAGGAGAAATAAAAGAATGGGTTGAACCGGTATCAAATAAAGTATAAACTTCTTTAGAGTTTATAATAAGCTTACCCGTGATGACCTCATTCGGGTTCCTTGCTCTCTGGGAGTTCACAACAAACGCTCTCCCTTGCACAACCGGTTTTGACTTTTCTGGGACGGCTTTTGGTGCCTCCATCCTAGCTGCATTTGTCTTCGGTAAACGACAAAATCGGGCTAAATGACCTTCTCTTCCACAATTATAACATGCTTTGGACGGCATCGCGCAGTTTGGACTGATGTGTCCCTCCCCTCCGCATTTGAAACATATGATAGGTGGTCGTTCTCCTTCCTTAACGACAGGTGCTGGTGCTGACGTCTTTCCATCATTGTTGAATCTCCTCTTCTTGAAATGTCCATTCTTATTGTTTTGGCCCTGATTACCACCGAAGTGGTTACCATTTCTGGCCTGTTGATTCCCTCCACGCTTGTTGTCACCGCTTCGATGACTGCTCTCACTGGTATTATCATTTTGCCGGCTGCTCTCTTTTGGTTGCGTTGTCTCGTTATCGCGCTCCACCAACTGAGCCCTATTTACAACATCTGAATACAAACACAGTTTATGAGAAACAAGATGTTGACGTATCTCCGGCTTCAAACCTCTTAAAAACATCCGCGTCATTCTTTCTTCATTATCCACCAGGTGGGACGCAAACCGGGATAACTCCGCAAATTTTGCCTCGTACTGCGACACGGTCATATTATTCTGCTCCAATTTGATGAACTCCACCTCCTTCATGTGACGAATACTCTCAGGAAAGTATTTGTCGTTAAACAGCTCTTGGAACTTCTCCCAGGACATCTTCAGTGCGGCAGGTTGAGTACGCTTTATCGATTCCCACCAGTAATCTACCTCTCCTCGCAACATAAAGGCGGCAAAGGGAACCTTTTGCTCCTCGGAGCAACCCAAGACATCAAATATCTTGGTGATCTGCTTTATCCATGTTTCAGCTACAAGTGGTTTGGGTTCTCCCTTAAACTCCGGTGGTCCCAGCTCCTTAAACTGTTTAGCGGTGACCGCCTGCGAGTTTCCAGTATTTCCACCTACGTTGTGGACAGGAGCCGCTCTCACCTGTTGTTGCATGAATTGCATAAAGCCTCTGAACATTTGATCATTCATCATTTGGTCAGTGTTGTTGTTTGCATGAGGATTGACACCTTCCTGATGCACATTATCCTGATTATTGATATGTGGTGAATCAACAGTCGTCTGTGCTCCATTGCTATTCTCAACGTTCTCAGATGCCATTTTCAGATACTGCCACAAAATAAAAATTAATTGATATGTCATATATTATCCTTATATTATGACCGACCAATTAAATACCATGCAAATAAACTTAGGTATGTCATACTAGCGAAGGAATTCCCCGTCTCTCCCCTCCTAGTTCTATTCTCACATCTTAGCCAGGGATCATATCCCTAAGCTCTGATACCAACTGTGACGCCCCCAAAATTAGGTATACATCACCCATCTTGAGTCGTCAGATACATAGTACAGAATACAAATACAACTTAATAATACAACTGTCGTGTACAATACGACAAAACATAAACTGTGAGTTTGAATACAAATATTATCTTCTAGAGAGTATTCATACTCAAAAGGAGTCCTCATTACATTTATTAACACACCATTACATAGAATAGTGAGGACTACTAACTAATACTATCATTCGTACCATCACTCCGTACCCCGACTTGTCCCAGCTACGTTCTCATTTCCTGAAGAGAACAGTGAAAGAAAGGGTGAGCTCAACTAGCCTAGTAAGAAATATTATGACTAAGATAATGCAGAATAAATTATCATTAGCCTTCAACAATGTTAAACTGATAAAATATAATAGACATCAAGTTTAACTGTAACGGAACAAGCAATCCATTAAAAGAGTCAAGTAGAAAATAAACTCTACCATCTTTTATGATTTAAAAAGCTTTTCAACACTGTGATCGCTGAGACTCAGCTTAATAAAATAATCCACATCATCGAATCACCCCTGCACTACGGCCAAGGATATTCGTATATTCATTAATGGTCATGATCATGCCAACAACTGTCCATCAATGCACTACGGGCCAATGAGGACTTTTACCACATCATTTGTAACATTATGGTCATGATTATACCGAATAATCCCTGGTCATAATCATACCAAGTCCATCTATGCACTACATGCCACAGATGACTTTCAACATTTTATAAACATGAGGATGATGACAATGATATAAGAATTCAATAAAACAAGTTCAAGAATTAATTTATCCAGGAATTAACAACGTCCAAATTGTCAACATGATACTGCATTGTGGAGTAAAATTCAAGAATGCTTAGAAGAATATTTTCTTGAAAAAATACTGGATGAACGCAACTATCAAGGATATTCCACAAATTTCATGGAGTATAGAAGTCAAAACTTAACCAACTGAGTACAATAAAGAATGGAATAACAAAAGAAATCACCATGCATGCGATAGACCGCACAGACAGGTTATTCCAATAGAATAATAAATAATGGAACCAGGTCCGGCGTAAACGCACAGACAGGATATTCCGACAGAATAATAAATAATGGAACCAGGTCCGGTGTAAAACACACAGACAGGATATTCCAACAGAATAATAATAAAACGGAACCAGGTCCGGTGTAAAACACACAGACAGGATGTTCCAACAGAATAATAAACGGAACCAGGTCCGGTGTAAAACACACAGACAGGATGTTCCAACAGAATAATAGAAGAATGTCACCAAGTATAGGGTATACCGCGTATACTGGTTATTCCAACAGAATAATAACGAATGGAATAACAGAAGTTCTCTTCATGAATATAAAAGAAATAATATTCCCTACCTTAAAAGAACTGGATATTGGAAAAGTGATGTAGCAGAATACTTTTATTCTCTCTCTCTTATTCTCTCTATACTTTCTCTCTCTATAGCTTGAATGAATTCGTGAAAAATAATGAAGCCCTAGGCCTCTATTTATAGAAAAACTGAGGGTGGCTCTTGGTCTTAACGAATGGTCAAATGACTCTTGGTCTTAACGAAGGGTCAAATGACTCTTGGTAATATTGAAGGGACAACTACTATTGACGAAAGTAATTACTATTGACCAAGGTAAATACTATTGACGAAGGTAATTACTATTGACCAAGGTAAATACTATTGACGAAGGTAATTACTATTGACCAAGGTAAATACTATTGACGACGGTAATTACTATTGACGACGGTAATTACTATTGACGAAGAGACTCTTAGATGATGACATATGGCCACCCATAAAATAACCAAACTTACCACAACGTCTCAATTATTGATTTAATAATATAACATATTATACAGACGATACTATGACAATAATTTAAGAGATATAATGCAGCAATTACTATAGCAATAATTGAGTATAGCTGAGTGACTTCTCACGTAAGCATCAATAATCAATACCGTGTGCTACTATGCAACCACGCGTATTACTGTACTTTTACTACCGAGTAGTTCAACAGTTTTAACGATTTTAACGTAATACCTCAGCTGTTATTTTTATAGAAAGATAATTTTGTCGTTTTCTCAATCCGACAATAATTCCGTTGTGGGGTCCACCGATGATTGTGCCGTCGTACGAATATTCCTCGACAAAAAGAATATTCTCCGACCAAACGAATCTTTTATAACAACTTGCTTACTTTGCAAAATTTATAAATATTACCCACAACTATAACATTATATCAAATTAACTCCATAATATTCAAAAATGATATTTATAGAAAATTCATCTTTATTTATAAAAAATTGGGGTCTTACAACAGGCCACAGATGACTTTCAACATTTTATAAACATGAGGATGATGACAATGATATAAGAATTCAATAAAACAAGTTCAAGAATTAATTTATCCAGGAATTAACAACGTCTAAATTGTCAACATGATACTGCATTGTGGAGTAAAATTCAAGAATGCTTAGAAGAATATTTTCATGAAAAGATACTGGATGAAACGCAATTATCAAGGATATTCCACAATTTTCATGGAGTATAGAAGTCAAAACTTAACTAACTGAGTACAATAAATAATAGAATAACAAAAGAAATTACCATGCATGCGATAGACCGCACAGACATGTTATTCCAACAGAATAATAAATAATAGAACCAGGTCCGGCGTAAACGCACAGACAGGATATTCCGACAGAATAATAAATAATGGAACCAGGTCCGGCGTAAACGCACAGACAGGATGTTCCAACAGAATAATAATAAAAACGGAACCAGGTCCGGTGTAAAACACACAGACAGAATGTTCCAACAGAATAATAATAAAAACGGAACCAGGTCCGGTGTAAAACACACATACAGGATGTTCCAACAGAATAATAGAAGAATGTCACCAAGTATAGGGTAGACCGCGTATACTGGTTATTCCAACAGAATAATAAAGAATGGAATAACAGAAGTTCTCTTCATGAATATAAAAGAAATAATATTCCCTACCTTAAAAGAACTGGATATTGAAAAAGTTAAGTAGCAGAATACTTTTATTCTCTCTCTCTTATTCTCTCTATACTTTCTCTCTCTATAGCTTGAATGAATTCGTGAAAAATAATGAAGCCCTAGGCCTCTATTTATAGAAAAACTGAGGGTGGCTCTTGGTCTTAACGAAGGGTCAAATGACTCTTGGTCTTAACGAATGGTCAAATGACTCTTGGTAATATTGAAGGGACAACTACTATTGACGAAAGTAATTACTATTGACCAATGTAAATACTATTGACGAAGGTAAATACTATTGACGAAGGTAATTACTATTGACGAAGGTAATTACTATTGACCAAGGTAAATATAATTGACGACGGTAATTACTTGTAAGACCCCGAATTTTATGAAATAAAAGTATTCAATGTTTCTTATAATTACTATTCAGTAAATGGTTAAATTAATAAAAGTTTAAAGTTATGAGTGAAATATGATTTTTTTTCAAAATAAGCAAGTGGTTATAAAATAATCATTGTTGTCGGGGAATATTCGTTTGGTCGTAGAATATTCTTTCTGTCGGGGAATATTCGTACGACGGCGCAGCCATTTGTGGGCCCCATAACAGAATAACTGTCGGGTGAAGAAAACGACAAATTTGAGTTTTTACAAATAACGGCGTAGTTGTTACCGTTAACACTGTTGGAATACCCGGTGGTTAAAATACAGTAATACGCGTTATTGCACAGTAGCACACGGTATTGCATAATATTTTTGAAATTATTGATTCTTACGTAAGAAGGCACTACTCAATAATTGTTACAGTAATTACTGTTCAATATTTTATTTTATTGATTCAATAATTGCTGCGTTGATATTTTATATTATTGTTGTTTCAATAATTGTTGCTGCACAGTATTTTCTATTATCAGATCAATAATTCATATTATTTGAATAATATTATTAGATAACATTATTGGCAATGTCTAGAAAGTTCTGTCTAAGGAGAGGTTTGGTCATCTAATTGCGCGCTAGTAAGGAGAAATCCTTATTGGAAAGCCCCCTCTTTCCTGGGAACG
This sequence comes from Panax notoginseng, assembly GCA_016801055.1. Lineage (NCBI taxonomy): Eukaryota > Viridiplantae > Streptophyta > Magnoliopsida > Apiales > Araliaceae > Panax > Panax notoginseng. The sequence goes on from CM029021.1 coordinate 173,271,124, forward strand.
GCCTGGTTGTCATAAATGTGATTCTGTAATATTATTTGTGAATAATTAATTATTGATTCATATGATAAGAAAATATTTATTTTATGTGGATATAAACGAGGGATATATTTTTGTGGTTAAAAATGAAGGAGTTAATGTTGAGGTTTTTATCCGTATTTTTGTCGGAATGAAGGTATTAAAAATCAGGGTTTTTGAGATATTTTGCGGGGGTTATAATTTTTAATCTGACCGTTGGATCGTGGTAATTTTTGGATACGTTATACATATATAAGTTGAGTATATGTCCACAAATTTTGAACCGTTAAAAATGAACGTATGATTTATTATGAATTTTACGAGATGACTAGCTCAGAAATTGTTGAATTTTCGGAGTTTATCATTTTGGTGGAAAATTCTAGAATTGGTGGGCCCCACTTGTGGTTGGTGAAGAAATGTGCTGAATTATATTTCAAATGTGGTGGGTGGGAATAGTAGCAGGTAAAGCCATCAGGTTGCAGGTCAAACCTACCAAAATTTTCCTATAAATAGAGGGCTAAGTTAGAATTGAAAATCACACCAAAAACATAAGCTTTCTCTCTTTCTCTCTCTATATTATGAAGCATATTTTGTAAGTATTTAGATACTTTGAGAGTTGCTATTCAGTGCAAGTTTCCTTCGGCTTTGCATTCCAGTCAGAAATACTGCACTTTTGAGGTAAGAGATATTAAGGGATTTTAAGGGTTGTTATGATTTTCAGTTTCGTAATTTTTCTGATCTTCAAAAATTCTGGAAAAATTTGAAATGATATTTTGATGAGTTTTATTGATTGTGTCCAAAAATGGTGATTTTTGGATGTATAGATTAAGAGTTATGAATTTTATGAGAAAAGACTATTTTAAAAGTAACCGCTTATAATTCCTTGTGGTTAACTCCAAAATTGATGAAATTTTTATTGGGAGTACATGTGTATGATAGAAGTATACTCTGTAAATTTCAGAATTTTTGGACAAAAGTATAATTTTTGATAAATGTCTAAATATTCGGCTATTTTGGCCATATGAAAAATAGTAAATGACTTTTAAAAATTCTGAGAAAAATATATGTTCACTATGGGACTATATTATGCTAAATCCCAGAAAAGAAATATTTTTAGAACTGATTTGGTATTTTTTATGAAAATGGTCTAGTTATGAGTAAATGAATTAAATATGTTTTGTGAGGAAAGAAAATTGGAAAATAGGATTTTATGGCTTGAGAATCCTATATGAGGTATATGCAGATTTTTGATGAGGGTTTTTGGTTATTGATGATGAAATATTATGAGTTTGGCATTTTAAGATGATTAAATGCATTATTTAGTAAAGTGTAAACAACTAAAATAAATTGTTTATAAGCTTAAGAAATGTTATTCTTTCAATATCATTATACCGAAATATTGGTATGAATTTTATTGTGGAATTTTTATCTTTTGTGTCGGGGTTACCATTCATGAGTTACTATTCACGATTTACTATTCATGAGTTACGAATATTACTCTTGAGATTAAAACTATATGTTGATCATATTATTTTTATCATCATATATAACATTTTTATAACCCTGATGTTGAAATTCTCTTTCACTGGAGTGTAAAGATGGGTAGATTATTGGTATGATCATGACTAGGGTTCTCTTTGGCCTGTAGTGCAAAGTTGAATTGTGACTGGTATGATCATGACCATTGAATTTATAAGTGAATATCTTTAGCTTAAGTGCAAAGGTGAATTGATCAACATGGTTATAATTATTGTTTATATAAATTCTGAAATGATTATATATTTCTTTGAGATATTAATATATTTGGCCTGTAGTGCAAAGATGAAATATTGATGAATATCTTTGGCCTGTAGTGCAAAGATGAATTGTTGATGAATATCTTTGGCCCGTAGTGCAAAGATGACATGTTGTTGAATATCTTTGGCCAGTAGTGCAAAGATGAAAAGATGTTGAGATGAACATGATCAACTGGTGATACAAATGAATATCTTTGGCCGTAGTGCAAAGATGAAGTTATTAGCAGGAACTGTGATTTGGTATAACCATGATCTTTGATGTTTCAGGTAAAGACAGGTGATGAAAATATTCTTCGTCCTGGGTGCGAAGAAAAATTTAGAATCACAATTATGATTATGAGTTATTCATATGATTGTGGAAAGGAACTGTTGATTGATGTTACAGGGATAAAACATTGTTGATGGATTTTTAACATGGAGAAGATAATAGACTTTATAGTCTATTTGACTCTTCTAATGGATTGCTCGTTCCGCTGCAACTATGGTTGAAATTTTTATCATTTACCATATGTTCTAAATCTCTGATTTATTGTTGATGAAGGCTATTGATAATTGAATTATCTTTAGTCATGATATTCTTTACTGAGCTAGTTGTGCTCACCCTTTTACTTCACAATTCCTTTCAGGTAATAAGAGTGTAGCTGGGTCGAGCGGGGGTAACAAGAGAATAGAACGGTGGTCATCATTTAGTAGTTATATTTGGTGAAGAAAATAGGGTGAGGCGAACCCAACGTTGGAAGGGTGTTTTGTCACTATCATACAAGATGTCTAATGACATACAACCTCGTGTCATCATAAGACAGGGTTGTGCTCATCCACTTGCTGAGTATATCTACGAGCACTACCTATATAATCTTGGTGTTTGTTTGAAGTATAATTCTCAATTAGAGACAGTGGAGATAATGATAAGTCAAGAGAAGACTCACCATTGGGAAGAATATGATAGTAATCTTCTCGTTTTTTTTGGGGTCTATTGGGTCAACCAAGGATAATTCTGTGGCCATATGATATCTATCATAACCTAGACGCGTGGCCTCCCATGTACGAATGTTTCCTTAAGCACTTTCCAAAGATTCTAATTTCTAAAACAGTCTTTGACTATACCTTTATGTAAGGTGCCACTGTGAGGTACTGTCCACGGTTGGGACATGAGTCACATTTGGTATATATTTGTATCCAAACTCACAGCATATGTGTTGTTGTATTTTGCACAACAATTGTTGTAATAAAGTTATAGTTATTTTCTGTACCATGTATTTGGCGACTCAGAATAGGTTGGATGGAATGGACCTATTTTGGGGTCGTTAAATTTGGTATCAGAGCTTAGGGATATGATCTCTGGCGGAGATCGGGAAATACAACTAGGAAGGGAGAGATGAGTAAATCCTTCGCTAGTGTGTCCTACCTAAGCTTATTTGTTGGTCAGTCATAATATCAGGATATTATGTGATATGTTAATTTGTTAAATTAACCCTTGTTTTGAAGCTGTATTCTAGAATGATATTTGAAATACAGGAGATGAGCAATGGAGAAATTATGATGACAGGAAAGATGGAATCTGAAATAGAAGCAAGGTATTCTCAACTCTTTGAAATACCAGGTACGTAAATTTCGAGGACGAAATTTCATAAGGAGGGGAGATTGTAAGACCCCGAATTTTATGAAATAAAAGTATTCAATTTTTCTTATAATTACTATTCAGTAAATGGTTAAATTGATAAAAGTTTAAAGTTATGAGTGAAATATGATTTTTTTTCAAAATAAGCAAGTGGTTATAAAATAATCATTGTTGTCGGGGAATATTCGTTTGGTCGTAGAATATTCTTTCTGTCGGGGAATATTCGTACGACGGCGCAGCCATTTGTGGGCCCCATAACAGAATAACTGTCGGGTGAAGAAAACGACAAATTTGAGTTTTTACAAATAACGGCGTAGTTGTTACCGTTAACACTGTTGGAATACCCGGTGGTTAAAACACAGTAATACGCGTTATTGCACAGTAGCACACGGTATTGCACAATATTTTTGAAATTATTGATTCTTACGTAAGAAGGCACTACTCAATAATTGTTACAGTAATTACTGTTCAATATTTTATTTTATTGATTCAATAATTGCTGCGTTGATATTTTATATTATTGTTGTTTCAATAATTGTTGCTGCACAGTATTTTCTATTATCAGATCAATAATTCATATTATTTGAATAATATTATTAGATAACATTATTGGCAATGTCTAGAAAGTTCTGTCTAAGGAGAGGTTTGGTCATCTAATTGCGCGCTAGTAAGGAGAAATCCTTATTGGAAAGCCCCCTCTTTCCTGGGAACGGCCTGGTTGTCATAAATGTGATTCTGTAATATTATTTGTGAATAATTAATTATTGATTCATATGATAAGAAAATATTTATTTTATGTGGATATAAACGAGGGATATATTTTTGTGGTTAAAAATGAAGGAGTTAATGTTGAGGTTTTTATTCGTATTTTTGTCGGAATGGAGGTATTAAAAATCAGGGTTTTTGAGATATTTTGCGGGGGTTATAATTTTTAATCCGACCGTTGGATCGTGGTAATTTTTGGATACGTTATACATATATAAGTTGAGTATATGTCCACAAATTTTGAACCGTTAAAAATGAACGTATGATTTATTATGAATTTTACAAGATGACTGGCTCAGAAATTGTTGAATTTTCGGAGTTTATCATTTTGGTGGAAAATTCTAGAATTGGTGGGCCCCACTTGTGGTTGGTGAAGAAATGTGCTGAATTATATTTCAAATGTGGTGGGTGGGAATAGTAGCAGGTAAAGCCATCAGGTTGCAGGTCAAACCTACCAAAATTTTCCTATAAATAGAGGGCTAAGTTAGAATTGAAAATCACACCAAAAATAAGCTTTCTCTCTTTCTCTCTCTATATTATGAATCATATTTTGTGAGTATTTAGATACTTTGAGAGTTGCTATTCAGTGCAAGTTTCCTTCGGCTTTGCATTCCAGTCAGAAATACTGCACTTTTGAGGTAAGAGATATTAAGGGATTTTAAGGGTTGTTATGATTTTCAGTTTCGTAATTTTTCTGATCTTCAAAAATTCTGGAAAAAATTTGAAATGATATTTTGATGAGTTTTATTGATTGTGTCCAAAAATGGTGATTTTTGGATGTATAGATTAAGAGTTATGAATTTTACGGGAAAAGACTATTTTAAAAGTAACCGCTTATAATTCCTTGTGGTTAACTCCAAAATTGATGAAATTTTTATTGGGAGTACATGTGTATGATAGAAGTATACTCTGTAAATTTCAGAATTTTTGGACGAAAGTATAATTTTTGATAAATGTCTAAATATTCGGCTATTTTGGCCATATGAAAAATAGTAAATGACTTTTAAAAATTCTGAGAAAAATATATGTTCACTATGGGACTATATTATGCTAAATCCCAGAAAAGAAATATTTTTAGAACTGATTTGGTATTTTTTATGAAAATGGTCTAGTTATGAGTAAATGAATTAAATATGTTTTGTGAGGAAAGAAAATTGGAAAATAGGATTTTATGGCTTGAGAATCCTATATGAGGTATATGCAGATTTTTGATGAGGGTTTTTGGTTATTGGTGATGAAATATTATGAGTTTGGCATTTTAAGATGATTAAATGCATTATTTAGTAAAGTGTAAACAACTAAAATAAATTGTTTATAAGCTTAAGAAATGTTACTCTTTCAATATCATTATACCAAAATATTGGTATGAATTTTATTGTGGAATTTTTATCTTTTGTGCCGGGGTTACCATTCATGAGTTACTATTCACGATTTACTATTCATGAGTTACGAATATTACTCTTGAGATTAAAACTATATGTTGATCATATTATTTTTATCATCATATATAACATTTTTATAACCCTGATGTTGAAATTCTCTTTCACTGGAGTGTAAAGATGGGTAGATTATTGGTATGATCATGACTAGGGTTCTCTTTGGCCTGTAGTGCAAAGTTGAATTGTGACTGGTATGATCATGACCATTGAATTTATAAGTGAATATCTTTAGCTTAAGTGCAAAGGTGAATTGATCAACATGGTTATAATTATTGTTTATATAAATTCTGAAATGATTATATATTTCTTTGAGATATTAATATCTTTGGCCTGTAGTGCAAAGATGAAATATTGATGAATATCTTTGGCCTGTAGTGCAAAGATGAATTGTTGATGAATATCTTTGGCCCGTAGTGCAAAGATGACATGTTGTTGAATATCTTTGGCCAGTAGTGCAAAGATGAAAAGATGTTGAGATGAACATGATCAACTGGTGATACAAATGAATATCTTTGGCCGTAGTGCAAAGATGAAGTTATTAGCAGGAACTGTGATTTGGTATAACCATGATCTTTGATGTTTCAGGTAAAGACAGGTGATGAAAATATTCTTCGTCCTGGGTGCGAAGAAAAATTTAGAATCACAATTATGATTATGAGTTATTCATATGATTGTGGAAAGGAACTGTTGATTGATGTTACAGGGATAAAACATTGTTGATGGATTTTTAACATGGAGAAGATAATAGACTTTATAGTCTATTTGACTCTTCTAATGAATTGCTCGTTCCGCTGCAACTATGGTTGAAATTTTTATCATTTACCATATGTTCTAAATCTCTGATTTATTGTTGATGAAGGCTATTGATAATTGAATTATCTTTAGTCATGATATTCTTTACTGAGCTAGTTGTGCTCACCCTTTTGCTTCATAATTCCTTTCAGGTAATAAGAGTGTAGCTGGGTCGAGCGGGGGTAACAAGAGAATAGAACGGTGGTCATCATTTAGTAGTTATATTTGGTGAAGAAAATAGGGTGAGGCGAACCCAACGTTGGAAGGGTGTTTTGTCACTATCATACAAGATGTCTAATGACATACAACCTCGTGTCATCAGAAGACAGGGTTGTGCTCATCCACTTGCTGAGTATATCTACGAGCACTACCTATATAATCTTGGTGTTTGTTTGAAGTATAATTCTCAATTAGAGACAGTGGAGATAATGATAAGTCAAGAGAAGACTCACCATTGGGAAGAATATGATAGTAATCTTCTCGTTTTTTTTGGGGTCTATTGGGTCAACCAAGGATAATTCTGTGGCCATATGATATCTATCATAACCTAGACGCGTGGCCTCCCATGTACGAATGTTTCCTTAAGCACTTTCCAAAGATTCTAATTTCTAAAACAGTCTTTGACTATACCTTTATGTAAGGTGCCACTGTGAGGTACTATCCACGGTTGGGACATGAGTCACATTTGGTATATATTTGTATCCAAACTCACAGCATATGTGTTGTTGTATTTTGCACAACAATTGTTGTAATAAAGTTATAGTTATTTTCTGTACCATGTATTTGGCGACTCAGAATAGGTTGGATGGAATGGACCTATTTTGGGGTCGTTAAATTACTATTGACGACGGTAATTACTATTGACGAATAGACTCTTAGATGATGACATATGACCCTCCATAAAATAACCAAACTTACCACAACGTCTCAATTATTGATTTAATAATATAACATATTATACAGATGATACTATGACAATAATTTAAGAGATATGATGCAACAATTACTGTAGCAATAATTGAGTATAGCTGAGTGACTTCTCACGTAAGCATCAATAATCAATACCGTGTGCTACTATGCAACCACGCGTATTACTGTACTTTTACTACCGGGTAGTTCAACAGTTTTAACGGTTTTAACGGTAACACCTCAGCCGTTATTTTTATAGAAAGATAATTTTGTCGTTTTCTCAATCCGACAATAATTCCGTTGTGGGGTCCACCAATGATTGTGCTGTTGTACGAATATTTTCTGTTAAAACGAATATTCCCCGACCAATCGAATATTATATAACAACTTGCGTACTTTGCAAAATTTATAAATATTACCCACAACTATAACATTATATCAAATTAACTCCATAATATTCAAAAATGATATTTATAGAAAATTCATCTTTATTTATAAAAGTTGGGTCTTACATGTACAGTGTTTTTTTAATAAAAAATATATTTTTTTTTATAATTTTTTATTCAAACTTACTCTATTATTTTTTATTTATTATTCTCATAATTATGGTTAAAAAAAAAAAACAAGGTGCACCGGACGGTACCGGTCGTTAAGAGCACCGGACCGCCCCCCAACCCAATTTAATCTACCCATATGGCCATATGGGTTGGATTACAAATTTATAGAGCTGGAGTTTACTTGGAAAGCCCAGAAGATACTCCCCGAACAAGAATATTTAACTACTCATTCATAACCAGACAGTTTCGTTGCGCCTGCCGCCTAGCCCGAGAGAGACGGTGTTCTCATAATTTCATATCCCATTTCAGTTTAGTTTCTCAATAAATTTCATTTTCCAAAAACCTTGATTCAGGGCTAGGAGGTGTTTAATCTGCAATTTTCCCACCTGTGTTGTATATACCGCCATATACATTTACATACATTACAAAAAAGAAAAAGAAAAGTCTCGTCTGTAATTTTGATCACAAATCGTTTTCGAGCGATTACAAATTCTCAATTTTAATGATTTTCTACTAAATAAATCACTATAAAACTAGGGTTTGGTTTTATTTTCTGAACTTGAACTGTGTGGTGCGATTCAATTTAGTTGTAGGAATTTAGCTCAGTTTTTTTAGGGTTTTTATTGGAAATTGTGAGGAATGGAGAAGAAGAGAGTTGCAGTGCCATTGGTGTGCCATGGCCATTCGCGGCCAGTTGTGGATTTGTTCTACAGCCCAGTCACTCCAGATGGCTACTTTCTCATCAGTGCCAGCAAGGGTACGCATTTATACTAATTAATTACCAATTTTCTCTTGAATTCATGAAAGACGAAGATTTGATCTTTATACCTGATACACATAGAAACTTATATATGAAAGAGTTTTGTGTACTAGTTTTGACATGTAAGTGAGCTTTCTGTTGGGCTGAATTGATATTTGCATAGGGTTGGCGTTCTTGTGTGGTTTAAAGTTGTAAACTAAACACATTTATAGTTAATCTGCACTTTCCTCCTTTGGATTTTGGAGTTGGATTGTTATATTAGGAGTTCTCTTTAAATGAGATCATTTTAGACAATAATTTATTTATACAGTGATTTATGGATGGACTTCTATGAGGTTTATAAACATTCGTATTAGTTTAATCATTTTACTTATTCGGAGTTTTCTTTAATAGGATAGTTTTAGATAACAATTTATTTATAGTTATATATGGGAGTTCTACGAGGTTTATAAACATTTGTACTAGTTTAACATATTTACTGATGTATGATGTTTCCAACTAGCTATTAAATCATCCTTAAAATTTTGTATTCCAGATTCCAATCCAATGCTCAGAAATGGCGAGACCGGAGACTGGGTTGGAACATTTGAAGGACATAAAGGTGCAGTTTGGAGTTGCTGCTTAGACACAAATGCTTTACGTGCTGCATCTGGTTCCGCCGACTTCACTGCGTATGTTCCGCTGCCAAAAATGAACTAACACATTTACGCACAAGTAAAAACAAACTTTTGTTGGGTGGTTGGAGTGGAATACTTTGTCTAAACATACTGAAAAAGAAGAATACATATAATTAGTTTTTTTACTGTCGTATGTTCCCTATTACATGGTACTTAAGGTAGAGTCTTTTTTAGTTTCTTCAATAAATGTTAAGGTTGACCCTTTTACTAATACAGAGATTTAGAAAGTTCATATTATATTATTGATTAAAATTTCAAGGTTTGTATAAGTTCTGTGGCTTTTTTTTTTTTAAAGTTTTGACAAAAGCATATTCTGCATTACATTTTCCGAGGATGTGTCTTCATTTATCGAAATCATAAACTCTATTCTTTGCACACTTGCAATTGTTTCCTAAATTTGGGCAAGTTATTTGAATTCATTTAGTATATCTAACAGTTAGTTGCTTCCTAGCTGGTTTATATCCGATAGATTTTAGGAAGTCCTTATTCCACATTGCCTTCACATTGCGTCTTATTATGCTCATGTTGACACTGTGAGAATAGGCATGGGTGTGGCCGTGTGGGTCAGGGATGTGAATACGACTGGCAGACAAGGAGGAAAAAATGAAGATAAAGAAAAGTATAATAAATACCTCTGTGATCTGTCAATTTCCATTAAATATTTGCATCGCTAAAGCTTTAATCATGCGCGGGTTAGTTTTTTAGATCATGAAAGGGGATTTTGTAATTGAAGCCAGGACGGAGGCTAGGATTTTATGATCTGGGTTGGTGTTGAGGACCTTGAGCTAATAATGGGTTCATTTCATCTAAACCTAATGTTTGCTTATTTGCTCAATACCTCATACCATATATAGTTTTAATCACTAAACTTGAAGTATGACCTTGTCATTCCAAGTATTTTGAGGACGTACATTTCTTAAACATTTTCAAATAAATTTTGAGCTTTTTCTTAAAAAGGATCACTCACATTTAAATTATGCATTTTTTTAGCCCCTACCATTACACGGCCACATTAGTTCATACGTGGATATGTTAGAGCCTTACCAATATTTTTGGTGGTAGGGAATCTAACATATAGGTCCATTTAATATAGTTGCCAACTTAGTAACATGGTGAGTCAAGATATAAGTTCATTTTCATGTTTCACTAGTTACTATACTTCTGGGTTGTTGTCTATCCCACAAAAAGAAATCTCATTTGTCTTCATTTATCTTTGACTGAGAGTGGTACTTCATTGTTTTTTTTTGTTTTTGTATTTTCTTTCTTTCTTTAAATATGTATCAATTTGTATAGATTGACATATTTTTTGTGTAACAAATGCAAATGCAGGAAAATTTGGGATGCATTAACAGGTGATGTACTGCACTCATTTGAGCACAAGCACATTGTTCGAGCCTGTGCCTTTTCAGAGGTACGTGCCCGCTGTCCCAGGCTCGAATTTAACATGCAATACCATGATTTTATTAAACAAATGAGTCCTCAATTGAACACGGACTCCATATTATCATGAATCCTATTGCACATAATTAGGGTGTACATTTGGTCTACCTTTTCCCTTTCTGAGTGCAATGATTTTCTATAATTTTTAGAGAGATGGTTTTAGTTGACTGTGCTTATTGTTGTTTAGATGTGTTTGTATTTGTTACTTGCGGCAATTAATTGGTTGGTATGAGCACAAATGTTGTTTGGGCCATGAGTTGTCCTGATATCATGATGCGTATGGGGGATGGCTAACTGCACGTGTTGGGAGGATTAGTTGGGTGATCTGCCATGCACAAATGACTTTTTGTCGCAAAAAGGGATAATAAAAAAAGAAAAGAAAAACTAATGGTAGCTTGGTTATTGTGTCTTGTAAGTGTTGCATTGCTCATTTTGATTGGTAGTACTTACCATTTAACCTTATAATCTGGCTCATACAATTTTAAAATCTTCCATAGAGGACACCTGTTTTTCTTATCGTACTTATATGTAGTTCTCATTTAATTTCTAATCTATCTGCGACAGGATACTCAATTTCTACTTACTGGAGGAGTTGAGAAGATTCTTCGTATTTATGATTTGAATCGTCCTGATGCACCTCCTAGAGAAGTGGACAAGTCTCCTGGTTCTGTCAGAACTGCTACTTGGTTCCACAGTGATCAAACAATATTAAGTTCTTGTACTGATATGGGTGGAGTCAGGTAGGCTTGGCCTTATGCACCTATGGATTGTACTAGTATTGATGTTTTTAATTCTTTTATTCATATTGACTTGTGTTCTTCTATGTAAGGAATGTGGTTACTTGGTGCCTTTGACTGAATTGTTCTGTATTATTTTCTGAGCAAGCTCTATTGTCGTCTCCTATTACTTTTTTTCTTAGTATGAAGATACCATTGTCTTTTTTTCTTTTGCTAGTTTGAGACATAATTTAAACACACACACCCAACCTTAGCCATTGCCAAGGTTCGAAATCCCACCCGCTTGGTACACAACGATGAGGATAACTAGCATTGGGCCATGACCCTTTAGCTAATATACCATTATCATCTTAGGTTATTAATTTATACTTTAGTTCATTAAGCAGTTGGAACTCTTAGCCACAAGAGGGTTGGATTTGAATGAGAACAGAGATACCAGAGACTTATGATAGAATAAATTACAGAAAACAAGGATCCACACTTATTGTTCGCATCGTAATATTTACATGAATAAGAATAATTAGATATATTCATGAACAAAACTGGCATTTAATATTTTGAGTGTAATAAACAGTGATCAATGTTCAGGATTTGGTGGGTTTAACCGGAAATTATCTGTTGGAATTCCTTATTGAATAGCTATGGTAATATCTGGACTTTGAGGCTCTTTTTCTTTATAACCTATATACCCTAAAGGCTAAAGAAACAACTTCATGATAGTTCACATTTTCTTATTGGTTTCTGGTAAGCAGACATTCTTGACAAGTAATATTGGGCAGGACTTTTGCTCCAGTCTCCAAAGTCCAAATACCACCCTTGCCTCTTTCTGGTAACTATGTACGTTGTTATTGTGGTTATCGAAATATTTGGTTGCTTTGTGATTTGGTGTTGTTTGAGCTTCAAAATTATTGGATACAGCTTCATGATGGGAACTTTTTTGATCACTTTCTTAATACTATGTGTATTTATATATTTGTATGGCAGGATTATGTTACACAGTGCATGCTCTATATACTAATGATACAAAAAGAAAAAGGAAACTGCAAACATAAATAGAATATGACATTGGAAATTATTTGGTCAACTGTGCGTTATAATGTTTCTTCTCATTCAGAAGAATATCTCTTTAAAAGACACCCTGCGCAGTAAAATTAAAATTTTCTTTTAATTAAGCTGTTCTTGAGTTTGTCCATCAATTTACACCTGGGCTTCTCCATAAATCTCAATGTCCTGGCTTCACATTGCCAACAGTTGAAGGCCTTGGTTTGTCGAAGTCGTTATCAGAGGCGCTCCTGTTTCTTTAATGTTAACTAGATATGTTTAATGTTTACTAGATATAGCCATATCTTTCCTCGTCTTATATAAGAACTATGTGAAATTTATTTCAGGTATTGCCTAGGGATTTAGGCTTCTCTTGACCTTTGTTAATTTTACTTGCCTTTACAGATTATGGGACATAAGAACTGGTAACATAGTTCGCACGCTTGAGACTAAATCACCGGTGACTAGTGCTGAAGTGAGTCAAGATGGTCGATATATAACAACTGCTGATGGGTTTAGTGTTAAGTTTTGGGATGCAAATTAGTAAGTTCCGGCCTTCATTAGCATGCTTTGTTGCTAGGTTATTGCATGCTTGTTTCCTAATATATATTCTTTTTATTTTATTGTTTCTAGTTTTGGATTGGTCAAGAGCTACAACATGCCATGCACTGTAGAATCAGCTTCATTGGAACCAAATTATGGAGTCAAGTTTGTTGCTGGGGGAGAAGACATGTGGATTCATGTATTTGATTTCCATACTGGTGAAGAGATTGGTATGTGCTGCAAAATAGTACTCTGTCCGAAATTGTGGTCCTATTCAAAACTTTACTTTCATTACAGATTTTAAGATGTTTTTAAGTAATGCATTTAGAAATTATATGTTCCATAATTTGTTTTTCCAAAAATATTGTTTAGCATTTAAAGTTAAATTTAGCTATGATGGGAATCGTTACTTTTGAACAGGAATTAATTAGAGACTTACAACTGCGAATATCCTTTTGGATTCTCTTAGGAGGGTTGTTTTACCGAGGCCATGTGACATTTTGATTGGATAATGGACCTTTTAAATCTGAAATACCCTGTTTTTAGATTGGTTTTACATTTTGTTTGATCTTATTGTCATCACAGCGTTATTTGGAGTATAATGTTAGTTTTCACTTGGATGCAGCATGTAATAAGGGTCACCATGGTCCAGTGCACTGCGTTCGATTCTCACCAGGAGGGGACTCATATGCCTCGGGATCTGAGGATGGAACAATCAGAATATGGCAAACAGGCCCTTTAACTCGTGACGAAAGTGATGCTGTGACCACAAATGGTTCAATTGGAAAGGTGAAAGTTACTGCAGAAGAGGTTCCCCGCAAGATTGAGGGCTTTAACATTGAAGATGAGGGAAAGACCAAAGAGAAGGAAGTTTTTGGGAATACCTAAACTAGATGAATAATTAAATAACCTATTTACTTTAGCTGATGGGTTTTCTCAGACTGCCCCTTGTATTGGACTCTGTTTGAACTCTTTCTGTACATCCTTTTAAATTGCTTAACCATGAAATGCCAGACTTTCTAGTTTCTACCCCCCATCATTTAGAAACAAAAAATAGAAGCTTTTCTTCTACAAAATTTTTAGTTTTGTTTATTTTCTAGTGTTCAGTTGATATGCATGGAGCTGATCATGGTGTTGATTAGGACTCTCTTATGAGGGTAAATGATGCAATATATGGTTGTATAATTTGAAGTAAACAGAATACAATTTAGAAAGTTTTATCATTTTACAAAATTAACCCAAGTAAAGTTGTTTCTGTTTTTTTTTTCTTTTTCTAAACTGTTTTTTTATTGGTGTAGTTTAGTATTTGATTTGATATTATTGAGCCCGACTCGATCAGCTAATGAAAATTGTAGTGTATATATTAGTGCTTATTCATGTAATTTTTTTTTTTGTAATATAAAATAAAACAATTCCTTCAAATTTCTCCATCTCTGGTAGTTGATCCAGCCTAGGCCCATTAGCTCCTGAGTCACCTGGGCTCAATCGACTCTACTCGGATTACCTTTTTTTGGTGCCTTAAATACCCGATGACTGTTTCTGGATTTGGTGTAAAGTATTGAAGTTGCGTTCCCTTGCTAAACATTACATTCGATATTGGATTGGGAATGGGGCAAATATAAACTTGTGGTTTAATTGACCCTTGGCATAATGGTACAGCTCTAGCTGCCTCCCCTAATGCCCCTGTTATGATGTTCTCTCGGCTTGGACCTAAGGCTAAAATTAGTGACATTCTTTCTACAAACGATTGGAATCTCCCACAGAGCAATCATGTTGTCATGATTCAGTTCCGGGCTGCTTTTAACCTCGACATCATCTTTAATCTTAATTGTGATGACTCCCTCCACTGTTATTCTAACCCCAACAACAACATCTCCGCCTCAATGGTTTGGAACTCCATTCGATCAAAAAAAGATCCTGTCAGGTGGCACTCTCTGCTATGACATAAATTGTATGTTCCCCGATACTCTTTCATCATGTGGCTGACCATGCTTCATAGGCTGCAAACCCTTGATCACATAGTACATTATAACCATTATGTTGATCCCAGGTGCTGCCTATGCTCCAACCAAATTGAAAGCCATGAACACCTATTTTTTGAATGTGGGTTACCTAGTCCTGTTCTATGTACCACTCTCACCTATGGGGGCTGGATTCATGTGCCTACAAATTGGGATGCCGTGATGAATTAGACCCTCCACAATCCTGCAAAAAGCAACCTCGTAAGCAAATCTTTAAACTAATTGTTGGGTCATGATACTTTATGTATTGGGCCGGACCGAATGGGCCTATCCCTTGGGTTATATTTATTATGTCTTGAATGTGTTGGGCCAGATCGTTGGGCCAACCCATCAGACTGATAATATCTTGATTTGGGCTTTGACCGGTAATGATGAATATGTTAACAGTTTACTGTTATTTCTGTCACCTCCTGTATGGTATTAATGAGGATGTGACTGTATTAGCCGGCGATAGACAAATGTGATGGAGATAACAGGTGAACTATCAATAGTGGGGGTGTCAGGGGGGTCGGTGGCACGAGAAACCGGACCGAGAATATATGAGAAGAAAGATCACACATGGCAAAAGGTAACTGATATTTTCCTCTCTTTTAATATACTAGATATTATTTTCTTCCATTGTTAACCTTGTGATCGCCTGTACTGACTCTCACGCCGGAGCTAACCCCCGACGGTCGAAACCGTCAAGCTTTTGGTATTGTCGTGTTTACTGTGCAGGATCGGACGTGTCTTACGTGATTGGGACGTGTGAAAGGATCTTGGCGTTAACACTAATCATTGCAACTACTCTTTACACAATTTGGACCGATATAATCATGTCATCCCAGCTGCTTGTGTTGAATTTAACAAAACTAAACTTGTTGATAAGGATGTCTAGTATTCTTTTGTTTAGTAGTTGGCACCTCATATGGTCTGCATTTGAGATTCCTATTATTTGATATGGGATATGCCCCTCTGCTCTTGTAAAGTTTGTTCAATCTTATATTTCAATTTAAATTTAGCAAAACAAAAAATTACATCCTTAAAATATAAATTTTGTAAAGAAGTCTTTTTTTGGACGGACAAGAGTATAAATTTAGTCAGGCTTCGATCCAATTCGAAATTAAGTCCAAAATCTAATGGAGTACAATTGGAGCCCAAGCAAGTTGATCAAGATTACTGTTCGGGAGTGTTTTCCCGACCCTCTTTTGGGCTGAAGGCTTGAGTCGGGTCATAGGAGGTCGGGCTCGTATGTTCAGAGATGTAAGATCGGGGTCGGTTACCCGATCCCAATAGGCTGGGGCCCGTGGTCATCGTAAGGTTTAAGTTCGGGCCTATTGGGTTTGGCTATTGGTTTGGGCCTGAGCGTATGAGCAGTTCACATGCAGAGTTGGTGCGACAAGGAGTTTACGTGATTAAGGGTGTCAACCCTAATCCTACGTCAACAAGGTAACTCTGGATGTAGTGGTGGAAAGGGATTTCACTTGCACTTCTCAAGGAGATTGTGTTGGACCCAAATATGGTAGCTAACATATTTAGGAGTCCTACTCTAATCCAAAGAAGAGGATACCAAGGTGATGGGAGCTCTATAAATACAAGGCCAAGGTTACAATTAGCAGGTAATATCTACTTTGAGCACTAAACATATAAACCTCCATTGTTAAACCTTGTGAACGGCCTGTGCTTATTCTCACACCGGAGCTATCCCCCGGCGGTACGGCCGTCAAGCTTCTGTGTGATCTGTTATTGTGCAGGATTCAGCGCGTGGATTTTGTGATTGGACGCGCAGACGAAACTTGGCGTTAACATTGGCGCTAGAAGGAGGGCGTGCTTCTTTGCAACCACAAATACTTTTCTTCGGCAGCAATCATGACGAGTAGAGATAATATCGCTGTCTCGGAAAGGGCCAAGACCCAGCAGTCCCACCAAACAACTCAGGCGAGGGGGTCAGTGAAGGACCGACTGGGGTCTAAAATACAGGAGGTAGAAGAGTTATCGGTCCATGATCTTCGGCGGAAGCTCTTCCCCGAGAGTCAACACACGCCTCATCAAGCGAGTCAGGCCGACGAGAGGCACTCTCAAGCCCTCGTGAGGCAAGACCGGGGAGCAGGAAGCCGAGACCAACGAGAGTTTCTCTTGCAGAAGAGACTGGACCAGAATAAAGACGCCATGTTGGCGCTCCAGCTACAACAATTGGATTTGGAGAGACAGATGGCCAACATGGTCGGTGATCAAGAAGTGAGTTCCAGAAGGCGTAGGAATCGAAGCCGGTCCCGATCGCCTCGGCGGGGAGAGGCAAGAAGAGAACAGAGCAGGCACCGGAGTCGCTCTAGAGATGGAAGGAGCAGAAGGAGGAGTCCTTCGGCCGGGCGCCGATCAGAACACCGAGGCAGGACGGGATAGATAGAAAGGGAAGCGTCTCCTGATTATGGGAGGGACAAACCTCGATCGTCCCCTCATAAGGAAGGATCCGACCCCCTTCCACGTGCAGCCGGTGTAGAGCCACTGATTCACTTACCCCCGGCATGTCGCTGGGTTCCCATGCAAAGATATCGGCATAGACTCGGAGTAATTCTATCAGCCCGGTCTGGAAGGGTTCTGATAACCCCGACCCGATCTTAATTATTTTGTCTTCCTGCCTAGGTACCAATTCTACATCATCAGTTTCTTCGGCCGGAAGAGCAAGTGGCTCTGTGCTTCCCTCCGTGAATGGTTCGATCTCAATGGCCATTGTCTGTTTTTGTTTTTTAGACCCCGACCCCTGAAGAAATCAAGCTGTTTCGGTAACACCTTCGGGCTATATCTAGGTCACCTTTTACCTCCCCGATCCCGTTCGGTGTTGGAAACTTGATTTTAAAATGGGGAATCGAAGCAAACCCAGAGAAAATCCAAGCAGTCCTGGATATGAAATCACCAAAGTCATACAAGGATGTGCAGAGACTAACGGGTCGGATAGCTGTGACGCCCCCAAAATTAGGTATACATCACCCATCTTGGGTCGTCAGATACATAGTACAGAATACAAATACAACTGATTAATACAACTGTCGTGTACAATACGACAAAACATAAACTGTGAGTTTGAATACAAATATTATCTTCTAGAGAGTATTCATACTCAAAAGGAGTCCTCATTACATTTATTAACACACCATTACATAGAATAGTGAGGACTACTAACTAATACTATCATTCGGACCATCACTCCGTACCCCGACTTGTCCCAGCTACGTTCTCATTTCCTGAAGAGAACAGTGAAAGAAAGGGTGAGCTCAACTAGCCCAGTAAGAAATATTATGACTAAGATAATGCAGAATAAATTATCATTAGCCTTCAACAATGTTAAACTGATAAAATATAATAGACATCAAGTTTAACTGTAGCGGAACAAGCAATCCATTAAAAGAGTCAAGTAGAAAATAAACTCTACTATCTTTTATGATTTAAAAAGTTTTTCAACACTGTGATCGCTGAGACTCAGCTTAATAAAATAATCCACATCATCGAATCACCCCTGCACTACGGCCAAGGATATTCGTATATTCATTAATGGTCATGATCATGCCAACAACTGTCCATCAATGCACTACGGGCCAATGAGGACTTTTACCACATCATTTGTAACATTACGGTCATGATTATACCGAATAATCCCTGGTCATAATCATACCAAGTCCATCTATGCAATACAGGCCACAGATGACTTTCAACATTTTATAAACATGAGGATGATGACAATGATATAAGAATTCAATAAAACAAGTTCAAGAATTAATTTATCCAGGAATTAACAACGTCCAAATTGTCAACATGATACTGCATTGTGGAGTAAAATTCAAGAATGCTTAGAAGAATATTTTCTTGAAAAGATACTGGATGAAACGCAACTATCAAGGATATTCCACAAATTTCATGGAGTATAGAAGTCAAAACTTAACCAACTGAGTACAATAAAGAATGGAATAACAAAAGAAATCACCATGCATGCGATAGACCGCACAGACAGGTTATTCCAATAGAATAATAAATAATGGAACCAGGTCCGGCGTAAACGCACAGACAGGATATTCCGACAGAATAATAAATAATGGAACCAGGTCCGGTGTAAAACACACAGACAGGATATTCCAACAGAATAATAATAAAACGGAACCAGGTCCGGTGTAAAACACACAGACAGGATGTTCCAACAGAATAATAAACGGAACCAGGTCCGGTGTAAAACACACAGACAGGATGTTCCAACAGAATAATAGAAGAATGTCACCAAGTATAGGGTAGACCGCGTATACTGGTTATTCCAACAGAATAATAACGAATGGAATAACAGAAGTTCTCTTCATGAATATAAAAGAAATAATATTCCCTACCTTAAAAGAACTGGATATTGGAAAAGTGATGTAGCAGAATACTTTTAGTCTCTCTCTCTCTTATTCTCTCTATACTTTCTCTCTCTATAGCTTGAATGAATTCGTGAAAAATAATGAAGCCCTAGGCCTCTATTTATAGAAAAACTGAGGGTGGCTCTTGGTCTTAACGAAGGGTCAAATGACTCTTGGTCTTAACGAAGGGTCAAATAACTCTTGGTAATATTGAAGGGACAACTACTATTGACGAAAGTAATTACTATTGACCAAGGTAAATACTATTGACGAAGGTAATTACTATTGACCAAGGTAAATACTATTGACGAAGGTAAATACTATTGACGACGGTAATTACTATTGACGACGGTAATTACTATTGACGACGGTAATTACTATTGACGAAGAGACTCTTAGATGATGACATATGGCCCCCCATAAAATAACCAAACTTACCACAACGTCTCAATAATATAACATATTATACAGATGATACTATGACAATAATTTAAGAGATATGATGCAGCAATTACTGTAGCAATAATTGAGTATAGCTGAGTGACTTCTCACGTAAGCATCAATAATCAATACCGTGTGCTACTATGCAACCACGCGTATTACTGTACTTTTACTACCAAGTAGTTCAACAGTTTTAACGGTAACACCTCAGCCGTTATTTTTATAGAAAGATAATTCTGTCGTTTTCTCAATCCGACAATAATTCCGTTGTGGGGTCCACCAATGATTGTGCCGTCGTACGAATATTCCCCGACAAAAAGAATATTCTCCGACCAAACGAATATTTTATAACAACTTGCTTACTTTGCAAAATTTATAAATATTACCCACAACTATAACATTATATCAAATTAACTCCATAATATTCAAAAATGATATTTATAGAAAATTCATCTTTATTTATAAAAATTGGGGTCTTACAACCTCCCCTTCTTATGAAATTTCGCCCTCGAAATTAGGGTACGTACCTGGTATGTCGAAGAGGTAAGGATACCTTGATTTCATTTCTGATTCTAACTCCCAAGTCATTTCCTCAACATCGTGGTTTCTCCACAAAACTTTAACTTGAGGTATAACCTTGGAGCGTAGAATATGTTCCTTCTTATCCAAGATTTGAACAGGAACTTCTTCATACGTCAAATCCTCCGCTATTTCGTCCGGTTCTAACTCAATAATGTGGTTCGGGTCTTCCACATATTTGCGTAACATGGATATGTGGAAAACGTTATGAACACGAGACATACTTGGCGGTAAAGCGAGTCTATAAGCCACAGTTCCTACTCGATCGAGGATTAAAAATGGACCGATGAATCGAGGATTTAGCTTTCCTCTCTTTCCAAATCTCGTAACTCCTTTCCATGGAGCAACACGTAAGAACACATGATCTCCTACATCAAATTCCACGTCCTTTCGATGAAGATCAGCATAACTCTTTTGTCGATCTTGTGAGGTTTTTATACGTTGTCGGATCGTTTGAATCTTTTCTGTAGTCATACGTACCAACTCCGGTCCCAACAACGTTGCTTCGCCCACCTCATCCCAGCATACTGGAGAACGACATTTTCTTCCATACAATGCTTCGAATGGAGCCATGCCAATACTTGCTTGATAACTGTTGTTGTAGGAAAACTCCACCAATGGTAAGAACTTGTCCCAACTTCCCTTGAAGTCAAAGACACAGAGTCTTAATAGATCTTCAAGAGTTTGAATAGTCCTCTCTGATTGTCCGTCCGTCTGAGGATGATATGCTGAACTAAATCGTAACTCCGTGCCCATAGCTTTTTGTAAACTAACCCAAAATCGTGAAGTGAATCTTGGGTCTCGATCAGAAATTATGGATACTGGCATACCATGCAGTCTTACAATCTCGTTTATGTACATACGAGCAAGACGTTCAAGTGTATAAGTTTCTCGTATCGGTAAGAAATGAGCAGACTTGGTCAATCTATCAACAATGACCCAAATCGCATCAATACCTTGAGAAACCCTAGGAAGACCGGTAACGAAATCCATGGTAATGTGCTCCCACTTCCATTCTGGAATTTCAAGTGGTTGCAATGGACCTTTTGGTACTTGATGCTCCGCTTTGACTCGTTGACAAGTTAGACACCTTGAGATAAACAACGCTATCTCTCTCTTCATATTGCTCCACCAAAATGTATGACGAAGATCATGATACATTTTGGTACTTCCAGGATGGATTGCAAACGGTGTGTTGTGCGCCTCCATCATGATTTCATACTTTAAATCAGGGTTGTTAGGAACACAAAGTCTGGAGTTGACTCGAAGTATTCCTTCTTCATCGATTCTTGCTTCCGGCATAACACCTTCTTGCACTTTCTTCCTCATACGCATCAGCTCCAGGTCTGTAGCTTGAGCAGCTTTAACTTTATCGATTAAAGTCGGTTCTACTCGTATATTCGCCATCATCACATGGGTCCCTGGAGTCTTTAACTCTATCTCCATCCTTTGCAAGTCACACAAAATGGGCCTTTGCGTTGTTAATATTGCACTTGTACCCGCATATGATCTTCTACTCAATGCGTCAGCTACCACGTTCGCTTTTCCAGGATGGTATTGAATGGTATGATCATAATCTTTCAACAGTTCAAGCCAACGTCGTTGTCGCATGTTGAGTTCCTTTTGAGTGAAGAAATATTTGAGGCTTTTATGATCCGTAAAGATCTCCACTTTCTCCCCATACAAGTAATGCCTCCAAATTTTAAGTGCAAAGACAACAGCTGCCAACTCTAGATCATGAGTAGGATAATTCCTCTCATATTCCTTGAGTTGTCTTGATGCATAGGCTATGACTTTTCCATGTTGCATGAGAACGCATCCCAACCCTTTGCTCGAAGCATCACTGTAGATGACAAATCCCTCCGAGCCAGATGGTATTGTTAGAACAGGTGCTGAAATGAGTCTCCTCTTGAGTTCTTGAAAACTCTGCTCACATTCTTCGCTCCAACCAAACTTTGTATCTTTCCGAGTCAGCTGAGTTAATGGAGTAGCGATTCGAGAAAATCCTTCCACGAATCTCCGATAATAACCAGCTAAACCAAGAAAGCTACGTACCTCGGTCACTGATTTAGGTTGCTCCCAGCTTTGAATAGCTTCAATCTTTGCCGGGTCAACCGATATTCCACGACTTGATACTACGTGCCCAAGGAATGCTACCTCCTCCAGCCAGAACTCGCATTTCTTCAACTTGGCATAAAGCTTGTATTCACGAAGCTTTTGGAGTACCAGCCTCAAGTGTTGCTCATGATCTTCACGGCTTTTGGAATAAATAAGGATGTCATCAATAAAGACGACCACAAAATGATCCAAATATTCCTTGAATACCCGGTTCATCATATCCATGAAGGCAGCAGGAGCATTAGTCAATCCAAAGGACATGACTAGGAATTCATAATGCCCGTACCGAGTTCTAAAAGCCGTCTTTGGAATATCCTCAGTTCTAACCTTCAGCTGATGATATCCAGAACGAAGATCGATCTTTGAAAAGAATTGTGCTCCTTGCAACTGGTCAAACAGGTCATCAATACGTGGCAATGGGTACCTGTTTTTGATGGTGACATGATTCAACTCCCGATAATCAATACAAAGTCGCATACTTCCATCTTTCTTCTTCACGAATAGAACAGGAGCTCCCCAAGGAGAAGTACTAGGACGAATAAAGCCAATGTCTAACAATTCCTGCAGTTGGATCTTTAACTCCTGAAGTTCAATAGGAGCCATTCGATATGGGGCTTTGGAAATGGGTTTTGTACCGGGTTCAAGGTCGATACAAAATTCAATTTCACGCTCTGGGGGTAGGCCAGGAAGTTCTTCAGGGAATACGTCAGGGAATTTATTAACAATAGAAATATCATTCAAAACTGACGTATTTTTGTTTAGATCTGTGACATGAGCTAAGAAAGCTTGACATCCGTTTTTCAATAAACGAATAGCTTTATGGCTTGAGATGACAGCGATTGATTTTAATGGTTTGGTTGCTTGAATTCGCATAATAGGTCGATTAGGAATATGAAAGCTAACAACCTTACGAAAACAATCAATTTTTGCATGATGAGTAGTTAACCAATCAATCCCTAGAATCACGTCAAATGCAAGTATTTTTAATGAAATAAGATCGACAGGTAATGTGTGGGTACCAACTTGAACCAAACAAGACTTATAAACCGTGGATGTAATGAAGGTTTCTCCCAATGGAGTTTCAACTGCTAAGTCAAAGTCTAATTTCTCCGGAATCAAATTTAATCGATGAGCGCAAGTAGGAGAAATAAAAGAATGGGTTGAACCGGTATCAAATAAAGTATAGACTTCGTTAGAGTTTATGATAAGCTTACCCGTGATGACCTCATTCGGGTTCCTTGCGTTCTGGGAGTCACAACAAACGCTCTCCCTTGCACAACCGGTTTTGACTTTTCTGGGACGGCCTTTGGTGCCTCCATCCTAGCTGAATTTGTCTTCGGTAAACGACAAAATCGGGCTAAATGACCTTCTCTTCCACAATTATAACATGCTTTGGACGGCATCGCGCAGTTTGGACTGATGTGCCCCTCCCCTCCGCATTTGAAACATATGATAGGTGGTCGTTCTCCTTCCTTAACGACAGGTGCTGGTGCTGACATCTTTCCATCATTGTTGAATCTCCTCTTCTTGAAATGTCCATTCTTATTGTTTTGGCCCTGATTACCACCGAAGTGGTTACCATTTCTGGCCTGTTGATTCCCTCCACGCTTGTTGTCACCGCTTCGATGACTGCTCTCACTGGTATTATCATTTTGCCGGCTGCTCTCTTTTGGTTGCGTTGTCTCGTTATCGCGCTCCACCAACTGAGCCCTATTTACAACATCTGAATACAAACACAGTTTATGAGAAACAAGATGTTGACGTATCTCCGGCTTCAAACCTCTTAAAAACATCCGCGTCATTCTTTCTTCATTATCCACCAGGTGGGACGCAAACCGGGATAACTCCGCAAATTTTGCCTCGTACTGCGACACGGTCATATTATTCTGCTCCAATTTGATGAACTCCACCTCCTTCATGTGACGAATACTCTCGGGAAAGTATTTGTCGTTAAACAGATCTTGGAACTTCTCCCAAGACATCTTCAGTGCGGCAGGTTGAGTACGCTTTATCGATTCCCACCAGTAATCTGCCTCTCCTCGCAACATAAAGGCGGCAAAGGGAACCTTTTGCTCCTCGGAGCAACCCAAGACATCAAATATCTTGGTGATCTGCTTTATCCATGTTTCAGCTACAAGTGGTTTTGGTTCTCCCTTAAACTCCGGTGGTCCCAGCTCCTTAAACTGTTTAGCGGTGACCGCCTGAGAGTTTCCAGTATTTCCACCTACGTTGTGGACAGGAGCCGCTTTCACCTGTTGTTGCATGAATTGCATAAAGCCTCTGAACATTTGATCATTCATCATTTGGTCAGTGTTGTTGTTTGCATGAGGATTGACACCTTCCTGATGCACATTATCCTGATTATTGATATGTGGTGAATCAACAGTCGTCTGTGCTCCATTGCTATTCTCAACGTTCTCAGATGCCATTTTCAGATACTGCCACAAAATAAAAATTAATTGATATGTCATATATTATCCTTATATTATGACCGACCAATTAAATACCATGCAAATAAACTTAGGTATGTCATACTAGCGAAGGAATTCCCCGTCTCTCCCCTCCTAGTTCTATTCTCACATCTTAGCCAGGGATCATATCCCTAAGCTCTGATACCAACTGTGACGCCCCCAAAATTAGGTATACATCACCCATCTTGGGTCGTCAGATACATAGTACAGAATACAAATACAACTGATTAATACAACTGTCGTGTACAATACGACAAAACATAAACTGTGAGTTTGAATACAAATATTATCTTCTAGAGAGTATTCATACTCAAAAGGAGTCCTCATTACATTTATTAACACACCATTACATAGAATAGTGAGGACTACTAACTAATACTATCATTCGGACCATCACTCCGTACCCCGACTTGTCCCAGCTACGTTCTCATTTCCTGAAGAGAACAGTGAAAGAAAGGGTGAGCTCAACTAGCCCAGTAAGAAATATTATGACTAAGATAATGCAGAATAAATTATCATTAGCCTTCAACAATGTTAAACTGATAAAATATAATAGACATCAAGTTTAACTGTAGCGGAACAAGCAATCCATTAAAAGAGTCAAGTAGAAAATAAACTCTACTATCTTTTATGATTTAAAAAGTTTTTCAACACTGTGATCGCTGAGACTCAGCTTAATAAAATAATCCACATCATCGAATCACCCCTGCACTACGGCCAAGGATATTCGTATATTCATTAATGGTCATGATCATGCCAACAACTGTCCATCAATGCACTACGGGCCAATGAGGACTTTTACCACATCATTTGTAACATTACGGTCATGATTATACCGAATAATCCCTGGTCATAATCATACCAAGTCCATCTATGCAATACAGGCCACAGATGACTTTCAACATTTTATAAACATGAGGATGATGACAATGATATAAGAATTCAATAAAACAAGTTCAAGAATTAATTTATCCAGGAATTAACAACGTCCAAATTGTCAACATGATACTGCATTGTGGAGTAAAATTCAAGAATGCTTAGAAGAATATTTTCTTGAAAAGATACTGGATGAAACGCAACTATCAAGGATATTCCACAAATTTCATGGAGTATAGAAGTCAAAACTTAACCAACTGAGTACAATAAAGAATTGAATAACAAAAGAAATCACCATGCATGCGATAGACCGCACAGACAGGTTATTCCAATAGAATAATAAATAATGGAACCAGGTCCGGCGTAAACGCACAGACAGGATATTCCGACAGAATAATAAATAATGGAACCAGGTCCGGTGTAAAACACACAGACAGGATATTCCAACAGAATAATAATAAAACGGAACCAGGTCCGGTGTAAAACACACAGACAGGATGTTCCAACAGAATAATAAACGGAACCAGGTCCGGTGTAAAACACACAGACAGGATGTTCCAACAGAATAATAGAAGAATGTCACCAAGTATAGGGTAGACCGCGTATACTGGTTATTCCAACAGAATAATAACGAATGGAATAACAGAAGTTCTCTTCATGAATATAAAAGAAATAATATTCCCTACCTTAAAAGAACTGGATATTGGAAAAGTGATGTAGCAGAATACTTTTAGTCTCTCTCTCTCTTATTCTCTCTATACTTTCTCTCTCTATAGCTTGAATGAATTCGTGAAAAATAATGAAGCCCTAGGCCTCTATTTATAGAAAAACTGAGGGTGGCTCTTGGTCTTAACGAAGGGTCAAACGACTCTTGGTCTTAACGAAGGGTCAAATGACTCTTGGTAATATTGAAGGGACAACTACTATTGACGAAAGTAATTACTATTGACCAAGGTAAATACTATTGACGAAGGTAATTACTATTGACCAAGGTAAATACTATTGACGAAGGTAAATACTATTGACGACGGTAATTACTATTGACGACGGTAATTACTATTGACGACGGTAATTACTATTGACGAAGAGACTCTTAGATGATGACATATGGCCCCCCATAAAATAACCAAACTTACCACAACGTCTCAATAATATAACATATTATACAGATGATACTATGACAATAATTTAAGAGATATGATGCAGCAATTACTGTAGCAATAATTGAGTATAGCTGAGTGACTTCTCACGTAAGCATCAATAATCAATACCGTGTGCTACTATGCAACCACGCGTATTACTGTACTTTTACTACCAAGTAGTTCAACAGTTTTAACGGTAACACCTCAGCCGTTATTTTTATAGAAAGATAATTCTGTCGTTTTCTCAATCCGACAATAATTCCGTTGTGGGGTCCACCAATGATTGTGCCGTCGTACGAATATTCCCCGACAAAAAGAATATTCTCCGACCAAACGAATATTTTATAACAACTTGCTTACTTTGCAAAATTTATAAATATTACCCACAACTATAACATTATATCAAATTAACTCCATAATATTCAAAAATGATATTTATGGAAAATTCATCTTTATTTATAAAAAATTGGGGTCTTACAATAGCGGCCCTACGAAGGTTCGTCTCTAAATCAGCTGAGAGGTGCCTTCCATTTTTTGACACCTTGAAAGGACCCAAGAACGAGAAAAGCTTCCAGTGGACCTCAGAATGCGAGGACGCGTTCCAAGGGATCAAACGATATCTTTCTTCGGCACCTCTGCTGATGAAATCAATCCCTTCAGAACCCCTATATCTTTATCTGGCGGCGAGTTCGATGGCAGTGGGGGCGGCATTGGTTCGGGACCAAGGAGGAAATCAGTTCCCCGTGTACTACGTCAGCCACGTACTTCGGGACGCAGAACTCCGATACCCGAACCTGGAAAAATTCGCCTATGCCTTAATCATTGCAAGCAGAAAACTTCGGCATTATTTCCAGGGTCGGGTGGTGGTGGTATACACCGATCAGCCGTTGAAGAAAATTCTACACCGACCTGAGGTTTCTGGAAGACTGGCGGCATGGGCAATGGAGCTAACACAGTTCGCGATAGAGTATCATCCCCGAACGGCAATCAAAGGGCAGGCGCTAGCAGACTTCGTCGTGGAATGTTCGTTTTCGGAGCCAGATGCGGGATCGGTGGCCGAAACACAACCCATAAAGACTTCATGGACACTATATGTCGATGGCTCGTCAACGTCAGACATCAGTGGTGCAGGGGTCATGCTGACGAGCCCCGAAGGATTCAAGGTCCAACAAGCTATTCGATTTAAGTTCAGAGCGACCAACAACGAAGCAGAATATGAGGCCATTCTAGCCGGGTTAAAATTGGCCCGAAGCCTAGAAGTACAAAACTTGGTCATCTACAGTGACTCGCAGCTGGTCGTCAAACAGATATCGGGAGAGTATGCGGCTCGGGGGGCGAGAATGACGAAGTACTTAGCCGAGACAAAGAATAAACTGACATACTTCCACACGGTCAGCTGTCAGGGAATTGACCGATCCGACAATACAATAGCAGATGCCCTGGCCAGACTGGCGACAACCGATGCCAACTCCTTCAACGGTTCGGTATATCTAGAGACATTGGAGCAGCCTAGTGTCTCAAAAGAGGAGACATTATGTGTTGATCGGCTAGACTGTTGGCTTACGCCCTACATCTATTATCTGGCTGACGGAACCTTACCATCAGACCGCATCCTAGCAAGAAAGATCAAGCATCGAAGTT
This sequence comes from Panax notoginseng, assembly GCA_016801055.1. Classification (NCBI taxonomy): domain Eukaryota; kingdom Viridiplantae; phylum Streptophyta; class Magnoliopsida; order Apiales; family Araliaceae; genus Panax; species Panax notoginseng. The sequence goes on from CM029021.1 coordinate 173,299,863, forward strand.
CGAATTTTGTACTGATTGATGGAGATTTGTATCGAAGGGCCTTCAGCTCTCCCTTACTTAAATGTTTAACACCGTCAGAGGCAATCTACGCACTTCGGGAGGTACATGAAGGGATCTGTGGAGATCACATGGGCGCCAAGTCACTGGCGAATAAAATTCTAAGACAGGGGTATTACTGGCCAACCATTTACACAGAGGCCAAGGAACTCGTCAAAAAATGTCCCCAAGTGTCAACTGAACAGCAACATCCCGCATCAACCCCCCGAAGAACTCTACTCGGTCTTATCCCCGATCCCCTTCGCAGTATGGGGAATCGACATCCTAGGACCTCTGCCGAAGGCCAAAGGGCAAGTCAGCTTTATAATAGTGGCTATCGATTACATGACAAAGTGGGTCGAAGCCAAACCACTGCAGAAGATTACCGAACAGGAATGTCTTAAATTTGTGAAAGAAGGAATAGTTTATCGGTTCGGCATCCCGATGGCTGTAGTATCGGATAACGGTAGACAGTTCGTGGGGTCAAAATTTGAAAGCTTCCTGAAAGAATTGGGAATTCAACACCGGAAAACCTCGGTTGCCCACCCTCAGTCAAACGGTCAAGTGGAAGTGACAAATCGAACCCTACTCAACGGCATAAAAAGAAGATTGGATGAACTGAAGGGTCGGTGGCCCGAGGAACTGCTTAGCGTTTTGTGGGCATACCGGACGACCCCAAGGACAACAACTGGAGACTCCCCCTTCCGTCTGGCCTATGGGACCGATGCACTCATACCGGTAGAGATTGGGTCACCCACCCTTCGGGTCAGCCAGTTCAAAGAACTATACAACGATGAAGGTTTGAAAATGAATCTGGATCTGCTAGATGAAGCTCGTGACGCCGCGGTGTTGAGGTTGGCCATTTATCAGCAGAAGACAGCCCGACATTATAACCAGAAGGTGAAGTTGAGGAGGTTCGAGATAGGAGATTTGGTGCTTCGGGAGGCAGAGGCGTCAACCCCCCAGAACACAGGAAAGTTAATGCCTAACTGGGAGGGGCCTTATGAGATATTAGAAGTGCCGAAGCCCGGGACTTACCGGCTTCGAGCAATGGATGGGTCGGAAGTAAAGAATACATGGCATGCTGGAAGACTTAGGAGATATTACCAGTAAATACATGCCTGTTCTTTCCTGATAACGGTGTAATTTATGCGATTTATCAATGAAATGAAAACTTCTCTCAAGAGAAACGTTTGTACTTCGTTTTAATCTTGCACTGCTTTACCGATCAGATAAGCTTCGAGCGTGAAACGATCAGACGGTCCTAAAAAACTTAACTGATCGATAAACGCCACAAGTGTAACTGATCGACAAAGATACACGTCCGATCAGACAAGCTTCGAGCGTAAAACAACCAGACAGTCCGAAAGAACTTAACTGGCTGATAAAACGCCACAAGTATAACTGATCGATAAAAGTTACCTATCCGAGACAGTACACTTTAGACGAAAATGGACCAGACGGTCAGAAATGACCTAACTGGGCGATAAAAATAAAGTTAAACTGATCGAGATAACTACTTAGAAATCTTTTGTCTCCATTCATATTATAAAGGTTTTACAATTCCCGATCAGATAGGTTTCGGGTACATACACTGTCGGCCTCTCTGGTCAGGTTGAATTACAAAACTTAAAAAAAAAAAAAACAGGGAAATTCAAGAAAAAATTAAGGGGAACCAGCATCGGCTTCGGCCTCGGACTCCTCGTCGGAAGAATCAAGGATCGAGGCGTCCAACCCAGCATCAACAAGCTTCGTTCGGGCCTTCTCCCGATAAGCTTCAACACCCTCGGCAAACTGGGTCATAATCTTATCGGTCAGGGCAGGCGATTCTTCGTATTCCCTGATGGCAGCCTGTTTGATGATGGCCTGTTCGGCCATCAAAGTGTTGTTCGCGTGGATCAAGTTACTCAGCTGAGCGTGAACCCCCGCGAACTTCCCTTCGATGACCTAAAGGTTTCCCACCAATGTCCTATTCTCTTCGACCAGAAGTTTCTTATCCTGCACCAGCTTTTTGGCATGATCGTTGAGACCGACGAACTCATGTTGAAGTAGGGAATTTTGTTCTTCGAGTTCGCCAATCCGGCGATTAGCCTGGGATACTTTATTACGGGTATCCGCATGGAGATCCCGCTCCCTCTTCAGCTCCGAATCCCGACCCGATAATTCGACCTGGAGAAGCTCCACGTCGGTTCTTAGCTGGACCTCTCTCTTGGTAGATCGGGCAAGGGGAGCGATAGCTCGAGCAAGGATGGCGTTGGCCTAAATACATAGGCGAATTGGTCAGACAGCAAAAAAAAAATGAATGAAGACATATATACAAATGAGGATAAATACCTGAGTCTGGGCGCGGAGATAGGTAACTAGAAAATCCTCTGACGAAAAGTTCTTGAACCGTTCATCATCACCGGAAAGCCTGAATTGATCAAGCAAATGGAAAGGGAATTTGTCAGCTGGGTTCTTCGGCCAACAGGTGGTTGGGGATCCTCCGGAAGAGCTAGCCTTGGACTTCGGGGAAGAAGCATTGATCGGGGCAACGACCTCCTCGGCATGGGAGGGCCCCTCGACCAACCGCGGCTTCTTCGAAGCGGGTTCCAGAAGCTGATCTTCAGTACCCTCCGAATCTTCGGCCACCGTCACTATGATCGGAGGTGGAGGAGTTGATTTCAGAGCAGGCTTCGGCGGGGGCGCAACGATGGCCTTGGGGGGAGCTCGAACAGAAGGTCTTTTCTTCGACTTCTTTAGTAAAGCCATCTTGTCGGCCCCCTTCATCTGCAACACACTTTTCGTGGAAACATCAGCCTTGGAAGGTTCGGGAAGAGGGCCGGTTGACGAACCGACAGACATTTCGGCAATTAGAACAGCCTCGTCTGAAGGAGAGTCATCAGCGGCTGGGAGATGGATTGGCTCGACAAGGATCGGCAGTGGGGACAGGGCCTCTTCAGTATTGTTTGGCTTGAAGATGGTCACTACAACATAAAATAAAAGGATCATTATGAAAATCGAAGCAAAAGATCGGGTGAATAAGAAAACAAGGTCGGATAGATTAACTTACAGCCGTGTTCGTAGAGCCAGGATTCGTTGGACACGATTCCTAGACCCCAATTAGTCTGCCTCAGAAGGGCGTAAAACTTCTTGAAGGCTGCCGAACGACTCTTCGGAAATTTGTTGACCTTCATGGGGACATCTTCGGGACCGGCCCAGTTGGGGAGAAGGTTAAGATCGGTTCCCCTCATGAAGAACCATTGTGAATGCCACCCCTTGTTGCTGGATGGGGTCTTCACGAAGGTGTCCCGTCCAGGAACACGGTTCAGATGGCGAAGGCCGGGCTCCTTTGACCGACCCACCGAGAACAGGACGAAGAAGAAATCCAGCCCGGGGGTGATGTCAGCCTCCTGGCAGAGGGCGATGAAGCTGATCAGCTGGATATAGGAGTTGGGAGCCAGCTGGGAGAACCCGATCCCTACCAGGCAGAGGAAAGAAGAGATGAATTCGTGGAGGGGGAACCGAACCCCGTACCTTAGGGCATACAGATGGACGGCTACCCATTCGCCCTCGGGTCTGTGGTACATCCTCTCGCTGGCCTCGGGAACCCGAAGCTTGTATTCTTTGGGGATGTTGAATAAAGTTTGGATGTCCGACAGTTGAGAGTGGGTGATGGAAGATTTGGTGTTGATGACAGCGTAGTCGGTTTCCGAAGCGTAGAGTTGGCGAATTCTGGTTTCGGCGTTCTCCACGGAGAGTTCGACCGGAGTAGCCTCCAGCTCGATTTGGAGAAGGTCACCGGAGTTAAGAGTGGGAGTGCCGGCTGCTATGGTTGGTGTGGGACGAGGATCGCTGAAATCAGCCATTTATGGTGGTTTGAAGGGAAGAGAGGTACAAGACAAGAGCTTAGTGGAGAAATGGCGCGGACTGAAGAAATCTGGAAAAATAAGTGTCTCGCCGGAAATCGCTCTTGCCGGAAAAGTTCGACAGAGATTCAAAATATTAAAGGCTCGAAAAAGTGACGCTGCTGAATGTTGGGGGGCTTATATAGCCCGTCTGGCATGGCTTCCAAAGGCGGCTATTTATGGCAGGTGGGCCCAGTTATGAGAAAACTTGTACTAGCTCGCGGATCGAGGAGAAACCGTTTGGGTTCTCGAGACAACTCATCATTATGGCGTGACTATCAGAATTCATGTCCTTTCAAGTCTCGTGTCATAAATATCTTATAACAAGAGACTGGGGGGCAATGTTCGGGAGTGTTTTCCCGACCCTCTTTTGGGCTGAAGGCTTGAGTCGGGTCATAGGAGGTCGGGCTCGTATGTTCAGAGATGTAAGATCGGGGTCGGTTACCCGATCCCAATAGGCTGGGGCCCGTGGTCATCGTAAGGTTTGAGTTCGGGCCTATTGGGTTTGGCTATTGGTTTGGGCCTGAGCGTATGAGCAGTTCACATGCAGAGTTGGTGCGACAAGGAGTTTACGTGATTAAGGGTGTCAACCCTAATCCTACGTCAACAAGGTAACTCTGGATGTAGTGGTGGAAAGGGATTCCACTTGCACTTCTCAAGGAGATTGTGTTGGACCCAAATATGGTAGCTAACATATTTAGGAGTCCTACTCTAATCCAAAGAAGAGGATACCAAGGTGATGGGAGCTCTATAAATACAAGGCCAAAGTTACAATTAACAAGTAATATCTACTTTGAGCACTAAACATATAAACCTCCATTGTTAAACCTTGTGAACGGCCTGTGCTTATTCTCACACCGGAGCTATCCCCCGGCGGTACGGCCGTCAAGCTTCTGTGTGATCTGTTATTGTGCAGGATTCAGCGCGTGGATTTTGTGATTGGACGCGCAGACGAAACTTGGCGTTAACAATTACTATATACTCCTCCTTCTGCAGTCAGAACTCCAGTCTGAAAGACTATAAAAAAGAGGGTATTACTGTCATTAGGACTCCGTTGAGAAATTTTCACTATTCTGTTTTGCAAAGATTTCTTGTTTTCCTCCACTCTATCTTCCTATCAGCTGCTTTGTGATCTCTCTTGTAGCAGTCAAAATCATCTCCGTCTCTGTTTTTTGATTTAGACTGCAACATAATCCATCCCATCCAATATAGAAGAAAAAAGAGCGAAGGAGGAGAGAGAAGATGTCGAGCAAAGGCGCCAAGGGATTGATTGATAATGGGAACAAAGACAAACATAAAGACCTCAAGAAGAAACCCACCTCTCGTTCTTCTCGTGCTGGTCTCCAGGTTTTCTTTTTCTCTCTCTATATATATCAACATTGTTCTATTTCAACTTTTTTATTTTATGTACCGTATAATTTCCGTTAAGTTAAATGTTTTTCCTTTATAATCATTCTCTTTTCCGTGTAAGGTTATTTGGGTGGAAATTGGAATACCATGTGATTGTGTTGGATATAAATTCAGGTTTCTCATTTTCTTTATATTATGGGTGGAAAACGTGGAGTTATATCCATATAATTTTTGATAAAGTGATTGGGAGGGGGGGGGGTAAAATCATGTCTTTCTGTGAGAGATATCCAATGGTGTTTTTCTTTAGTTGATATATATAGTTTTCAATTAAAAATCTAATTTCGTAGACTCAAAGCTAGTCATAAGTGAAAATAATAATCATAATGTGCTATGAATTTTATTTTTTTAGTTTAGTGTGCTTACAATCAGAGCAAAATTTGGCAATGCAATGGGTGCCTTTGGATTTTTATGTGGCTTACAAATTTTACGAGTTATCAAAAAGTATAGTCTGTCGTAATAAAGAACAACGCTTGTTCTGGTAGAGGATTCTTGGCAGTGGTCAGAGAATATGCTGCCACACTACAAGAGTGGCATTGATCAGAAGAGGATTGGCTATCATGGTTTGTTATGTAGCACCGATGACAACTTAAGCTTGCTTGTGCTATATGGAGAAGGGAAACCAAAAGAACATGATCGTGGTTTCTAACTTATGATGCGATATTATGTGATCGAAGCCTATTAAGTCTCAAGATGAAGTTGAAGAGCATCTCTAGCAAGTTAGATGGATTATATTTAGTCCATATCCATGAGATAGTCTTTTAATTCTTTATGGACTATCTCATGGACTATAATATTAAAAAATTATATTATATTTAATGAATTATTGCCCACCAATCATTCTTTCACACTCCTATTTAAATATATTTAAAATTATAATCCATCAAATTTTAATTCCTTGATATAGTCTCTTTGGCTCATCGGAAAATCCAATAGTCTTATTGCTGGGTGAAATCTGAGTCCATAGTCTAGGATTTTTGTTTCTCCGAACTGCTGGAGATGACATTGCTTTGCAGCTGAAACTGTGGTTGAGCAGAAACTTAGACATATGCTTTGATTGCTAAATCTATTTTTGTTTACTTGTTTATACAATTAAAGCTTCCATTTTTTGGGCGGGTTGGGTGGTGGGAAGAGAAGAATTCTTATTGGGTTGCTTGGCATTTTTTGATAAATATAATGAACATCCTTTGTTAAACATTTATTGTGTTGACCATGGAAGAAAAGAAAGGTAAGATGGGTGTATAGCAGATCTCCATGTCCTCCCATTTTTCGAGGAAAGATTAAGGTGGAGCTAGAGGGAAAGAAACTTTTCTCTTTTCAAGGAGGGGAATGTTTCTCTCGCTGTTTGCTTTCCTTCCTTCCACTTTTACCTCGACTCTGGCTGACCATTGACTGAATAGTGAAGCCATTGAAGGCACATCAATTTGCTGTTACATATTTTGTTAGAATTGCACCTCAGTCTATATTTTGGAGGCTTAATTATGGTTAAGTTTGGACTTGAATAAAATCTATTAATTGACATAATTTAAGTAAATATAAAGGTATAATTTGTTTCCCTAATTGTAGAGAATAAGTGAAAACTTCATTTGATTTGTGCCTATAGTGAGACATTTAATAAGGTGCAAAGTTGTTTGATAAAACTAATTATTCTTTGTCCCATTTAATAGAAAAGACTACAAGTTATTTTAGAACAAAAGAAAAATAGTGAGAACTATTCAAATTCTATTTAACTAGTATTAATTATTACTAATGTATAACTTACATAATTAGTACTAATAAGTGTAATTAAATATAATTTAATAGTTGTAATGTGTAACTTACAATAAATATGCATGAATCCGTGTGTATATGTTGAAATATATACATAAAATAAGATATATGCATATGATATACATAAGGACACATAATTACTAAGCACTTGGAATGATTTTTATTTTCCGCATTTTTATCTTCTACAAACGTCAAACTATCACAAAGAAGTGTTCGTCTGGAACAAATGTGAGTTGCTATCACAAGTTTGTTTAGTTTTGAGGTTTGACATATATTATGGAAGTATATCGTCTATAAGACTACAACTCATAGCCAATCGTAGTGAGGGCAATAATGACATCAAGGACAGAGATCACCCGTGTCACATGTCATGTCTTCTACTACTACGATTTTAATTCTATAAAACTAAGGTTTTAACATATCTATGGTGTGATTTTGTTAACTGCAGTTTCCTGTTGGCCGTATTCATCGTTTACTTGAGCAAATGGGAGAATAGGTGCCACGGCTGCTGTCTATTCTGCAGCTATCTTGGATTACTAGACTGCTGAGGTGTTGGAGCTAGCTGGCAATGCAAGCAAGGATCTAAAGGTGAAAAGAATCACGCCAAGGCATTTGCAGCTTGCAATTCGAGGTGATGAAGAACTTGATACCCTGATCAAAGGAACCATTGCTTGCGGAGGTGTGATTCCTCACATCAACAAATCATCAAAGGAGTAATGCGCTCATGGGAACCATAGCTTTAGTTGATCTGTTGAATGAGGGAACTATTTTCTATGAAAGACTAGACATGCATATGACATCGTAGGAATATTCAATCATCTACAATACCATCCCAGCTAAAAAGCCAAAACAAAAATTACTACAAGCAATTTAACAAAGGAATTCAAATACTACTGCTATTTGTTATGTTTAAGGAATTCGAATGCTACTGCTATTTATTTGTTATGTTCTTCATCTTGAACAGTTTCCTCCCAACTTGTGTAGCAAGAAACAGCAATTGTTCTGACTTTGGCAAAACGAGGGGATCGGTTGTTTTCCGGTGATACTTTTGACAAGTACTTTCCAGCAGCTATACTATCTAATGGATTATATTTAATCCATATGACATCAACAAATGTCCTTTAATCTTCCATCTTTTTAACAGATGGACTATCTCATGGACTATAATATAAAAAGATTAAAATAATTTATTAATTCAAAAAAACTCCAATCTCCTTCCACTCTCCCATTTAAATATAATTAAAATTATAGTCCATAGACTATCAAGTTTCTAGATTTAGTCTTGTTGGTGCTTCAAATATAGTCACAGACTATATTTAGTCTCCTACTGGAGCTGAAAAATAAATCTTAGACTAAATATAGTCTAGGATTGTGTTGCTGGAGTTGCTCTAAGAGCAACAACTCTAGCCTCAAGGAGTAGTTCTAAATGGAGGAACTTTGCAATATGCAAAGCAGCAAACTAACTACGTCTAATAGCACACCCAAATTTCTAGACGTACAAATTACCAACTCAATAAAATAGAAATAACAAAGAACATGCAAAAATTGTTGGATTTTTTGTTCTTTTATCTCCGGTATGTTCCTTTACAGCTATGGAAATGTAAATAGTCTGAATCTTTTGCAGATGGAAACTAATATCTTGCCATGTTTCCTTACCGTACTCCCATGATCCTAATTCAGCCAAAGGAATCTTCTCACAGTAATTTCAAGATTGGGAATCGAGATTGATGAAGAGATGGTGTTGGTACATATTAATCCAGTTTGAACTCCTCCAGCCATATAAGCTCTTCATTCCTCTACAAGTCAAAAAACCACAAAACATATGCAGTCTAATATATTAGTAACTAAGATGGAAATAGGTCTACTTTTTTTTTTCTAATTCTAAATTTATTTTTATTATTATAAGAAAAGGGTAAGATTGGAAATAACATAAAGAGTAAGGTGAATGCGAGGATAAGGGTAAACATAAGTAAGTTTTTGGCAAGAAGAATCACAACAGATATTTATTGTTTCATCATTAATCCTTCTCACCCTATTAAGAACTTTGTCAAGCATAATAAAGAACATCAAACGTGAACATCAACTCATTTTTGCCAACACTACACTAAAAGAAAAAGGAAAAACTATTCAGATGAACATTTGATAAAATTCTAAGTTTGACAAACAAAGGCATAATAAGACTTGCATGCTTACCATCATAAAGCTCCATGTTCGTCCAGGGTCGTTGTAGCGAGCAAGCAAACAACCCAGTTTAGGATTGAGACCATCTCTTAAAAGACTAGACCGGAGTGATTTCTCTTTCTCACTTGCAACATCTTCAGTAAGCTTTCCACTAAACTTGGATACTGCAGCTATACCTCCTTCGACTTTCCTCAAGCTAATTGCCTTTTGATTGGGATCTGGCAAACTGGTTAGAATATATACTTTATTGTTCAATCTCATAATGAAATAAATTCTATTCTATAGGGGTAAATCCCTCTTTGCAACTATTATGTGATGGAGAGGAGCCAGAAACATCTTTGGTAAGAAACTCACCTGTTCATGTCTTTGTCTGATGGAAGAACTATTTGGATGGACACTTTTGACCTCTCAGCATCAAATGCCTGAGTAAAGACGGGGGTAGTCATGGGTATTTTCTCCATAGTTGAATTCTTCCCAAATATGTACCTATATATAGGTCAAACTACAGAAGATATTATCTGAACCAAAGATATAAAAGCAACAGATACTATTACAATACATAAGTGAACTGGCTTCTAAAAACTCACCCAGCAACAGTATTAAACCCAGTTGAGCCAGCCAGTTTATCACCATCTGTTTCAACCACTATGAATGGGGAGTACCTTCTCACCTGTAGTTTCACTTGGAAATTCAATCAACCCTATTATGGTATGTTTACATTTTCTTCAAAAGTTATGAAGAATATGCGCCGCCTTTAGATATACAAAAGTTCTTAAGCTCATGAACCTAATTAGTGGTCAAAAATAGCAGATTGGCACACTAAGATATCGACACAATTGTAAGGTTGCAATCAAGAGCATATGGCAGTGAGAAAGCAAGAAATAGTGTAACTACTGCTATGATAGCCACATTAACAAACAAATAAGTTGTATATTACTATGAATAAAAGCTGCTTAGTAGCATTTCAAACTGTCAGGTAGATTGAACACGATATGAAAATTTATAAGGCAACTCTATTTGCAAGCTTCATATACATTATTTAAATTCAGAAATATGTATAGACGTGATGGTAGAACACAGATGCACAATTTGAAGAATGCCACAACTAAGACTTATGAAAAGACTAACAAACCTCATACGTGGCAGTCCTTTTCAGAATCTGATATTTGGGCGTCTCCAAATCTGGAGTCTTGTAAATCCGCAGCTGCCACATATTATAATATGCATATTAGAACATAGTCAACATACATTGGATTATGCATGCTCAATTCTGACCTTCAAGGGGATGGATGTACCTGCTTCATTACATCCCATAGCCCTTCAAGAGAAAAATAGTCATTTTTCTCTATAGAATCCCAATAGTCCTGCAATAGTATATATGTAATGAGTGAGAGAGAGAGAGGCAGTGAGGGGGTCAGTTATTAGATCTCTACAATATTTTGATTTCACGGGAGAGGAAAATCCTACCACATGGCTGCAAAACTTCCCAGTCTCCGGATTGATGCCCATCACAGAAGTGCCAGTAAATATCAGTTCTGGTTTCCAAGGCAAAAGAATGAACCTCATTACCATTGTCCACCTTGTAGTTATTTCATAAGGTCCTCTCTACAGTAACTCAATCAGTCATGGAAACAAAACACAGGCTGAATATCATTTCAAAGAGACATTAGGAATTAGCAACATATAAATACTGATATGCGCTGAAATTCAAATGTAATTCTGCGGCAAGGCAGCATCATAAAAGAGAATATAGCAAAATATCCCACTTATAAAAAAAAAATTAAATTTCATTTTCTTGAGCTCAAATTATGACAGAGAGAAGGATACCGGTTTGACCCAGTGCAACTGAAAATCAGGGGTGAAGATCTTCTTCAACATTGCAATGTTAAACAGATATCCAGTAATGGTCTCGTGTTTGGTGATGGGGTCCCGATACTTTACACGTTCACCGTACGCCGTCCGGTCAATCCCCTGATCATCAAACAGATGTGGAAGATCCTCATACAAGAAGTCAACCAACCGTTTCACGTCGACTGTTGATTTTGACGGGATCTGTTCCACCAAGCTCATTCTAACCGCCCACTTGGAACTGCTATTTTCAGTTTTACTTTCTACTACGGAGGATCTTCTTCCAGTTTTGAATTGTTTTGAAGGAGAGAGAGAAATGAAAGCGGGCCTGCTTGTGGTGGGTCGCCGGGAACTGAGAAAACAGTCGGACACTGGCCGGAAAATGGGGTCAGAAAGGTGTGCGGTGGCCATTTTGTCCTGACATAAATTAAATGAATGGTTACTCCGTTTTGGTTTTGGGGGGAAAAGTAGAGTATTTAAATCTTACCCATAATGGTTGGTTACCATTAGGGGTGTTTATCGGTAAATTACCGTACCGTACCGAACCGATGAACACCCGAAACTAGATACCGATACCGGTTAGACCGGTATACCAGACTGATTAGCCAGTCCGGAACCGGTTCAATACCGGTTTTTACCTACTTTTGTACCGGTTGTGGTATCATATATATTTTCCCTTTATTTTAGCCCACTAAATTAAATCTAATACTGCATAAATTTTAAGCAAGATGAGATGGTAGTGTAATCCATTACAACATCATCCAAGTTGTAATCAAACAACAAAACTAGAAGCAGCAGCAGCCATCAGGCCAGTAGCAAATTACAAGTACCTATTAGTCTATTACAAATTAAAGATTAACAAGAAACTTGAAATATTGACAGCAGCAGCAGCATTAAGCAGCCCAGCACAGTAGCACAGTAGCAAACTAGCAGCAACCCAGCACCAGCAGTAGCAGAGTCACAGGCCACAGCAGCAAGCCAAACTGAGTATCAAGATTATATGGTCAATCCAGATATGGGAACCAAGTTTATTTAATTATCCAACTTCAACTCAACTTCAAGTTATCACAAAAAAGTTCATCAACTACATATAATGATGCTGTAGATGCACCCTTAGTCCCTTACTCACTGTCCAAGAGAATGATGTTGGTGCTACTGCTCTATACTCACTCAGATTTAACACCTTGTCACACACATCAACTCGAAAGAAGTACTTAGTAGTTCAAACTTCCCGAGCAACAACTGAAACCAAATACACAAGCACAGGATACTGCAACAATGCCAATACAGTAGATACATTTCGCATCAATTTTTTGTGTGTTTTAGTAAGCACATTATGTATCAAGTATTGAAGCATCCAAGTACCAATATATAAAGCCAAAAATTTACATGAAACCTAACTATTTGTACGCCAAACTTTCGTTGTGCATATCCTACATATTCAAACCACTTGACATTTGTGGGTGGGTAGGACATGGGACTAACAATTAACTGCATTTGGATAGATGGAGGAAGAAATCTATACAGGTATATAGGGAAGACATAAAAAGAATACAGCATATCACAGGAATCCTCTTCACCAAAAAAGGGAATAATATTAGGCAAAACCAATTACTAATACACTGCATCAACTACAGATACTATATCAATCAAATGCAAGTATGAGCGTATAAATAAAAGCCAAATCTCTGACTCGTCAATCATTGAATATAACATTTAGGTCGTGCAATGGTCAGGATTCAGGACACGAGCTCTTCATATATATGTTTATAAATATATGTAAACAAGCAATTAAATAATCTCGCAGAGTTGTGTAAATACCAACTTTGTGCCTAATGATCAAAGTAATTCCAACTTTGGTCATGACTAGATCATTATCAGAATTACACAGCTCATAGTATATAAACATGGTCATGGTATTTATGTCACTGGCTAGGCCTTTTTTTAACCATTCTGATATATATAAACTGAACACTCAATTGGACTGGCTTTCGTATTTCATAAGGAACTGTTTGGATGTTGTACTGCAGATTATTTCTTTAGGTACCATCTGCTTACACCAAATGCGTGCTAGAATTACACAGCTCATGGTATTTAAATATTTCTCTGTTTTTTTTTATTCTTTAAGCTTTATTAACTAGCAGGCTTCATATATTAACTTCTTATAAGATAATATTATCAGAAAGCCTTTCCTGCAATTTTCAATTCATCAACCACTAAAAGGAGATTCTTCACTTTATAAAAATACAAACAGATTCTTAGGTGATTATTACCAAAATAACATTTACGCCAGCCAATCAGCCATCAACATACTAACAAACAAACCACCAAGAAAAAAAAACTAAACAGTAAACACCCGTATATGAGATATAAACAAATCGACATAAGTAGAGAACAATCCATTCACAAAATCTCAAAATAAACATAGATAATATACCATATGAGCCGATCCCACCACCAATTAGAAAAATCACCTAAGAAAAACTGAAGTTGGAATTGGAGTCTGGAGTTGGAGACAACGGTGCAGAGAAGACTGAAAACTGAAGAGAAACGAGAGGATCGGAGGTTTGGCCGGTGGGAAAGATGGATAGGAGATGGAGAGAAAGCTTCGAGATGGTCTGAGATAGTGAGATGGAGAGAAATGTTCGAGATAGAGACTTGGAGAGAGTGGGAGACTATAGTCTGTACTCTTGCATTATGTTTAAAAGTTTTAAAATGGACACAAACAAAATAAAATGACTAAAAATTTAAGTTTTCTTTTTAAGTTTTAAATTTTTGAGTTTTTTAATAAGTGAAAAAAAAATAGACAGAAAATTTGATTATTTTTTTTATCAAAGTTTTTCGTCCAAAATTAGTCTGATTTGGATAGAAAAGAAATTAAAATAAATAATATTTTTATAATTCCCATATAATCTTTAATTTTTAATATAATAAATTTTAAATTATAACATATGACCCCAATTTATTTTTATGTACTAAACCTAACCCAACATAAACATCAATTCAAATCCTAGTAACCAACAAATGTTCATCTATTCAATGAGAAAATTGAGAAGGAAAAAAACTATATCAATTTATTAAAACGTAGTAATAGTTTGATAAGAGAGGTGTTATGAAGATAATATTAATAAATATTTGTTATTAGTTTTTAAATCAAATTACTACTAGACAATCGAATAAAATATAAAACAATTGAATAAAGCTTTTACAACAAATTAGTCAGCATAATAACTACAAATCATCAATTTTAAACCTTAATCTGATGTTCTTACGTTTTTAATATGATTTCTGTTAGATCTTAAAAGTTAAAATTTTTAAAAAGTTATTAATATAGTACGTGATCATTAATAATTGAACATATGTTCATTAATACTTTGTTAAGGAGTTTGAGACAAAAAAGAAAAAAAAAATTAAAAACTTAATTTATAATGGAAAAGAGCGGAACAAAAAAAAATGTATGTTTTATTTCACATTGTTAATGAGTTTATAAAAAAATTAAAAAAAATCTTAAATTTCACATTTAAATTATTAAATTGTCCTTATATTAATTTTATTATATGTTTATAATCTAAATGCCGTAATACAAATTATAAAAATAATCTCAAATCCGTCTATTTCTTTTTTCCATTCGTTAATAACAAGAAATTGGAAAGTTTCATGTCCATTTCTTTTCTTTTATGCCCGTCTCTCATGGAGTTTATTTCTTTTTTTCTTTGGATATTTTTATTTGTTATGAATTTTTTTTTTATTAAATTTATCTTGCATATTTTTATTCATGGTTCAATGGTTATAATTAGTAGAAGGGTAAATTTGAAAAAGTGATATTTTTCTTTTCTTTTCATTGGAACTCAAAAACGCAAGTAAAGAAAAAATTTAAATTTTCTATTAAAAATTCATAAACAACACAAAGGGAAACTTTAAGGTTTCTATTCTTTTCTTTTCAGTTCTAATTTAAATTTTCTATTCTTTTCTTTTCCGTCCAAAACTCAGAAACAAAGTGTTAAAGTGAAACATACATTAATTAAGACAGTCGAAACTCGAAAAGAAAAATAATAATTAGCTAACCGGTACAATGGCTCGGTTCGGTCAGTCCTTACCGTTTTCGACACCTAACTTCCAGTATTTATAAGTTAAATTTATCAAAATTGTACTATCGAACCGGTCCAATTTAACAAAAAAATCGAAAAAATCCATTTTTTTCTATCACCGTAGTTACCATTCATTTCAGTCTTGGACACGACACTTCTATTCTTTTAAGTTATCATTCACTTTTAAAATTGTTCTTAAAATTTATTTTTCGCCAGTTAAATTCTTAAAGTACCATTTTGTCAATTTCGTTCTTTTTTCTCAGTTGTACTTGGTTTTAAAATTAATTCTAATTCAATATCACTAATTTTTGCCGGTTGAGTCAAAATTTGGGTGAATTTAAGTGAAATTGAAAAAAAGGAACCAAATTGAAACTAAATGTCACTTTAAAGACGACTTAAAAAATGAATGACAATTTGAAAGGACAAAAGTTTATGCTGAATCTTTTGCATATGGAAACTAATATCTCGCCATGTTTTCTTACCGTACTCCCATGATCAGTAATTTGTAATTTCTAGATTGGGGGTCGAGATTGATGAAGAGATGGTGTTGGACTGTTGGTAATGGTACATATTAATCCAGTTTGAAGTCTTCCAACCATATAAGCACTTCATTCCTCTACAAGGCAAAAAACCACAAAACATATGCAGTCATTAGTAACTAAGATGGAAATCGGTTTACTTTTTTTTCTTTCTATTTCTAAATTTATTTTTATTATCATAAGAAAAGGGTAAGATTGGAAATGGCAAAAAGAGTAAGGTGAACGCGAGGATAAGGGAAAACATAAGCAAGTTTTTGGCAAACGTGAACATCAACTCATTTTTGCCAACACTACACTAAAAGAAAAAGGAAAAACTATTCTGATGAACATTTGATAAAAAGGAAATGATATTTTTATAAGACTTTACTCATATGACTGTGGATCCCGTTTATTATTCATTAAATATCAATTTCCCAAGTTTGACAAACAAAGGCATAATAAGACTTGTATGCTTACCATCATAAAGCTCCATGTTCGTCCAGGGTCGTTGTAGCGAGCAAGCAAACAACCCAGTTTGGGCTTGAGACCATCTCTTAAAAGACTGGACCGGAGTGATTTCTCTTTCTTACTTGCAACCACTTCAGTAGGCTTTCCACTAAACTTGGATACTGCAGCTATACCTCCTTCTACTTTCCTCAAGTTAATTGCCTTTTGATTGGGATCTGGCAAACTGGTTAGAATATATACTTTATTGTTCAATCTCATACCATGAAATAAATTCTATTCTATAGGGGTAAATCCCTCTTTGCAACTATTATGCGACGGAAAGGAGCCAGAAACATCTTTGGTAAGAAACTCACCTGTTCATGTCTTTGTCTGATGGAAGAACTATTTGGATGGACACTTTTGACCTCTCAGCATCAAATGCCTGAGTAAAGACGGGGGTAGTCATGGGTATTTTCTCCATAGTTGAATTCTTCCCAAATATGTACCTATATATAGGTCAAACTACAGAAGATATTATCTGAACCAAAAATATAAAAGCAACAGATACTATTACAATACATAAATGAACTGGCTTCTAAAAACTCACCCAGCAACAGTATTAAACCCATTTGAGCCAGCCAGTTTGTCACCATCTGTTTCAACCACTATGAATGGGGAGTACCTTCTCACCTGTAGTTTCACTAGGAAATTCAATCAACCCTATTATGGTATGTTTACATTTTCTTGAGAAGTTATGAAGAATATGCGCCACCTTTAGATATACACAAGTTCTTAAGCTCATGAACCTAATTAGTGGTCAAAAATAGCAGATTGGCACACTAAGATATCGACACAATTGTAAGGTTGCAATCAAGAGCAGATGGCAGTGAGAATGCAAGAAACAGCGTAACTACTGCTAAGATACCCACATTAACAAACAAATAAGTTGTATATTATTATGAATAAATGCTGCTTAGTAGCATTTCAAACTGTCAGGTAGATTGAACACGATATGAAAATTTACAAGGCAACTCTATTTGCAAGCTTCATATACATTATTTAAATTCAGAAATATGTATAGACGTGATGGTAGTACACAGATGCACAATTTGAAGAATGCCACAACTAAGAATTATGAAAAGACTAGCAAACCTCATACGTGGCAGTCCTTTTCAGAATCTGATATTTGGGCGTCTCCAAATCTGGAGTCTTGTAAATCCGCAGCTGCCACATATTATAATATGCATATTAGAACATAGTCACCATACATTGGATTATGCATGCTCAATTCTGACCTTCAAGGGGATGGATATACCTGCTTCATTACATCCCATAGCCCTTCGAGAGAAAAATAGTCATTTTTCTCTATAGAATCCCAATAGTCCTGCAATAGTATATATATGTAATGTAATTAACGAGTGAGAGAGACAGAGGCAGTGAGGGGGTCAGTCATTAGATCTCTACAATATTTTGATTTCACGGGAGAGGAAAATCCTACCGCATGGCTGCAAAACTTCCCAGTCTCCGGATTGATGCCCATCACAGAAGTGCCGGTAAATATCAGTTCTGGTTTCCAAGGCAAAAGAACGAACCTCATTACCATTGTCCACCTTGTAGTTATTTCATAAGGTCCTGTCTACAGCAACTCAATCAGTCGTGGAAACTAAGCACAAGCTGAATATCATTTCAAAGAGGCATATTAGGAATTACAAACATGACTATAAATACTGACATGCGCTGAAATTCAAATGTAATTCTGCGGCAAGGCATCATCATAAAAGAGAAAATAGCAAAATATCCCACTAATAAAAAAAAAAAAATTGGGTCCCAAATTTAATTTAATTTTTCTTGAGCTCAAATTTTGACAGAGAGAAGCATACCGGTTTGACCCAGTGCAACTGAAAATCAGGGTTGAAGATCTTCTTCAACATTGCAATGTTAAAGAGATATCCACTAATGGTGTCGTGTTTGGTGATGGGGTCCCGAAACTTTACACGTTCATCGTACGCCGTCCGGTCAATCCCCTGGTCATCAAACAGATGTGGAAGATCCTCATACAAGAAGTCAACCAACCGTTTCACGTCGACCGTTGATTTTGGCGGGCTCTGTTCCACCAAGCTCATTCTAACTGCCCAGTTGGAACTGCTTTTTAAAGTTTTACTTTCTACTACGGAGGAGCTTCTTCCAGTTTTGAATTGTTTTGAAGGAGAGAGAGAAATGAAAGCGGGTCTGCTTGTGGTGGGTTGCCGAGAACTGAGAAAACGGTTGGACACTTGCCGGAAAATTGGGTCAGAAAGGCGTGCGGTGGCCATTTTGTCCTGAAAGAAATTAAATGAATTATTATTCCGTTTTGGTTTTGGGTGGCAAAGCAGGGTATTTAAATCTTACCCACAATGGTTGGTTACCATTCGTTTCGGTCTTGGATACCAATGGACATTGTTAAATGTCTATACCTCTAATTTATTACTCATTTTTAAAATTATTTAAAGTTTCTTTTTTGTCAATTGAATTTTGAAAGTTACATTTTGTGTCAATTTTATTCTTTTTTCCAGTTTCACTTAAAGTTTTAAAATTAATTATAATTTTTAATTCAATTTCATTAATTTGGGCTGGGTTGGGCTAGACGGGTCAAATTTTGGATGAATTCAAATAAAATTGGGAAAAAGGAATAGAATTGATACAAAATGTCAGTTTAAAGACTGAACTAATGAAAAATAAACTTTATGGACAACTTTAAAAGTGGGTGGTAACTTGAAAGAATAAAAGTGTTGTTCAGTCTTATTATTAGTTGTAGCTCAATTTTCCATTTCTTTTGTATTTTTTTCAATTTTATTTTATTTTTGTGTTAAATAAAGGAATCAATAGTTTCAAAAATAAATAAATTAGGAGTCTATGAAAAAGTAAAAAACTAGTTAGCAAAGTCATGTTTTGTGTATACTTAATTATATAAAAATGTAAAAGAGTATAAATTTATATGAACAAAGTATCCGACGAAATAGCACTCCAAGTAACATTATATTATCGTATATTTTAACTTGGATGTTACATAATTTTGTATTTAAGATATTTTTTAATCAATATTGTAATTAGGTGAAACAAATAATTGCAGTTAAATCTTCTTCATAATTTTTATAAGGAGACTTTTAGCTAAGATTAATTAGGTAATAAAAAGCAACATTGCTAGTGCTGGTGCTAGAAAGTAGTAAATCATAAGTTTCCAACATGGAACATTAATCAATCAATATTCATTTCTTGGAAATTAATTCTTCTCTTAATTTGCTGCAGCTTTTAACTGTTGGACAATAGTTTCGTCCACTTGGAGGCTCTTGGCAAGAAGATCCACAGGGAGTTCAGGTTCGGTAGAAAACATGACAGTGTCCATGAATGTGACTCCTGGGCTATTGCTATTAAAGAATACAAGGGCCTCGGCGGTAGCATTTCCTTTTCCAACGTTTAACTGGAAATGGATCAGCCCAAATGGGACAACAAAAACATCACCCTTCTTCAGGATCTTGATAAAGAGCCGATGCTCCGGCCCAGAAGTCACAAAACCGGCTTCTAGACTACCTTGTAGAACATAAACCAATTCGACAGCCCGTGGGTGAAAGTGAGGAGAGTTGATATCCGACGGCCCAAATGTTAAGAGAGTCAATTGAAGGCCCAAGGTATTGAGGCCCGGTAATGTTACAACTGCGGCTACTGGGATTGGTCCGCCGTTGAAGAAATCGTCATCCTCAACTTTCTTTGGGTCTTTACAAGGCCATGGCCCGCCAAGTAGCACTGCCACAATGTATAAGCATGATCATGATGATGAAAATGTAGTAATTAAATTTCCACACAAAAATTAGCAAAAATTAGTAATGGATAATCAATTTAGGTTAGATACAATACAAACTGCATTAAAATAAAGACCAAAAATAAGCAAGACTCATTTTATGACAAGAGATATATATATGTGTATAAAAATTCGTACGCGTGCTATTGAGATCAGCGACACAAAAATCTTGAAGAGGAGGAGGTTGTAGTTGTGCCATTGATGAAACGGTGCATATTGCCAGAATAATGACTAGTAGTAGTACGCCCATATCTTTGTTAGTAGGAGGGAGGGTTAGGGTATATAAAAAAATGTAAGAAGAAGCTAGCGGTGATGCATCTTTGATCACTTGAAGTATGTACTTATAGAGAGAGAATTGCCGTCTCATGTTTGTCTTTATGTCGTACGTTGTAAATCTTACTTCTCTCATCTCATGCCTCAATTTGCAACACTAAAGTCATGGCAAGAGCTTGGTGTTTTCTTTGTTTTTTCCTTTTTTTTTTTGAAGTCTCATTTTTGAGAAGTACTAAATAATCTCGCTAGTATGGTATTCGTGCAAATCACGGGTCACACTTGAATTACATATTAATTTTTTATTTTAAAAAAACTAAATAGAAAATATTATATCAAATTATAGTTATATATATATATATATATATATATATATATATATATATATATATTATCAAACCAAATAGATATCTAATAAATATAAAATAGAGAATTAAAATAATTATTTTTAAGTAGAAAAATATAAATTATATTTATTTATTATGTCACGCAAAGTGTATTTATGTAACTTTACTTTAACAAATAATATTGATTGCATTGCAGGTGGCATATTTTATATTAATTTTATCTACACTGCTGTTTTGTTATATAAAAATAATTGAGAACATTATGTCATTTTTGTACTATAATTATTTAAAACTATAAAACAGCTTTTTTGAAATAAATAAATATTAAATCAGACTTTTTTAATGGTACATACAGACAAAGTATCACATGCATTATCTTGATGTATTATTATTAATTTCTAATCCCTCCGTCTCTATTTAAATGACGTTTTAAAATTTTTTATTTGTCCCTAATTAATTGACGTTTGTTCAAATCTAAGAGAATTAATGACAATTTTTCCAAAATTATCCCTTATTACTCTACCTATTTTTTTGATACTTTAAATTCCTGTGCTATAATAAATTAATGATTTAAGGATATTATAGACAATTGAGTACTATATTTAATGCTTTCCAATCATTATCTTAATTCATGTGTCTATCTCTAAAAGGTCATTTAAATAGGTACGGAGGGAGTATACAGAAACTGTACGTCCTATATGCAGAGAGGCATTCTCATGGGATTATGCCAACTATTCATCCTAAAGTACCAGACACAAATACTAGAAATAGAATTAATTATAGTGATTAGTGCTTAATAATGGGAACAAAGATCTTTTGCCGTCCACGAAAGGGGCAGAGGCAGATGTAATTGCCTAAAAATAAAGAATTAATATTGAATAGATTTTGTTCTACAAATTAATTAATAGGACTATATACATTGGTAGGCCTACCAAATTAATATAATTATGTTGAAAATTAATATTGAAAATTTTGGAATTAGAATTCTTTAGATTATGTTTTGTAAGTTCTGCATTAATTAATAATTTAATTAAATTCTTTAGATTATGTTTTAGAATTTGTAATGCCAACTAATATTAATAAAATAAAATAAACCAGCTAGAGCTAGCTTTGGAGCATTGTATGTGTACATAGTATCTGTCTAATGTAATTAATTAAGAACTAAAACTAGATTTGTTTCCCTCCTTTAGTAAGATTCCTCCAAAGTCCAAAACACACAAAATTAATTATAAACCAATCTCACTTGCATATAAAAATTTTGCACTCATCAGATATCACCAGCTTCTTTCTAGGTCTCCATCCTTATTCCTTAGTACAAGAACACTATTCACAAAATAGAGGATTAATTAATTAATTATTAATTAAGGATTAATAACATTTATAAAAATAAATAATCCTATATATATATTTCATTCCAATGAACTACGGACAGACAGAAAAGAGATCCAAGAAATTACTCCAAAACAGGCTCCATCTCCAAATTAAATATATCCTAATTAATTAAGCCTAGCTTCCAATATATATTACAAAAAGATACTACCTCCATCCCATAATAACTGTCGCTTTAGCTTGATGCACATGGATTAAGAAAGTCATTTAGTGCTATCATTTATTAATTAAAATTGATGTGAAATTTCATCACTACCCCTTTATGGGAAGTTGAAAACTATTAATACAAGGAAAAAATTTCTTGGGACAATGAGAGAAGGTAGGGGTGATATAGGAAAGTAAATAATTGTTTCTCCTAGAAAGTTGTAAACGACAAATAAATTGGGAAAAAAAAATTCTTCTAAAACGACAGTTATTATGGGATGGAGGTAATATTAATAGTTTTCAACTTCTCATAAAGGGGTAGTGATAAAATTTCACACCAATTTTAATTAATAAATGATAGCACTAAATGACTTTCTTAATCCATGTGCATCAAGCTAAAGCGACAGTTATTATGGGATGGAGGGAGTATATAATTAATTGTTGGTCGGCACTATATTTTTATTATTATAAGGCTTAATTAGCATTTCAGATATGACTCTTCTGGAGACGGTTAAGGATCTTTGGTCTCCTTTAATTTTGTGAAATAAACAAATAGTCAGTGGTTATAATTAAGCATTAATTAATTAATTACGATAGTGGTGTTATTTTAGTATTTGTTCTTGTGCATGCTTTAGGATCAAGAGTTGAAAGCACTAGTCTGTTAATTATGCTCCTTTTAGATAAGCTCGACTGTATTAATATGTAATAATTAATCCATCAACATAATTAATTGAGTAACAATTTTAGTTAATTCAAGCTTTAGTACGAGATATTTACTGATTTTAGGAAAGGCATCAGGTAATTACTTAGGATCTAAGAAAAAGACAGACACGGACGAGACTTACGGCAATATTATATTCTCTCTATCAAGTAACCTGAGTTTCTTAACTAATAATTATTTAAGACTGATGATGATGAAATCAAATTAAACTACATAAAATTGTACGTATAAAATGGTTTAAAGCATGCAAGCAAGCAGAAGAAGAACTCATCTCGCAAATGCACTATAAATTAAGAAGCATAAAATTTAGATTTAGTCATTGATGTAATGAGGCTTATAGGTTCTTCCTAAATTGACATGGTCAGGTCAGGTCAGCTAGCAGCATGTCAATAAATGACCTTGGAGTAATTAGGACAATTTTAGTATTACGTTGTAGAACAGCCACAAATACATATACATACATATGATATTTCCTGAAATAAAACAATAAAAAATTACTCGGTTAGATAATTGTTTTTTTCTACCAAGAAAGATACTCATTAAGCATCTATTATAAATTATCCCTCGAGAACAGACAAATGGTTAAGCAAAGAGATCTAGAATGAGAATAAAGGTAAAGCAGAGAAGGAGTCAAAGTTAAGAGGCCAGACCTGCCAAGACTAAACTGGACTTTTAGACGACAAGAGCTTAATTACCATCCGTTAGGCTCATCAAGGCCGGTACCGACTTCCCATCTGCTCAAGAAATTAACTTAGCAAGACGTAAGTGCTTTGCAGTCCACTGCTCAGCAAACTTCTGCTCCTTGGCTTCGGCATCCCTTCTCAATCCACCCAACTGTTCCCTGTATTCAGCTTCAATCCTCTCCAGGGTAACCTTCTGCTCTTCTCTAAGAGCTTTCACCTTTGCTTCAATCTCCTCCATTTTCTCCTTCCTTCGGCACATCTTCTCTGACTCCAGTTGCAGCTCCACCCTTTTCAACCTCCAAGCTGCTTCCTTCCTCAGTGCTGCCCAAGCATGATGCCCTTCTTCCAATTCCTTGCAACATTCAACCAGATCGGAAAAAAGTATATTCTCTCTGCGTGCAGGCGCTGCTGCATGAGATGGTAAGCTGCCCAAGATAAGAGGGGTATTGTCAGGTACCGTCTCGGGCTGTAGCCATGCCACTGAAGATGGGAGCGGCGCTGTTGAGGGAGAGAGACTAAGTGTTACTGAAGGGGAGGGTGGTCTTATATTTGAAGGGGCACCTGTATTAGAAAGCCATGCAGGAAGCATAGTTGGCGGGGGAGGAGCAGGTGGGTCAGAGTGAAGAAATCCCCCATTAGAAGTACCCATGAATACTTGGGGAGGACGCTCTTTCACTAGCTTCTCAGCAAATGTCTCTAAGATTTGGTCGTATTTGTTGTCCTCTATAGGGTCTATAATCTTGTTATTCTCCTTTTGTTCTCTCTGTTGTTTCTCTTTAAACACTTCCCACCATTTACCCAATCTCTTGGCAGTTCGGCCAGGGACTTCAGCAGCAATTTTCTTCCATTTATTCCCGTGTTTGGCCTGAAGACGGATGACAAGGCATTGCTCAGCTTCACTGAGGGATCCCTTTTTTATGCCAGGTTTGAGGTAGTTCTTCCACCTTTCCAAACAGGATTTTGCATCTCTATTGAGAGGTATGTTCATGCGCTGCGACACAAGGTGCCACTCTCTTGGGCCATATTGTTTCACATATGCACGTAACAGAGTATCCTCTTCAGCACGCCACCGCTGCCTCTCCTTCATTTCCTGTTGAGAAAATCACCTCCCATTGCCCAAAACTTGTCATAATGTATCCGGCGAAAACACAATAGAGATCAAAATATCACTCTACATTCAACAACAGGGTAAGAATAAATTAACTCAGAAGCTAAATATGCAATGTCTTCTTATATATTGAAAAATTAAAATATTAATTATTATTTTGCCAAGAAAATGGCATAAACATGGACAACCACATACTAAAAACCATTGTTGATTTAAGATAATAAATAATCAATATTGCATCATAAAACAGAAAAAAAAAACTTCCGATAAAGAATGAATTCGGAAAAAGAAATAACCAACAGAATCATGTGCCATATCATTACTAAATTATCATCTTAATTACCATTGTGCGCTACGATATTCAACATTTTTTGTGGATTTCAGTTGAGGATCATTTTTCGAGGTTGATTAAAATAGACAGAGACTTCACAGTTTGATCATTTATACCAAGTGATTGATTTTCCCTTTCTACTATCAGATATCAGATAATTTAATTATAGATATAATAATGAACAACTAATTAAGATTTATGGTTAAATTTTCCATATAGGATATCAAAGGAATGTTTACCTTATATATTAGCCAACTTTGAAAATTAATTATTCTCTATTTTACGAAGGAAACACAATCTCCATCCTAGTATCAGTTGGAAAATAGATACAACCGAGATTATAGCAAGAAACATGCAAAACGTTGGTGCCTTTATATTAGGCGATTTAGGCATAATAGTTTCAACTTTATGTACAAACCTTGAAATTAGGGTACAGTTAGCTAAAGAAAAATGCATGCTTCTTTCGTGCCAATCACCAATTAGTTGTAAGGATGCTTCCATGATGGAATTAAACAAGTGATTGCCGCTGATATGTTGTTATAATTAGTTAGTTATATCAGGGATAATATTGTCTTTCCTCTTGTATTAGTAAGGCTACTATAGTCATTTCCGTTAAGCAGTTCATGTGTATTTTGCTGCTGAGTTAGGCATGATCTAAATTCTAAGCAATATATAGTACCAGATTGTAATTGTGGAAGGCATGAATGATAAAGTGAACTTTATTTCCCTCTCAATTTCTAACTCTGTCTACATCTTCCCCCAAATTACTTCCTCCTCCTTCTGAATCTTCTTCTTCTATCTATAAATTCTGTTGTAATTAGCTCAGGTTGAGTTCAGTAAGGACTTCGATTCTCAGATCCTTACAATTTGGTATCAAAGCTTACTCGATCCACTCATGGCAACCAACAACCAGCGACTCAGCAATCTGGAAGGTCTAGTTACTGAGCATATAAATTCATTTCAACAGTTCAGGATTCAATTGCAGGAATCAGTTGCCAGCCTCAAGCAGGACTTTGAGGATAAAATTGAGCAGAAGATGCAGCAATTGATGAAAGGATTCGAAGCTCTCCCTCTGTTAGATTACCTCAGTCACAGGTCACACTAGGTACTTCTGTTTTGGGATCATTTGAGGTTGATTCCACTAATGGGAAGTCTAACAATAATATATTCAAAACCATCAAGTTTGAATTCCCTAAGTTCGATGGAATTAATCCTGGATTCGAAAATGTAATAAGTTGTTTTCTCATCATGTGGTTGCTGAAAATCAAAAGCAATATTTAGCTACTATGACTTTAGAAGGTGAGGCTGAAGAATTGTATTCCGGATTTATACATGAAGGAGCTGAATTAACTTGGGAGGGATTTATTGAGGAAATTATTGCTAGATTCAGCCCTGAACCTCAAACAACTAAAAAATCTGCAGCAAATGGGATTTGTAGATGAATATATGAAGAAATTCGAAGAGCTAAAGAGCTGGTCATTGTCAAGGAACCCTATGCTGAATGAGTCATTTTTTATGGACTGCTTTATGGAAGGCCTAAAGGAAGAAATCAGATTAGGTATTCAATAGTCCAAAATCACTACTCTAAAGGACTTGATCAGGCTAGCCAGAGTGGAGAAAGCTAAGCTGGAGGCTTGGTTAAAGAGGAGTAGATTGGGAATCAAATCAGCGATGGGGGTTATCAAAAGGCCAGTCATATGTCTAACAAACTATTGAAGGAGGTTTTGCTGTCATATAGTCTGCTGGTTTTCCAAGCATGGAGGTGGGAAGATCACTACCTATTAGGGGTTTAACCAGGGAGCAGATTACTGAAAAAAAGAGGAAGAAACTATGTTTCTCCTGTGATGAGCCATATACGGTGGGACACCAATGCCGAAAACCATAGCTTTTCATGATGATACCATCCAATGAAGATAACAACAAGGAGTGTGACAATGAGGAGTGTTGTGAGGATGAGGAGTTAGAAGATGATGGAAGGGCTGTTGAGCAACAGGAAGCCCATATCACACTTCATGCCTTGTCTGGGCATAGTGTCAATAATACTAAAAGGATTATGGGAATGGCTAATGGGAAAGTGCTAAGAATCTTAATGTACTAACAATTTTTTGGACCCCCAAGCAGCTAGGACAGTTAAGGCTGTGTTGCAGGATACAAAACATGTATCAGTTTCTGTAGCTGATGGTTTTAAAGTCACTAGTTTCTAGGAGTGTATGTCATTCAAATGGTCAGTTCATGTGGAGTCCTTTACTACTGATTTTAGAATCCTGCCATTAGGGGGAATTGATGCAGTATTAGGTGTATAATGGTTGAGAAACTACAATCCAGTAACATTTGATTTTGATCAACTGTAGCTTTCCTTTAACAAAGAAGATAAGGCAGTGGTTTTACAAGGAGAATATGATATGATAACCCCTACCATACAGCTCATGTCTTATGGCGAGTTCAAGCAAACCCTGAATACTACAACTCATGGCTATTTTGGATATCTTTTTGGCATGGTTAAGGATTCTTCACAAAGAATCAAAGAACTGACGTTAAGGAATCAAATC
The DNA here is from genome assembly GCA_016801055.1 of Panax notoginseng. NCBI lineage: Eukaryota > Viridiplantae > Streptophyta > Magnoliopsida > Apiales > Araliaceae > Panax > Panax notoginseng. The sequence goes on from CM029021.1 coordinate 173,327,422, forward strand.
ATGTGATTGGGGTCAGTAAGGAGAAGAACCAGTCCCATTGGCAGCTGGAGGAAGTATTACAGTCATATTCAACAGTCTTCCAATAACCAAAAGTTCTACCTCCTAACAGATACCATGATCACCACATGAACTTGAAGGAAGGCAGCCAACCTATCAATTTGAGACCCTACAGGCATTTATATGTGCAAAAGGAAGAAATTGAAAAGATTGTCAGTGAGATTCTGCAACCCCTATGCTTTTCCAGTACTATCGGTAAAGAAACATGATAGTACTATTGGTAAAGAAACGTGATGGCTCTTGAAGAATGTGTGTGGATTATAGATCCTTAAATGAAATGACAGTCAATGACAGATTTCCAATTCCAGTCATTGATGAATTGTTGGATGAGCTATATGGATCTAGGTGGTATTCTAAACTAGACCTTAAATCTGGTTACCACCAAATTAAAGTTCATGCTCCAGACATTCCTAAAACTGCATTCAGAACACCTACAAGATATTTTGAATTTTTTGTGATGTCATTTGGACTCACCAATGCACTAGCTACCTTTCAGTCATTGATGAATCAAATATTCAAGCCATATCTTAGAAAGTTCATTATAGTTTTCTTTGATGACATATTGATCTACAGCAGAACCTATGAAGAACACTTGGAACATTTGAAGTTAACCTTGCAACTTTTAAAGGATAATTCACTTTTTGCCAAGAGGAGTAAGAGTGAATTTGGAACTGAGCAAATTCAATATTTGAGACATGTCATTAATCAACATGGAGTCTCTACTGATCCTGACAAGATCAATTGTATGACCAAATAGCCCCCACCTACCAACATTAAAAGCTTGAGAGGTTTTTTGGGCTTGACATGATACTATAGAAAATTTATTCAGAATTATGGCTTGATTAGCAAACCACTGACTGAATTGTTAAGGACGAACAAATTTCAGTGGCATGAAGGGGCTACCCAAGTTAGTTTTCTTAGCACTTAAAAAAGCTATGGTTAAGGCCCATGTGTTATCCATGCCTGATTTTAAAATGTCATTTGTTTTAGAGATTGATGCTTCTCATAATGGTATAGGAGCCATATTGATGCAACAGGGCAAACCAATAGCCTACCTCTGTAAGGCTATAGCTACAAAACGCTTTGGATGGTCCACTTTTGAAAAAGAGTTAATGGAAATAATCTATACTACTACTAAACGGAGGTACTACTTGCTTGGCAACAAGGTACTCGTTAAAACTGATCACCGTAGCTTAAATTACATTTTTAGACCAAAGAGTAACTATTACTAACCAACAAAAGTGGATTACTAAATTGATGGGATTAGACTATGAGATAGTGTATAAAAGGGAAAAGAGAATGTGGTTGCAGATTGCCTCTGTAGACAGGCTGACGTTTGTGTTGCCATTTCTACAGTTATTCCCATTGGATCACAGAAATAAGTCTTGGGAATCAGATTTTGGATTAAAGGACATGATTATTCAGCTGCAAGTAGATCTACTGATCTACAATCATTGTCTGGTTATACTTTCCAGCATGGCAGACTTCGATTCCAAGATAGGTTAGTAATTGGGCCAGATCTTCCTTTCAAAACCAATTTGTTAACTGAATTCCATGATTCTCTTATGGGGGGGTCATTCTAGAATAAAAGGGACTTATGAGAGGCTTAGCAATTATTTCTTTTGGACCACTATGAAGACTGATGTTACCAGATTTGTCCAAGAGTGTGATACTTGCCAAAAACAAAAACATGAAACTAAGGCTTTACCAAGGTTGCTACAGCCCTTGCCTATACCAGAAGGACCATGGATTGATATATCCATAGACTTCATTGAAGGGTTACCACAATCTAAAGGCTATACAGTTGTATGGGTGGTGGTAGATAGGCTTACTAAGTATGATCATTTTATACCTCTTCATCATCCTTTCACTGCTCAGTAGCCAGCCTAAGTATTCATCAATAACATCTACAAGCTTCATGGGTTTCCCTCTACTATTGTCTCTGACAGAGATAAAATCTTTGTTAGCTTGTTTTGGCCGTCACTTTTCAAGTTGGTTGGTACCAAACTCCATTTAAGTTATGCATACCACCCACAATCTGATGGACAAATTGAAAGGCTCAATCAAATTTTGGAATGTTATTTGAGATGCAGGATCTCTCAAAGGCCTAAACATGGGCTTACTTGGCTTCCATTGACAGAGTGGTAGTACAACACTCATTACCACAATGGGCTAAAAACCACTCCTTTTGAGACCTTGTATTGCTATAAACCTCCACATCTCAACTTTCATCAGTTTGGCCAAATTCATGATTCTGCGACTAGGGCCTTTTATAAAGACAGAACTCAAACCCTTCAGCTTCTTAAACACATCTTAGTAATTGCTCAATCCAAGATGAAGCATTATGCAGATAAAGCAAGTGAAAGATCATTTGTAGTTGGTGACCTGGTATATTTGAATATTAAGCTCTACAAATAGTCTACACTATCCCAAAATGCTCTTGGTAAATTAGCCCCAAAATATTTTGGCCCCTTTCCTATACTAGAAAAAATTGGGATTGTTGCTTATCGACTCCAATTACCTTGCATGCTAGAGTCCATCCTGTTTTTCATGTGTCCCTCCTCAAGAAAAAAATTGGCTCCAACTGTTCCAGTTCTGCAGATCTTCCTTATTTGGATGCTCAGGGTCAATTTTTGGTGGAACCACTAGCTATATTGGATAAAAAGCTAGTTAAGAAGAAAAATGTTGCAATTGTTGAAGTTTTGGTTCAATGTGTTGGGATATTTCACATAAATCTCACATTGGATAAATTCAAGAGTGTAGATGGGTTAATAAGTACGGTGGAGCCTCAACTTAATAGGTTAACCTTTTAAGTAATGAGGTGATCCAACATATTTATTAGGTCAGTCAACACAAGTGTGGCTGCATTGGTGATGAATTGATGTGAGATGGATCGTACAATTCCGCAACAAATGGTATCAGGGCCCATAGTTTGTTGGGCTCAAGTATCAGGTTGACACTCTAGGGTTGAACATTCGCAGGCCGCGTGTTACTCAATCCGCATGGTGGAGCAAATAGAGTTTGAGTCGGTGGAACACAAGATGATCACTCATGCTTTTGGCACCACGCAATGAAGTATAATTTGAGTCGAGTGGAGCGGGCTCAGGATAACTCTGGAAAAATTGCTCGGGGTGAAGGGTTCACAAGGAGCAAAGGTTGTACTCCCACGTTTGTCTCAGGCGTGGTGGAGTAGTATTAGAGTCGAGCAAAACTCTTGAAGGACTCAAAGGTGTGCTTAATGATGACTACTCTAGTATATGATATTTGTGATAGGTATTCAAGTGAAAGATGGATAGTGTTTGGATATTTCACATGAATCCCACATTGGATAAATTCAAGAGTGTAGATGGGTTAGTGGAGCCTCAATCTAATTGGTTAACCTTTTAGGTAAGGAGGTGATCTAACATGCTTACTGGGTCTGTGTACACAGCTGGAAAGACTGAGAAAATTTTTACAAGCAATTTCCTCAATTCCAACCTTGAGGGCAAGGTTGTTCTGATGGAAAGTGGACTGAAAGGATGCTTCCATGATGGAATTAAACAAGTGATTGCTGCTGATATGCTGTTATAATTAGTTAGTTATATCAGAGTTAATAATGTCTTTCCTCTTGTATTAGTAAGGCCAGCCATTTCTGTTAAGTAGTTCATGTGTATTTTGTTGCTGAGTTAGGCGTGATCTGAGCAATATATAGTACCAGATTGTGATTGTGGAAGGCATGAATGATAAAATGAACTTTATTTTCCTCTCAATTTCTAACTCTGTCTACATCTTCCCCCAAATTGCTTCCTCCTTCTGAATCTTCTTCTACCTATAAATTCTGTAGTAATTAGCTCAGGTTGAGTTCGACTTCGATTTCGATTCTCAGATCTTTACATAATCCAAAATCATTATTATACTCTTCCTCTTCTTGGAAAGAGTCTTACTATCTTTGCAATTTCCATTGAAATTGGTACTATCTTTTTTCAGAGAGACGGAGCACAAAGCACGTAGAGTTAACCTTACTAAAAACAGTAAAACATCTATGTCAAAATATACAATGTTGATTTAGAGACCACTAGCATGCTTCTTTTAAAGATTCCAGACAAATAGTAAATAATTAATAAATGGACACACAGACAAAATCTTTAGCACTAGATTCTTAAAGATTCCAGGGCCTTCTTTCGGGAAGAGAGGAAATGAACATATGGCTGTTCAAATCATACTCCTAATTGAATAACCCAAAATTCAGTGACCCATATGTCATTTCATAAATGTCTAACAGCTAATAAATAACACGTGATCAATTAATTAATAACCCACCCCGTAAACATAAAAAGATGCATAACTTAGATGATAAACATAAATAACTTAGTTAAAGCATGCAAGTAGTAAATCACGGAGTAGTGTATAACAGAAGAAATCAAATTAAACTTACCAAAAAGCAAATGTTAAGGGTTAGCTCAGTTAAAATCTATTGAAGTGCAATTGAAATTATCAGTTTACAACAAGTTAATGATCAGAAAAGAAACACTCTTTACTCACAGCCATACCTCTTAATTTCAACAGCAGTTAAAATATAGAGAAGAACCCAGTTTAAGTGTACGAGTACATAAAGCACAAAATCGGAAGTGAAAAGATATTTTAGAAAATCGGTGGGTGAAAAGAAGAAAAAGACTCACAGTTGTGTTGCGGTAAACCGGGATGCTTCATCATCTTCGACCCATTAACCGTTTTATTTCTTATTAGTAATGCAGAGACTCAAAGTCTCAAACAGCCTAGAGAGAGAGTCTGATACCTGACTAGATAAATAGAGGAAAGAAACAGAAAGAAAAAATGGACGAGGAGGAAGAAAATAATAAAAGAAACGAGGCTGGAATGGGCTGTACTATGTCCAAAGGTAAAGAAACCGGGCGGATAAAAACAAAATTATATGAAAAGTGATAAAATAGAATATTACTATTAGAATTCCTCTTATTATCTGCTCCTTTCGTCCCTATTTAAATAATTTTTTAGAGATAGACATAAGAATTAAAATAATAATTAGAAAATATTAAATAAATATAATATTTAATTATCTATAATACCCTTAAATCATTAATTTATCATAGCATAAGAGTTTAAAGTATCAAAAAAATAGGTAGAGTAACGAGGGGTAATTCTGAAAAAATTATCATTAATTCTTCTATATTTGAATAAACATCAATTAATTAGAGACAAATAAAAAATTCTAAAACGTTATTTAAATAGGGACGGAGAGAATATTATTTCATTTGTGTGGGTATGTCAATATTTCGGGATTACGGGATTTTGGGGGTTAGTATGAAATGAACTTTACGGTCAATAAAATATTATAGGTGAAAAAAAATTTCGTTCGCCTATGTGTCAATATTGTATTGAATATAAAATGAACTTATCATAAAATTTACTTTATAATCGGATATAAATATTTCATGTTGATATTAATGAATTAATAAGCTTAATAACTCTTGGTCTGTAAATAAGTTTATAATTAACTTATTAGGTAAATTTTAAATGTGATATATTTAAACGTTATTTTAGTTAATTCTACGTCAATTTAGAAGTCTAAGTTTCATGATTCGATAATTCAAAAGTTTTTTTTTTAATTTTTGCTCGACAATCAATATATTGTATTTTGATAGTAAATGTGTGCTAATTTTTTTAAAAAAAAACTTCATTTTTTGAGATGTTGAGTTAAGAGGACATATTAAATTTTATGATTAAGAATGTATGAAAATAAAAAATAAACTTTTGAATTACTAAATCATCAAATTTGAACCATAGACTATGAATCGATTAAAATGACTTGATAATATAAAAATATTATTATAATAACAAAAAAATCTTGCAAAATAATATAATTAATGGATGATTTACTATTGTGTTGTCTATAACCACCGACTAAAAATAACTCCATCAATTAAAGTAGTATCGGTATGGTATGGTATGGTATAGACATGGAAATATAGTTGGTTAACTGTCGGGTTAACCCATATTAACTGGAATCAAATGAGTTGGTTAATTATTTTTATTTATTTGGGTTGGTTAAAGTTTGGAACCATATTTTAAAAAATAAATATAATGTGACAACCCCAAAATAGGTCCATTCCAAATCACAGTTCATGTTCATAATCATACTAATAAATTCATCTTTGCACTACGGCCCAAAGATATCCATCAACAAGTCATCTTTGCACTACAGGTCAAAAATATTCAACAACAGGTTATCTTTGCATTACGAGCCAAAGATATTCATCAACAACTCATCTTTGCACTACATGTTAAAGATATTCAACAACAGATCATTTTTGCACTACGGACCAAAGATATTCATCAACAATTCATCTTTGCACTACATGCCAAAGATATTCATCAACAGTTCATATTTGCACTACAGGTCAAATATATTCATCAACAGTTCATATTTGCTATATTCATCAACAGTTCATATTTGCACTATAGGCCAAATATATTAATATCTCAAAGAAATATATAATAATTTCAAAATTTATATAAACAATAATTATAACCATGTTAATCAATTCATCTTTACACTTAAGCTAAAGATATTCAATTATAAATTCAATGGTCATGATTATACCAGTTAACAATTTATCTTTGCACTACATGCCAAAGATATTCCTCAGTCACGATCATACCAATAATTTACCCATTTTTACACTCAAGTGAAAGAAAAATTCAACATCAGGGTTATAAAAATGTTATATATGATAATAAAAATAATTTGATCAACAACTGCATTTATTTTCAAGAGCAACAATCATAAATCAACGATAATTTGATCAAAAAAAGAAATCAATTTTTATCATGAATAGTACCCGTGAATAGTAACTCGTGAATAGTAACTTATTAATAGTAACTCGTGAATAGTAACTCGTGAATAGTACTCCGTATTCATACATAGTATCGTATACGTAAATAATGTCATATACGTAAATAGTGTCATATAGATTAATAGTGTTGTATACGTGAATAGTGTCGTATACGTGAATAGTAATTCAGACTCAAAAAGGTAAAAATTTCACAATAAAATCCATACCAATATTTCAGTATAATGACATTAAAAGAATAACATCATTATGAAGAATATAGCATTCCTTAATATCCCTTACCTCAAAAGAGCAGTACTTCTGACTGGATATCGGATATGACGCTGAAGGAAACTTGCACTGATGAATAGCAACTCACCAAGTATCTAAATACTCACAAAATACGCTCGATAATATAGAGAGAGAAAGAGAGAAAGCTTATGTTTCTAGTGTGATTTTCAATTCTAACTTAGCCCTCTATTTATAGGAAAATGTTAGCACGCCGAAGCAGACTTGACTTGCTACCTGATGGCTTTACCTGCTACTATTCCACCCACCAAAAATCAGCCATCTTTTCCAACAACCAAAAGTGGGGCCCACCCATAATTTTAATAAAAATATTTTATTTTCTGAAACTTCAATAATTCATAATAAATAGCCCGTTTATCAGAAAAATTCGAATCTCATGTCCTTTCCATAGGAAATTTAATTCTCTACAACTTTGAAAGTTTAAGTTTTTCCAAATTCAAATCAGAAAATATCCTAAATCCACATACGGACAATTTTTAATACCTATTAAAATTCATAACAAATCATACGTTAATTTTTAACGGTTCAAAATTTGTGAACATATACTCAACTTATATATGTATAACATATCCAAAAATTACAACGATCCAACGGACAGATTAAAAATTATAACTCACACAATAAAGCTGTAAGAACACTGATTTGATATTTTAATACCTCAAATCCGACAAAATACTGATAAAATACCTCAACATTAATTCCTTCATTTATAACCACATAAATAAATCCATCATTTATATCCATATCAAATAAATATTTCATTATCATATAGATCAATAATTAATTATTCACAAATAATATTACAGAATCACAATAATGACAACCAGACAGTTCCCAGGAAAGAGGGGGCTTTCCGATAAGGATTTCTCCTTACTGACGCGCAATTAGATGACTAAACCTCTCCTTAGTCAGAACTTTCTAGACATTGCCACTACTACAAAATACTAAATAGACAACACTTAAACCACAACGTTTTTTATAAAAACGTTGTGGTATTTTTTTTTACAACGTTTTAAAAAAAAAACGTTGTAGATATATATGCAAAAACGTTATCTAATTAAAAGGGCATTTTTTTTTACTAGACAATATTTTTTTATAAAAACGTTGTATATGAAGAAAAACACGGAGCAAGCTAGAGTGAAAATTTAAAATAAAAATGCATTATCCCCTTATTTCTATCTCCCCAACCCATTTCTCTCTCCTCCTGTCGCGCTCTCCCTCTCCGGTCCATTTACTTCCTCCAAACCCTAGCCTCTCCAGTCCGTTTACTCTACTAGATTTACTCAGTTTTTCTATCGCCCATTCGTCGTCGCTCAGGGTGTACACACTGGCACAGAACACATCCGCGTCGGCGGTTACTGAATGGTCGGGATTAACCCATGTGTTTTTGTTCAGTTCGTGCTCGATTATGAGTTGGAAAGGAGAAATTGTAACGAACCCAAAATAGATCCATTCCATCCAACCTATTTTGAGTCGCCAAATACATGGTACAGAAAACAACTATAACTTTATTACAACAATTGTCGTGCAAAATACAACAGCACATATGTTGTGAGTTTGGATACAAATATATACCAAATGTGACTCATGTTCCAACCGTGGACATCACCTCACAATGACACCTTACATAAAGGTATAGTCAAAAATTGTTTTAGAAATTAGAATCTTTGGGAAGTGCTCAAGGAAACCTTCGTACATGGGAGGCCACGCGTCTAGATTATGATAGATATCATATGGCCACAGAATTATCCTTGGTTGACCCAATAGACCCCAAAGAAAAACGAGAAGATTACTATCATATTCTTCCCAATGGTGAGTCTTCTCTTGACATATCATTATCTCTACTGTCTCTAATTGAGAATTATACTTCAAGCAAACACCAAGATTATATAGGTAGTGCCCATAGATATACTCAGCAAATGGATGAGCACAACCCTGTCCTATGATGACACGAGGTTGTATGTCATTAGACATCTTGTATGATAGTGACAAAACACCCTTCCAACGTTGGGTTCGCCTCACCCTATTTTCTTCACCAAATATAACTACTAAATGATGACCACCATTCTATTCCCTTGTTACCCCTGCTCGACCCAGCTACACTCTTATTACCTGAAAGGAATTGTGAAGAAAAAGGGTGAGCACAACTAGCTCAGTAAAGAATATCATGACTAAAGATAATTAAATTATCAATAGCCTTCATCAATAATAAATCAGAGATTTAGAACATATGGTAAATGATAAAAATTTCAACCATAGTTGCAGCGGAACGAGCAATCCATTAGAAGAGTCAAATAGACTATAAAGTCTATTATCTTCTCCATGTTAAAAATCCACCAACAATATTTTATCCATGTAACATCACTCAACAGTTCCTTTCCACAATCATATGAATAACTCATAATCATAATTGTGACTATAAATTTTTCTTCGCACCCAGGACGAAGAATATTTTCATCACCTGTCTTTACCTGAAACATCAAAGATCATGGTTATATCAAATCACAGTTCCTGTTTATAATCATACTAACAAATCCATCTTTGCACTACGGCCAAAGATATTCATCAACAAACCATCTTTGCACTACGGGCCAAAGATATTCAACAACAAACCATCTTTGCACTACGGGCCAAAGATATTCATCTACAATTCATCTTCGCACTACATGCTAAAGATATTCATCAATAATTCATCTTTGCACTACAGGCCAAAGATATTCTACAACATGTCATCTTTGCACTACAGGCCAAAGATATTCATCTACAATTCATCTTTGCACTACAGGCCAAAGATATTCATCAACAGTTCATATTTGCACTACAGGCCAAATATATTCATATCTCAAAGAAATATATAATCATTTCAGAATTTATATAAACAATAATTATAACCATGTTGATCAATTCACCTTTGCACTTAAGCTAAAGATATTCACTTATAAATTCAATGGTCATGATCATACCAGTCACAATTCAACTTTGCACTACAGGCCAAAGAGAACCCTAGTCATGATCATACCAATAATCTACCCATCTTTACACTCCAGTGAAAGAGAATTTCAACATCAGGGTTATAAAAATGTTATATATGATGATAAAAATAATATGATCAACATATAGTTTTAATCTCAAGAGTAATATTCGTAACTCATGAATAGTAACCCCGACACAAAAGATAGAAATTCTACAATAAAATTCATACCAATATTTCGGTATAATGATATTGAAAGAATAACATTACTTAAATTTATAAACAATTTATTTTAATTGTTTACACTTTACTAATTAATGCATTTAATCATCATAAAATGCCAACTCTTACAATTTCATCATCAATAACCAAAACCCTCATAAAAAATCTGCATATACCTCATATAGGATTCTCAAGCCATAAAATCCTATTTTCCAATTTTTTTTCTTCACAAAACATATTTAATTCATTTACTCATAACTAGACCATTTTCATGAAAAATACCAAATCAGTCCCAAAAATATTTCTTTTCTGAGATTTAGCATAATATAGTCCCATAGTGAACATATATTTTTCTCAGAATTTTTAAAACTCATTTACTATTTTTCATATGGCCAAAACCACCGAATATTTAGACATTTATCAAAAATTATACTTTTGTCTAAAAATTCTGAAATTTACAGAGTATACTTCTATCACATACATGTACTCCCAATAAAAATTTCATCAATTTTGGAGTTAACCACAAGAAATTATAAGCGATTACTTTTAAAATAGTCTTTTCTCATAAAATTCATAACTCTCAATCTATACATCCAAAAATCACCATTTTTGGACACAATCAAGAAAACTCATCAAAATATCATTTCAAATTTTTCCAGAATTTTTGAAGATCAGAAAAATTACAAAACTGAAAATCATAACAACCCTTAAAATCTCTTACTATCCCTTACTATCCCTTACTATCCCTTACCTCAAAAGAGCAGTACTTCTGACCGATATGCAAAGCCGAAGGAAACTTGCACTGAATAGCAACTCTCAAAGTGTCTAAATACTCACAAAATATGCTTCATAATATAGAGAGAGAAAGAGAGAAAGCTTATGTTTCTGGTGTGATTTTCAATTCTAACTTAGCCCTCTATTTATAGGAAAATTTTGGTAGGTTTGACCTGCAACCTGATGGCTTTACCTGCTACTATTCCCACCCACCACATTTGAAATATAATTCAGCACATTTCTTCACCAACCACAAGTGGAGCCCACCAATTCTAGAATTTTCCACCAAAATGATTAACTCCAAAAATTCCACAATTTCTGAACCAGTCATCTTGTAAAATTCATAATAAATCATACGTTCAGTTTTAACGGTTCAAAATTTGTGGACATATACTCAACTTATATATGTATAACATATCCAAATATTACTACGATCCAACGGTCGGATTAAAAATTATAACCCCCGCAAAATATCTCAAAAATCCTGATTTTTAATACCTCCATTCCGACAAAAATACTGATAAAAACCTCAACATTAACTCCTTCATTTTAACCACAAAAATATATCCCTCATTTATATCCACATAAAATAAATATTTTCTTATCATATAAATCAATAATTAATTATTCACAAATAATATTACAGAATCACATTTATGACAACCAGGCCGGTCCCAGGAAAGAGGGGGCTTTCCAATAAGAATTTATCCTTACTGGCGCGCAATTAGATGACCAAACCTCTCCTTAGACAGAACTTTCTAGACATTGCCAATAATGTTAATAATATTATTCAAATAATATGAATTATTGATCTGATAATGGGAAATACTGTGCAGTGACAATTATTGAACAACAATAATATAAAATTTCAACGTAGCAATTATTGAATCAATAAAATAAAATATTGAACAGTAATTACTGTAACAATTATTGAGTAGTGCCTTCTTACGTAAGAATCAATAATTTCAAAAATACTATGCAATACCGTGTGCTACTGTGCAATAACGCGTATTACTGTATTTTAACCACCGGGTATTCCAACAGTGTTAACGGTAACAACTACGCCGTTATTTGTAAAAACTCAAATTTGTCGTTTTCTTCACCCGACAGTTATTCGTTATGGGGCCCACAAATAGCTGCGTCGTCGTACGAATATTCCCCGACAGAAAGAATATTCCACGACCAAACGAATATTCCCCGACAACAATGATTATTTTATAACCACTTGTGTATTTTGAAAAAAATTCATATATCACCCTTAACTTTAATATTTATCAATTAAACCATTTACTGAATAGTAATTATAAGAAAAATTGAATACTTTTATTTCATAAAATTCGGGGTCTTACAATCTCCCCTCCTTATGAAATTTCGTCCCCGAAATTTACGTACCTGGTATTTCAAAGAGTTGAGAATACCTTCCTTTCATTTCAGATTCCATCTTCCCTGTCATCATAATTTCTCCATTGCTCATCTCCTGTATTTCAAATATCATTCTAGAATACAGCTTCAAAACAAGGGTTAATTTAACAAATTAACATATCACATAATATCCCGATATTATGACTGACCAACAAATAAGCTTAGGTAGGACACACTAGCGAAGGATTTACTCATCTCTTCCCTCCTAGTCCTATTCCCCGATCTCCGCCAGAGATCATATCCCTAAGCTCTGATACCAAATGTAACGAACCCAAAATAGATCCATTCCATCCAACCTATTTGAGTCGCCAAATACATGGTACAGAAAACAACTATAACTTTATTACAACAATTGTCGTGCAAAATACAACAACACATATGCTGTGAGTTTGGATACAAATATATACCAAATGTGACTCATGTTCCAACCGTGGACATCACCTCACAATGACACCTTACATAAAGGTATAGTCAAAAATTGTTTTAGAAATTAGAATCTTTGGGAAGTGCTCAAGGAAACCTTCGTACATGGGAGGCCACGCGTCTAGGTTATGATAGATATCATATGGCCACAGAATTATCCTTGGTTGACCCAATAGACCCCAAAGAAAAACGAGAAGATTACTATCATATTCTTCCCAATGGTGAGTCTTCTCTTGACATATCATTATCTCTACTGTCTCTAATTGAGAATTATACTTCAAACAAACACCAAGATTATATAGGTAGTGCCCATAGATATACTCAGCAAGTGGATGAGCACAACCCTGTCTATGATGACACGAGGTTGTATGTCATTAGACATCTTGTATGATAGTGACAAAACACCCTTCCAACGTTGGGTTCGCCTCACCCTATTTTCTTCACCAAATATAACTACTAAATGATGACCACCATTCTATTCCCTTGTTACCCCTGCTCGACCCAGCTACACTCTTATTACCTGAAAGGAATTGTGAAGCAAAAGGGTGAGCACAACTAGCTCAGTAAAGAATATCATGACTAAAGATAATTAAATTATCAATAGCCTTCATCAATAATAAATCAGAGATTTAGAACATATGGTAAATGATAAAAATTTCAACCATAGTTGCAGCGGAACGAGCAATCCATTAGAAGAGTCAAATAGACTATAAAGTCTATTATCTTCTCCATGTTAAAAATCCACCAACAATATTTTATCCATGTAACATCACTCAACAGTTCCTTTCCACAATCATATGAATAACTCATAATCATAATTGTGACTATAAATTTTTCTTCGCACCCAGGACGAAGAATATTTTCATCACCTGTCTTTACCTGAAACATCAAAGATCATGGTTATACCAAATCACAGTTCCTGTTTATAATCATACTAACAAATCCATCTTTGCACTACGGCCAAAGATATTCATCAACAAACCATCTTTGCACTACGGGCCAAAGATATTCAACAACAAACCATCTTTGCACTACGGGCCAAAGATATTCATCTACAATTCATCTTTGCACTACATGCTAAAGATATTCATCAATAATTCATCTTTGCACTACAGGCCAAAGATATTCTACAACATGTCATCTTTGCACTACAGGCCAAAGATATTCATCTACAATTCATCTTTGCACTACAGGCCAAAGATATTCATCAACAGTTCATATTTGCACTACAGGCCAAATATATTCATATCTCAAAGAAATATATAATCATTTCAGAATTTATATAAACAATAATTATAACCATGTTGATCAATTCACCTTTGCACTTAAGCTAAAGATATTCACTTATAAATTCAATGGTCATGATCATACCAGTCACAATTCAACTTTGCACTACAGGCCAAAGAGAACCCTAGTCATGATCATACCAATAATCTACCCATCTTTACACTCCAGTGAAAGAGAATTTCAACATCAGGGTTATAAAAATGTTATATATGATGATAAAAATAATATGATCAACATATAGTTTTAATCTCAAGAGTAATATTCGTAACTCATGAATAGTAACCCCGACACAAAAGATAGAAATTCTACAATAAAATTCATACCAATATTTCGGTATAATGATATTGAAAGAATAACATTACTTAAATTTATAAACAATTTATTTTAATTGTTTACACTTTACTAATTAATGCATTTAATCATCATAAAATGCCAACTCTTACAATTTCATCATCAATAACCAAAACCCTCATAAAAAATCTGCATATACCTCATATAGGATTCTCAAGCCATAAAATCCTATTTTCCAATTTTTTTTCTTCACAAAACATATTTAATTCATTTACTCATAACTAGACCATTTTCATGAAAAATACCAAATCAGTTCCAAAAATATTTCTTTTCTGAGATTTAGCATAATATAGTCCCATAGTGAACATATATTTTTCTCAGAATTTTTAAAAGTCATTTACTATTTTTCATATGGCCAAAACCACCGAATATTTAGACATTTATCAAAAATTGTACTTTTGTCTAAAAATTCTGAAATTTACAGAGTATACTTCTATCATATACATGTACTCCCAATAAAAATTTCATCAATTTTGGAGTTAACCATAAGAAATTATAAGCGATTACTTTTAAAATAGTCTTTTCTCATAAAATTCATAACTCTCAATCTATACATCCAAAAATCACCATTTTTGGACACAATCAAGAAAACTCATCAAAATATCATTTCAAATTTTTCCAGAATTTTTGAAGATCAGAAAAATTACGAAACTGAAAATCATAACAACCCTTAAAATCTCTTACTATCCCTTACTATCCCTTACTATCCCTTACCTCAAAAGAGCAGTACTTCTGACCGATATGCAAAGCCGAAGGAAACTTGCACTGAATAGCAACTCTCAAAGTATCTAAATACTCACAAAATATGCTTCATAATATAGAGAGAGAAAGAGAGAAAGCTTATGTTTCTGGTGTGATTTTCAATTCTAACTTAGCCCTCTATTTATAGGAAAATTTTGGTAGGTTTGACCTGCAACCTGATGGCTTTACCTGCTACTATTCCCACCCACCACATTTGAAATATAATTCAGCACATTTCTTCACCAACCACAAGTGGAGCCCACCAATTCTAGAATTTTCCACCAAAATGATTAACTCCAAAAATTCCACAATTTCTGAACCAGTCATCTTGTAAAATTCATAATAAATCATACGTTCATTTTTAACGGTTCAAAATTTGTGGACATATACTCAACTTATATATGTATAACATATCCAAATATTACCACGATCCAACGGTCGGATTAAAAATTATAACCCCCGCAAAATATCTCAAAAATCCTGATTTTTAATACCTCCATTCCGACAAAAATACTGATAAAAACCTCAACATTAACTCCTTCATTTTAACCACAAAAATATATCCCTCATTTATATCCACATAAAATAAATATTTTCTTATCATATAAATCAATAATTAATTATTCACAAATAATATTACAGAATCACATTTATGACAACCAGGCCGTTCCCAGGAAAGAGGGGGCTTTCCAATAAGAATTTATCCTTACTGGCGCGCAATTAGATGACCAAACCTCTCCTTAGACAGAACTTTCTAGTCATTGCCAATAATGTTAATAATATTATTCAAATAATATGAATTATTGATCTGATAATGGGAAATACTGTGCAGTGATAATTATTGAACAACAATAATATAAAATTTCAACGTAGCAATTATTGAATCAATAAAATAAAATATTGAACAGTAATTACTGTAACAATTATTGAGTAGTGCCTTCTTACGTAAGAATCAATAATTTCAAAAATACTATGCAATACCGTGTGCTACTGTGCAATAACGCGTATTACTGTATTTTAACCACCGGGTATTCCAACAGTGTTAACGGTAACAACTACGCCGTTATTTGTAAAAACTCAAATTTGTCGTTTTCCTTCACCCGACAGTTATTCGTTATGGGGCCCACAAATAGCTGCGTCGTCGTACGAATATTCCCCGACAGAAAGAATATTCCACGACCAAACGAATATTCCCCGACAACAATGATTATTTTATAACCACTTGTGTATTTTGAAAAAAATTCATATATCACCCTTAACTTTAATATTTATCAATTAAACCATTTACTGAATAGTAATTATAAGAAAAATTGAATACTTTTATTTCATAAAATTCGGGGTCTTACAGAAATGCTGGGATCGGAGGGGAAGTGGATGATCTAAGACGTTGATTGGAGATCGAAGGGTTGGATTTGGAGGTGGGCGGTGGCGGGGATGACGAAGGAGATTTCGTTGGTGGTGGCGTTGAAATGGAGCCTGGAGCGGAGGTTGGAATGGGAAATTTGGAGTTTGTGGAGGGCATTTTGGAGAAGTGAAAAGTCCGGTGGTTTTGAGAGGTGGAGGGCCAAAACGGTGGGTCTGTTACGTCTCAACTTCAATTCCTTCTTTGAGGTAGATCTGTTTAATTGCCTTTTACATATTTCTTCAAGTTGCTTCATGACAATTAAGATTCTTATATATGTTAACTCTGTGTAACAAGCAACTGCTAGAGGTCTTTGGCTTATTACTGTAGCAATTCAGATGAGTTATGTTTATTGACTAGCCTTTTTCTTTTCTGGTAATCTCCAATCACACATTATCAGCTGCTTCTCCTGAATATTTGCATTGGAAATGATGTATGTTTTCTGAAATCAGCTACTGGTAATCTGCAGATATTGGGAGAATGGGAAGATTCAGCTTGACTACAGGCCTGTTCACATGTACACATTAGATGATGAGATTGAAACAATCCCACCAAAGGCTCGCGTGTATTAGTATAATGCTCTAAAGAAAACAATTGGGTGATCAAGAAGATGATCCGTTTGCTGTTTGTTCTAATAAGTCATTTGCTGTTTGTTCTAATAAGTCATTTGAACTGAGAATTCTTTTTAAATAAGTATCAAGGCCAATTTGATTCAACTCAAGTGTGCACAAGTCTGAAAATCATTTTGATGTAGCTTTTGTATCTTCTACGATAATAACTTGTGTATTTCTTTCTTGTAGTTTGATACTTGGAAAGTATGGCAGGTCGGATACTGGAACATTTAAAGAATTTAGGGTGTGGAGGTAATTTATGAATTTTCACCGGTAAAATATATGTATGTACTTGCAGATTTGAATATGGTGGCATTAAAATTAACCATAATATCTTATAATTTCTTTCATGTTTGCAAATATTCATGACAATTGCAGATATCATTCACCATAATATGCAATAGAAGTACCCCTTTCACGTACAGTTTTTGCTATGCTAAGCAAACCTTGGGTTTGAGGCAATAAGTACTAGTTTACTTGTGCCACTTTGTCTCATAACAGAGTTGTCATGCCTACTTTGTTGAATTACTGATATTTTTTTGTTTATTTTCTCTCTACTATAAAGAATAAGTTGGTTTTCTTAAATGGTAGTATTAGTGGTCCTTTGTATCCATAGTAAAACTAGTTCAGTTGCACAACATTCACAGCGTGCAGGGTATTTCTTGACTGCTCAACATGACTGTGTGCAGGGCTCATAGTGCAAATTATGGCAGTTGTTGCATTACCTCCTAGAGAGTTTTGTAGTATGCGTGTCAGCTTGGAATTTCTGTAAGGTTCATGTCCATTTTCCCCTTTGCTGCACCCAGACATAGCAATATACTCACAGTAAATAAATATAAACACTCCAAACAATATAGAGTTTGTGAGGTCATCAGGCCAAAAAAGTGAGCATGGATTGCAATTCACTAGTGTAATTGCCTGCTTGTTGTTTGAACAATTGTTATCACACACATGAAGAGAACAATAAGAACTCCACAAAGGATACCCACTCCCAAAATGCATCAAATGGCCTCACTATATAAAGTATCTCAACACAGTCTCCCTCATTAATACTATGTATTTGTTTGCTTGAAGAATGGAGTTCTGCTTATCGAAAGTAAAGATTAAGGTACAGAATTATGAATCCTAGAGTCGTCATCTTCACTGTTGATGGTTATATGTTTATTTTTGTTTCCCACAGCTCTTGTTGAAAATGTGCATTCCATGAGAGTGTCAATCTCTTGTTCTTATTTCTGCTGTTTAGGATGGATATGGGTGATCCTAATGCCGAGACCTATCAAGATTTGTGCTATAATGACACCTGTGTGTGCGTGGTGAAAAATTGAAGAAAACAACAAAATCAAGAAGAAGGATTTGAAGTGTGCATTTTAGAATTGTGGACAAAGAACAGAAGGATGGAGAAAAAGAATAATATATTATCAATTCATTAAGGGAATATTTAATCTTTAAGGTCTGATCTTGATTTTTCCAATTTGTTACATGCATAGTCTAAAATTTAAAAAAATGTTCGAAGTAAACTAACATAATTTCATGTGTGGTTTGTGATACCTGTTGTATGTGTATTCGTGGCTTGGGGATTTTCTTTAGACTAGGTGGCTTATTTTTTGGTATGAAGACCAGTTATACCTCCTTTTATGTGTACCAGGATGTGAAACCCAGATCAAAGTGATAAAGCTGCTTTGCTATTTCCCTCTCTCTTCATTGATGTAGTACTTGTCTGTGTATACCTTATATACCAGTAGTTTTAGGTTGATTGACATATCTTATATTAAATATGGTTGTTGCTGCTTATTAGTTGCTTGTTCTTCCCCAATTATGAATTAGTAAAAAGCTTAATTGTTTTGAGAATGTGACTCTTCTTGTTGTGGGCTTGGGCTGAACCAGATATGAATTGGCACCAGAGTGAGACATTTTAAAGTTGTTCTTGAAATCCATTTCAGTTATTTGTCTAAATTGAAGCGGTTATCAATCTTAATTGATATCCCTGCTCTATTAACAAACGACTATATGCTAAAATCACTGGACTGCTTTTGTTTGAATACTCAACGGGTCTGAATGTATAAATCTATAAAAGGGAATGTGTTGGCTCAATATCTTCCAACTGAAGCAATAGAAAATCAATGCTATATACAAACAGTACCTACTGCCTTGTTGATTTTCAAACTACTCTTCTTCATGCCTTGTTGAAGCTTGATGATTCAGAAGGGGCCAATATTGCATATTCAAACTCAATCAGCCTTTTTAAGAACTTTCCTAAAGGCTGGATTAGCTGGGGAAATTATTGTGACAAGATACTCATTTTCTATTTTCTTATTAAACCATATATTTACTTGTAATTTTAGAATTTTAATATCTACTCTGGTCTAGTGTTGTATCTATGTTTCAGGCTTACAAAGAAACCAATGATGAGATTTGGTTACAATATGCAGTGAGCTGTTTTCTTCAAGATATAAAATTTGGTATGCTTCCGAGTAGAGCTTGGGTAAACAATTGTGACTGCTAACCTATATAGTTAAATTTTTATTACAATTGCAAATGTTTGTAGTACCTTAGTAACTTGTGAAATTTTTTTTGTCTGTTCTATCTGTAATTATCCAGAATTTGATTTGCCACACTTGTTCCCTACTTATGTATGACTAAGGTGCTTCTGTCCTTGATGCAGATAATTTTCCTTAACAAATTCTTGAGTGATGAGGTATTGAGCTCTGCCATCTTGCGTGACCACCTGTATCGGTGTGCCTCCGTGTCTGCGGATTTGCAGCAGAAACTCCGGTCGCTCACCTCTGAATGGAAGCCTATGGTTTGCCCCAGTTCTTGATTGCCACACCTCTCACAATGCTGTCAAGTTTGCTGAGCTCTTGACCAAGATCGACAACTTAGGTAGTGCACCACAGTTTAGGTAGTGCTTCACAACTTAATTTTATGGATAGTTTGGTATATTTTGTGAATGTAGTAATTTGAAACTGTAAACGAATGATATTATTGGGATGTATTTTGAATGGTTGATACATTTTGGCTTTAAATTTAAATGAGAATTTAGACCTTTTAGCTATATATCATGGCATTAGCATATTGCAGGTGCATTGATAATATAGGTGAACCACAACCTTTTTTTTCTTCTTTTTTTCTTTATCTACAACATTTTAAAAATATTGTATAAATTGGTTAAAAACGTTGTCCGATATATATTAAACTGCAACGTTTTTATCCAGAAAACGTTATGGAATCATACATTCTACAACGTTTTTAAGCATCTGCTAATTTATGAAAAACAAATCTACAACGTTTTTTTCTTAAAAAAGTTGTGTAATGTGCTTAACTACAACGTTTTAAAAACGTTGTGTAAGGGTGTCAAATAGATGACACTCTTAACCACGACGTTTTCCTGACTGAAACCACAACGTTTTTTTCGCGTTGTCTATTTACTATTTTGTAGTAGTGTGCCAATAATGCTATCTAATAATATTATTCAAATAATATGAATTATTGATCTGACAATGGAAAAATTCTGTGCAGCAACAATTATTGAACAACAATAATATAAAATTTCAACGTAGCAATTATTGAATCAATAAAATAAAATATTGAACAGTAACTACTGTAACAATTATTGAGTAGTGCCTTCTTACGTCTTATCAATAATTGGTGCAATACCGTGTGCTACTGTGCAATAACGCGTATTACTTTACTTTACCCAACGGGTATTCCAATAGTGTTAACGGTAACAACTACACCGTTATTTATAAAAACTTAAATTTTTCGTTTTCTTCATCCGACAGTTATTCTGTTATGGGGCCCACAAATGGCTACGTCATCGTACGAATATTCCCCGACAACAAGAATATTCCACGACCAAACGAATATTCCCCGACAACAATGAATATTTTATAACCACTTGCTTATTTTGTAAAATTTTCACATTTCATCCATAACCAAAAAATTATATCAAATTAACACCTTATTATTCACAATAATATTTAGAAAGAATTTGATTTTATTAATTAATAAGTTGGAGTCTTACATATAATTCAAACTCGGTTAACCATTTTTCGACCCATATTTTATTCCAAATCTAAATTAAAAGTTCTTTCCACCTATATTTACATATTCAAGACACTCAACCACCCATTCATCCACCCCACCTAACCCTTCCAACCCAACCCAACCCAACCCCCCCCCCACGCACACCCCCATGCACACCCACACCCAAAAAAAAAATATATTATGTGATTATGTATACACCCCTTATCCTCACCCCACCCACCCCCACACCCCACACACCCCCCCACACCCCTACCTACTTAGCCACCCACCACACCCGCTCACCCTACCTATCTAACTACCTACCCACCCCACCTACAACCTACCTACCCACCCATCCCCTACCCACGCACCTACCTACCTATCCACCCACCCACACCCACACCCAAAAAAAATAATATTATGTGATTATGTATATACCCCTTACCCCTCACCCCACCCTTACCCCCCACCCACCACCCCAACTCAATCCAACCCAAAAAAAATAATATGTATACACCACCCACCCATCCCCTACCCCCACTCACCTCACCCACCCACCCACCCCACCTACCTATCCACTCATCCACCTACCCACCCACCCTACCCACTCCACCCAACCAAAAAAAAAATATTATGTGATTATGTATACACCTCTTACCCCCCACTCCACCCCACCGCACCCCCATCCCCATCCCCACTCAAAAAATAATAATATTATGTGATTATGTATACACCCCTTACCCCCACCCCACCAACCTATCCACCCACCAACGCAACACTCCCTCTAAAAAAAAATAATATTAAGCGATTATGTATAACCCACCCACCCCCATACCCTACCCCCATTCACCCACCTCACCCCACACCACTCCGCCCACCCACCCAGCACTCCCTCTAAAAAAAAAATTATTAAGCGATTATGTATACACCATTTACTCCCACCATACCTCCCACCTGCCTACCTACCCACCCACCTACCTACTTACTTACCCATCCAACTGGTACCCGCCCGCCCGCCCGCCCGCCCGCCCGCCCGCCCACGTTCCTAAGCCACCTACCCACCCCACCTCCCACCCACTCAACCACCAACCCCACCCCCTACTACCCAACCCCATCCACCCCACCCACCCCACCTCAGCCCTACAAAAATAATATTATGTGATTACGTATACATCCCTTATCTCCAACCCACCTCCACTCCACCCCCACCCAAAAAAATAATATTATGTAATTATGTATACACCTCTTACCCCCCACCCCCACAAAAAAAATAATAATATGTATACACCACTCGCCCCACTCATATTAAAAGTTCATTTAAAAGTTCTGTTTAAAAGTCAAAACATATTAAAAATGGTTAATATGATTTTTAATCATAACTATATGGTTCCAACCCACATAACTCATATTAAAAATGATTAATATGATTTTAGTTCTTAAATAAAATCATAACCATATTTTGAAAACTAAAATCAACCCATAACCATATTTGTCAGGCCTAGTATGGTATGGTATGGTATGATATAGATTCGGTCAGTATGAAATCAACTTATCATGAATTGCACTACTCCCTTCAGTATGATATAGCAATGCTCAAAAAATATCTGATTATCATAAAATTAATTTTATAATAAATTAATTAATTGATTAATATAGTACTAACACGTATAAAAAATTTATGATAAAAATTGGGTCATTATTTTTATCATATTTTTATGTACAGATAAGAAAGGAAGGAGTGGGGTGGAGTGGGGTGGGTTGGGGTGGCCACAATCCAATCACCCAGCTGTCATTTCTTCACTAAAACAGGTCAAGTCAATTGGGGACGTGATCTGGAATCTACACACCACCATTTGGAAGCAGATAGATCTAGATACTCCCGCATCCATTTACATATATAATTATAAATACATAATTTATTTTAATTAAACGCAGCTATTTCATTATTTAACAAATTATAAATACATGAGCTGAAACAAACTTAAAATAATTGACCAAACTAAAGTATGGATGTAACATCTCAGTCTCACATTAAAAGATATAAAAAAAATTTATCAGTATATACAGTGGCAGAATCAAAATATTTTTAGAGGGATCAAAATACATCAATAAAAAAAATTATTTATCATGTTCAAACCCTTGTCAACTTTTGAATTGTGAGAGTCTAATGACTTTAAATACATATATATATATATATATATATATATGTATGTATTTAATATTTCCTCGAACTATGAAACTATTAATCAAACTTTAAAATTTTTAGTCAACTGATTAGTTACTTTTATAGATAAATTATAAATTATAATATTATATATTTAAAACCTTATATTGTGGTTCATGATATTAATTAGCTTGAAAGAAAGATTTCTAGCAACAAAAATAAAAAAAAACAATAAAAGAAGGGAGATTTAATAATCTTGATAGGATAGAACTATGGTGAACTTATGGTCACTATAATGAGATCCAAAAAAAATTATTTTATTTATGTAGCTTTTTATTTTTAATTAGTTTATAGAGAGAATTGCTACCGCCTTTTTTTGCCTCACTTTGATGATAAAACAAAAATAAGGAAAAAATAAAGGAGAAAAAAAATACATAAAAAAAAGGGAAAGGAAAATAAATAATCCCCGAAGATTCCAGCTGGACCTCCTAGTTCCGCCTCTGGGTGTATAAACTATTAAATTATTAACAATAGTATTTTTAGTCGTGATCTTTTGGGTGAGTGTAAGTTAAAATCTTTCAAAAAAATACTATTGGCCCAGTAGTCTAAAGTCTTAATTAGATAAATTTGATTCAATTCGATTCGTACTCAGATTTAAATTCAGGATTTGACCTAAAATTTATTTGGATCTCAAGATTTTGATCGGGGTTGTTTCAACGAAGATTGACTATGAAATATGAGTTTTTTCAATGGAAATGTGGAAAAACCACTTACTATTTATGTGACAAAGAATTTGTGGAATGGGGAGAGTTTGGATATTTCAAGAGTTACCGATATTAAATACTACATCAACTAGTGGGTGTGTGGGAAAAACAAAGGAAGAGAAATTAAAAAAAGAAATGATTAAATATTCATAACATATATATCATTTTTTTATTTATTTATTCAACTTATCATCCAATTGAAAAGATTATAAATTATAAAAATATATAAAATTATCATAATAATTTATTTAAAAACGAAGGATGTATTTTTACGTTAATCGGGTGGGACCGACGAGATGAACGGTAAACAGCGCTAGTCCGGGAATACGGCGAGGAGGGGAGGACTGAGGAGTGATGGAGACTCCACCTTACTATTCTGGTCACTGACTCAGACCCTGTGTGCCGTGCAGCGTGTCAGCGTGAGGTTACATCTCTTTTTTCCCCTGTTGGACCCCACTCTCTTTTCTCACTTCTCCTCTCTTTATTTAAATTATAAATACTACTAAAAGTTAAATAAATTTATATTAATACGGATATATTTTAATACAAAATGAGTAATATTTTATCGGCACGTCAATTTATATTTAACATAAAATTAGTTTTCATATAAAATCAAGTTTCCTCCTACTCCTACTACCTTCTTTTCTTTTCCTAATTTATTGTATAATATATTCTTTTCTCTGTTAAAGTATAGTGTTGAAATTTACTTTTTTAAAATTAATTTAAGTTTAGGGGCAGCTGAGATAACGTATATTTAAACTGGTCGAATTATCTGTACTTTTAATACTATATACGAAGAAGAGGAGAGATTATCGGTGCTAAAAAAATAGAGGAGGTATAAGACGAACTCGAGAAGAGAAAGGACGGATAAGGATACGAGGGTGAGAGAGAATAATTTTTCATTCTTTAAAATTAAAGAGGATATAATAGACGGTAAAATTTGTCCCAAACTTTGGACGGTTCTCATCGTGTGAACGAAAATTCAAAATCAATTGTATTTTATTAATTAAATTGAAAAAATAATAATAAAAAAAAATATCAATTTTCTTTTGAGCTTTTTACGAGATAAAAATAGTGGTACAAAAAAAGCAGAAAAGGCTGCAAATCTAATTGAGAATAGAGGTGAAAAGGGGTGAAAAATGAGTCCCTCACTGCCTCACACACTTGAAACTTAAAATACACCACTCCTCCATTGGATTAGTAGGTCATTAGTTAATATGAAATTAAGTTTAGTCAATACACAGATCGAAAAGTGATCACGTGTTAACAAGTCAATTGACCAACTTACTATGAAATTAACTTCATAATAATCGAATCCGATTAGTAGTAACCTCAATCAAATTTGGTTCAGTGAATGGGAAACATGTCCCCTTCCTTTGACAATTTTGGCTCCCATTACTATTTTTATCTTTATACTTGAATGCTCTTGTTTTTCAACTTTCTTGTATCCTACCCAGTTTAATGTAAAACTTGAGATTACAAATTTCACCTGGTGCCTATTTTTTTTAGATTAACCATGGGATAGGCTGGCTTTATATTGACAATAAATTAATTAGAATCTTACAGAGAGGCAGGCATTATGCTACTAAAATGTCCCAAAATGCAGAAATACCAGTAACAAAATTTTTATTTTGATATATATATATATATATATATATATATATATATATATATCTGTGTGTGTGTGTGTGTATGTGAGAGAGAGAGAGAGAGAGAGAGAGATTGGATCCGTATTATGCCAACTGATTTATCTCATGCATAAAATTCCAAATCTTCTTCTAATAGAACAAATTGATTACCAAACACAATGCTTATTCCACCCACTGGCTAAGCAAAACCTCCAAACCATCAACTCCCCCCTCCATTTTCCAAATCTTCTATACAACATCTCGATAGTTCTTGTCAATTATGTTCACCACATAAACATTACACAACATCTTAACTATACGCATGATAAGGCTTTAGAAATAATAATAATACTAATAAAGATATGTAACCATTTGTTTTCTGATGAAAGATTAACGAAAGAAGATGAAGAGATTCATTGAGCCTCCTATCCTATCCTAACCTGTTAAGGCAGAAAATAATTCAAGCCCAAAGCCAGAATGGTTAAAATCAAGAACCTCCCAGGAAAGGAAAATCAGACACGGCATTTAATTCATCATATCCAACAAAATATGAATAGAAACTAGTTAACAATTTTGACACAACTTCTTTAATTTCAGTCTACTAACTTCTGTACAACTTACCTTTGATGTATGCAACCTTATAAGATTCAAAGGGATATGTATGTCATGTGTTAGGTAAGAAAACTGCAACTGTATGTATATATATTTACCAAGTCGGTCTATGTGTATGTTAGAGACGAGCAGCTTAAACTGGTGGTATTGGATGGATGGATGGATGTATATGGACAAATTGTAGCACTGGCCTAATAGGTGTATCAGGTCCACTTCCACATCTTGACATCATTGTCCTCCGAAGCTGAAGCTACCAAACCAGTCATCTCTGATACAGCTAAAGCACAAATTGCTTCTTTGACTGGACTCATCATTTTGTTCTGGGCAATGTTCCAAAGCTCCAGAGACTGAAACCCAAACAGGTCAAATCAACAGCTGCATCAGCATCATGGGTAAGGGAAATACAAGTACTAGTTTTTTATTCAAAAGTGCACCTGAATTCTCAAATGAAATAAACTTAAAACAATAATTCTAGGCTGACCGGCCAGTGGTGACCAGTCTAGCGACCGGCCATTTTTTTTTTATTGCCTTCCAAAAAATGTATAGTATTTATTCCAACCGGAATTTTTACACAACGTAGTGATTTAGGTGTAATTTGGATACATATACAAAACAGTTATATGTATACAAAAAAAAATTGGCCGGTCGCCGGAGAAGGACTCAAACTTAAAAGCTCCAATAAAGTTTCAGTTATCTGGTAAGTAACTATAATAGCAGTAATAAAATCCTAGTTCACGAGTTTAAGTTTCTAGTTATGTAGTAAAGTAATTAAGCAGCATAGAATCGTTAAGCAACAGTCATGGACTTGCCTGAGAGCATCCAATCACCAACAAAGAAGGGTAATGAGGATGAAAAACACAACAGCGGAACTTTTTGGCCGAGAAGCTTAATTCACGAATGCAATCACGTCGTGCCCCAGAACCAATTTTCCAAACTCTAACCAGGTCTTCACTCACAGACGCCAGAAGCTCGCCAGAAAAATCCCAGCAAACAGATTGTACGTTTAGCGCATGCCTCTACATGATAACCACACAAGGTAAAATCAAAATGAAATCAACAAAGTTAGTCAACACTTTTTTGTTTCGCGTGTTTTGCCATAAAATAGAAGTGCCCAATTAGGAATATTAATGTGCAAAGTAAGCTGCAAAACATTTGATTTGCAGTCCCAACTAAGTTTTGTAATTTGCATCTACTAATTGGAATAGAATGTTGTGCTAGGATATGCAAAAGGCTTCAGTATGGCAGCATACTGCTATGATTTATTCAAATGTCGATCCTCATAAATTGTGCATTATAAAGAGAGATTCCCAAATTATATACCACCCCCCTCCCCCACACTACTCCTTTCCTATGTTTTACAACCTGGTAAGGGAAACATGTGATTTAGACATAATCCCCACATTGGTGTTCAAATGTGAAGACTGAAAAGTTGAGCCCAAGAAATATCAGGCTCCCCCAACAAATTGTCAACAAATTGATCAAGTAATATTGGCAGGCCTCCAGAGTGTTAGCCTCAGCGAGTTGAGTGTTGAAAAGTTCTCAAGTATTTGCACAAGCTTAATTCAACAGGCATATTATCATCTTTTTTATACTCTCTAACACAGCCAACAAGCAGAATATACAAGCTTTTGGCTCATAAACACACCATTCAATTATTCAAACAAGAAGAAGGTATGCTCGCCACAGTAATTATACTCAAGAAATATAGACTAGTATAAAATGAAAATTATGGTGCAGACCCCCACCTTCAATGGATTTCCACAAGTTTGAGCAGTCTCTACATCCACTATCGATATGCTACTTCCTACAACAGCTGCAATATACCTTCCAAAACTAGGCTGGAACCTCACCTGGGTTGAACTACCCTGAACAATTGGGGAACAGAATATACTCAATCCCAGGAAACACTCTGAAATTAACAGTCTTGACATAAAAAATTTTGAAGGCCATATATGTATAAACGGTCTCCGGCTTGTACCCGTAATACTCTAGCACAACCACCTTTCTTGATGCTCCAGTACCGAATCTCATTTTTGCCATCAGAAGAGCATATCAGATCTCCTCCTTTTGGATGAAAGTCCAGCGACATCACAGAGCCAGAATGTCCAACTAAAGTGCGTAGCGAGTAACCCGGCTGCATAAATGAGTCACATACCCAGTTAAGAAAGTGTTCAACGAGATTTAGAACGAGGAATTAAAGCACACCCAGCAAGCACTGCCAGACATTGTGATTACCACTTTGCCCCAGCCCCAGCAAAAATATCACCATAATAAGCAACCATTAATTATTCACCTGTAAGTCATATTTTTAAACCAACAACACAGCACCCTCAACTCAATATATAGGGACAATTTCAACAACAATCCACCAGCATTTATTTGATAATTACTATGGTGAACTGCCTAAATGTGACGCTTCCATTACCCTATACGAGAGCACACTTTTTTCTTAAAAGAACAGTTTCAAGTAACAAAAATGAAGTATAGAAGTCATGACAGTGAACTAGAAAAACAGTATATAAGTCGCATATTATTGATAAAATCAGAGCGTCTCGACAATATTCACAAATTACCATAAATCAAAGCATTGTTATCGATAATGCATCAGATTATAATTAATGCTTAATGAATATGAACATGTCAACACAAGTAAATTTCAACATCACATCTACATGTGTATAATATATACAACGTAACCCTGATAGTTTTGTTTCAAAAAAAAATGTAGTGCAGATGATTGATCAGTTAGAATGTCTAAACAAATTATTACTTCCACTAGCAATATCAATTTGACTCATGCAAAAGAGATAACACGTTAACTAACATTTTTGACATCCCAAACCCTGACAGTTTTGTCAAGTGAAGATGTAGCAAGCCATGACATGGTTGGTGAGAAACGAGCATCAGTAATTGCATGAGAATGTTCTACAAACATGCACTTCTGTTCCATCAAGTCTGTGCACCATAAGTAAGCCTGCACCATCAAATTGCCAAACGGAGAGGTCAATATAATTGCTTTGGGGTAAGTGGGTTTTCTTTGAAGGTATCCGGATTCCAAGTTTTGGGGATTCACCATTAAAGTTGTTTGGAATATCAAATAATTCCCATTATCATGTTACTCACATGACTCACAAAAATAAGCCCCCCAAAACATACAAATGAAATCTGAACCTAAATTTAGATTTTATTGAAAAAAATTAGATAGGAATCATTCATTCAAAAACAAAATTCTTAGGGTTCTAAAATTAAGATACATTTTCCTTTTTAGTATGTTCCAAAATTTAAGATACATTTTCTATTTTAGGACAACAATAAATTGACATGCTGCTCCTGATTTGCCATTATTTTTTTACTATTAATTCTATCATGAATTCATGATCAGGCTGCCACTACAAAATTCTTAGTTAATATCAGAATATAAAACTATCCTTAAAAGTCGACATTTTAGAAATGCAGCTCTAATTGTGGAACGGATGGAGTATGTAATTAAAGGAAATCAGGAAATACAATTATATTAGAACCAGAAATTCTTTTCCTCTTATTTATTCTTCTGTACAATAATACAGCCCCTCACCTTTTTATCATTCCCACCTGTCACAAGCAGTTTTCCATCTGATGACAGGTGACAACAATCAACTTGATTTGCATGGATGCTCCCAACTTTCGAGAACGTTGAACCTAATTATATAACAATAAATCATAATGACCTCAATTCAAAATAGGTGCAATATACCCAGCAGAAAGAAGATGGAATTAGTCATACCTTCACTTGTATCTACCCCACGAACTGCATCATCGTTAGATAAAAAAGTATCAACTTTGTCATCTAAAGATCGATCACTTACAAAACACTCAATCTGAGCCTGCAAATCAATATATCCATTTGGTGATGAAAATATTTCCTTAAAGTATGCTAAGTGCTAGCCTTATATCTAGGACATTTAAATTTAATCAGGACAATTTGACTTTGAGCACTGAAAACATTCAAAACTAAATATTACGAAAATAGTAACTTTGAGTTGAAGACATGGACAAAACAACACGTACTATAATCTTGTACTCAGTTTCTACAAAAAAAAAAATTTGCCTCCTGCCAGCTCCTGGTTGCTTATGGCAAACATTACTGATAGAAGTGCGCAATAATAAAGGGCAGTATAGATGCACTCTAGTCTTTAACATGGTTTAATAGCATTTTTTATCACTGAAGTATTGTCCCAGTTTTCAATTTCATTACTTGACTTCATTTTCTATCACTTGTATCACCATACTTGGCATGCAATTCCAAGCTGTTAAAAAATTAATGAAATCATTGACTAGTGTGAACAGAAAATTGGGAAACTTGTGAATTATTAATTAAACATGTGAACATCTGTGTCAGCATTTTCCTTTACAAGAAACTTAGCAATGGATTCTCTCTCACAAACAGCAGCATAATGCAATGGTGTTTATAAGAACAAACTTCTTATTAATTGCTTCCCATTGAAAGATAGTTTTGGTAGTTAAGAAATTCTCACCGATTGATTTGCTGCTGAACCAAGTGTTCCACCACCATTATTACCTAACATACATGAAGGCTGAGAAAATCCTTCGCTATGTGGCAAAGTAGGCGTTGATAACACATCCCCTATTGTGCGTGATGTGGGTATTGATGGTGTTGAACTTGGGGATGGTTTAGTTGTGCTTCCTGTTCTTGAGCTATTGTCAGAACCTGAAGATGATATCGGGCGCTTTCTCTTTTGCCCAGTTCGATTTTTTGAAGCCTTGAATGAGCAAACAAGATCGAATTTAATAAATTTGAATTTGGATGTCTTAGAGAATATATATATATATATATATATATATATATATATATATATATATATATATATATTGAAAGAAGTTGGGATAAATTCAGGTTCTTAAACAATGATTCTGGTGATCAACTTTCATCATGAATACAGTAGATAATGTATGAAAGAAGAAAAATGATATACATGTCGACAAATATTTGATGAAGTTGGATTGCGATTAACGTGAAAGTGTATGCAATAAGATATAATAAATTAAAATGGGAACTTTCTTAATTCCTACTTATCCCATGTATGCACATACGTCTCCCATGTATGCACATACGTCGCAATTATATTCGGCTGAAAACTTTCGCAATGTATAGCAGGCTTCATAAAAGAAAAGAACACAATCATGAAAAGGCACATGTTAAATTTTCTAGAATCAATGATTAAATAGCATATGCTCAACATCAGCAACCCCAATGACTAATAACAATGGCAACTAGAAAAATACATAAAATTCCCGCTAAGCATCTATGAGACTAACAAACCTGATCATTTCCTCTAATGGTGTTTGACAAGCTACCTTCCGCTGCACTGCTGCCAGTACCAACCATGTTATCGTGCTTGGGAAGGTGGTAGTTTGAAGTTTGTGATTGTTTGTTGAGAAGTGCACCCCGTCGATATTGTTGCTGATATTCATGACTGCTCTGCATTTGTTGCTGCTGCATCAAAAAATTCCCAACAACAAAAGTAAGGCTTCCTCATGGAAAAGAAGCTTGAACCTTCTAAAAAATTGAGCAGCAGACAGAATTATAAACAAATTCAGTAGTAACTATAAAAAATATGGAACCTTGAGAAGCATATCTATATCTCCACAAGACAAAACAGGATGCCCAACTTGCACCAAAGATCGACCACTGGAAACTGAATCACATGCAGAAATTATGCCATCCTTCCCGCTGCCCACGTTCTGATCATTAAGCATCCCTACTTTTTTACTGTCCGAATTGTTAACAGACGACAATGGTAATTTTTGTTGTGCTTGAAGCATATATTGTCTCTGTAACTGAAATTGGTGCGAGACTTGAGGGGACTGCATCGGAGGCTGTTGCGGCTGAAGAAGTCTAGGTCGATGTTGATCCACACCCTGATAATGGGAAAAGCACAAGTAAAGTTTCCGTGCATGCAGGCTGTACTTTAGGACCCCACAACTAAAAGGTCCCTTAACTAGCCAAGTATGGAGGCAAAACTAGGAAATATTGTTCACAAAAACTAAGAATTTATTGGTTGTTTTCAGTACAGTGGGGCCTAATACACAAGATGGAGGATTTTCAACAAACCTCAAGTTGATTAAATATTGGCAAAAGTTCCGCAAAACCCACAAATGGCCCATTCACTGATCTTTAAAAAATTGCAAGCAGATCATTGAACTATATAAAATTTTATAATTGGAACATTCTGTTAAAAGGATTGACCGGACGTCGAATTGGTTAGTATGAAAATAGATGAACCAATTTGACGTCCATTCAACCTTTTTAACAGAATGTTCCAATTATAAAGTTAACTAGTTCAATGACCCAATTGCATCTTATTAAATATCAGTCGGCCAATCCTAAAAATGTGCCAAGTTGAATGGGTCATCTGTTGGTTTTTCCTTTAATGTATCATCCAATTCATTTCATATATATCATGTTTAACAACTTGCATTATCGTTGAATAGTTAACCACTATTAAAAGACATGATCTAAATCATTAAACCCTATTGATAGAAGCTTCCTCTTGGATTTATACAGTCCCTACTCATAGCATGTCACTCTAATGGAATGAAGTCATAAACTTTTGCAAAAAAAAAAATCCAAGACAATTTCTAGAAAATGGTATTTTAGATAAAGTATGCACAATGTAATGTTGTATGTCATGGAATTTTGTATATAAGAATGCACACCCATAACTGAAAAGATTAAGCAACAATTGACTTATAAACAATCTCTAAACCTGAAACCAAAATTGTAAAACTTACCATTAATGGCCATTCCCTCAAAGGCAAATTGGTAAACCCTTCATTTTTGGATGGATGAAGACTACCTGAAATGCCCCCAGATGTAGCATATGGTCCATACCTGGGGGGAGGGGAGTTAAATAAAGTACAACATGATCAAACATTAGTGACAGGCCAAAGCTATTGTTTGCTCAGGAAGTAAAACAGAAGAGAAAAAAATAACATAACTGGATCAGTATAAAGAGACACCTTGACTGGCCTGCGAGTGATTCCAGTGTTATGGCATGATTTGAATCCAAAATGTGACCCATATTGTCTCCAAACCTTGGCTGTAAAGATTTATATTGCATGTCAAGTACAGAGAGAATCATGTTAAAAAAAAATATAATAATAATAATAATAAAAGCCAACTGCTTAGAATATCATTGATGTAATGAATACCATCATATTTGCATAATTTAAAGGATCATTTGGAAATGGAAGCCTTAAAACTTCCTGATACATCTTCGTGGGTGAAAAATCTGAAATCCGCCGTTGCCTTGCACGAGTGACACTGGCAGTTCGATGTTGAGGTTGGGCGTCCTCTCTTTGCTGCAGCAGCTGCTTTTGAATTTCCCTTTGTAAGTGGTCATATTCTACTTGCTGCTGCTGCAGCAGGGATTTTTGGTACCATTGTTGTTGCTTCTCCTGTTCTTGGACAATTTGACCCTGCCACACTCAGAACCATAAAATCATAAGCTAAAATCTGAAATGACTTTACACTAACAATGAAATCATGAAAAGAAGTATTCCAAGCAAATCATGGTCCACATATCCTTCATATTTACACAATTTTATTAATTTACTAGCTTTTTTCCTTATAGTTGTGACCTTCAAATTTCCTGTATAACTATAAAAATTATAAAAACAAAATTTTATCATGCTTCAGAGAAAAGTCAAAAAATTAATTTCTGAAATCTCATTGTGATCCAATAAAAATGAAACGGTACCAATCATACAATAAAAGAGTAACTTTGATTTCTTATGTTTTTTAATTTTTTTTATATTAAAAAAAAGAAGAAGAAGAAGAAGAAAAACACTCTTTCCCATGGTAAAATAAGTATAACAACTAAAATTGATTATGAACTTGCTACGCAAATTATTAAAGTGATACAAACAACTTCATCTTTATTTCGATGGTTTCCTTTGATGAGTGCAATGGCCATCATAGTGTTCATTCTTTTAGTAATTGATAACAAAATTAGAGCGCATACTTATTAAATCTATTGCTATTAAGTCCCAAGAGTTATTATAATATGATATTCAGCATAGTTTATGAAGACTACATAGAGCTAGGCGGCAGAAAAAGTATACCACATCAAAAATGCCCAAGTAGGATATAGATTTATGTCTTGTAAGTGCTTAAATGAACACATACATAAAGCAAGTCATCAATTGGAACTACTAATTACACTTAATTAAACACCCCACCCCCACCCCTACCCCCCAAAAAAAAAGAAAAAGAAAAGAAACTCGCAAATACATCCATAACTGTACCTCATTATAAGATACAACACCTGGGACTTGCGGCCTGATCCTAGCAACAAATACATCCCAAAAGACTGCCCACCATTCAAAGAGAAAACCACCCGGAGCATCAATGACTGAAAACCAGAGGATACAAAAAAATCAATTAACTCATGCAAAGCTAGAAAGCACTTCAACCCTGTTTTGCCTGGATTTTAAAATCTATCTCACCGTTGATGTTGGTGGATACTGCTGCTTCAGCTTGAAATGTCTTTGAGGTAGCATTGTATTTCCTCTTCACAAGATAATCATGTATATAAGCATCCAAACTATTTTTCAACAAAACAAGAATAAAATACTCTTAAACCTCATGATAACGTAATTCAAATGAAAATGGTAGGACAAACAATCTCAAAGGGTTACACCTAAAACCCACACCCACTAATCAGGAGAGAAAATAATCAAAAATGGAATCACAATAACAAGAGAACCCAGAGAAGGAGAAGAAAAAACATTCTTGAACATGGAAAATGCATCACCCACAGCAAACCCCGAAATAGACCCAGCGAAGAAATATGAATAATGCAATAGATTGAAATATTTCTTAAACCAAAAAGACCTTGGCAAAACCCATCAATGTCAGAGATCAAGAACTCAAAATTGGGACATAAATCCACCAAAAAGTCTAGTGTTACATGAAACGAAAAATACAATATGTGTGTAACATGCAAGTAATATGTAAGAATACCATCAACCAAAACAAGAAACTACCCATATGCGAAAAATACATAAAACATAAACCCTATATGAATTAGTGTAAACCCACATTTCTTTTCTCGGTATTACCGCGTCTGAAAAAACCCAAAAGTATAACGCAAACTTAGAACCAAAACCTAATCACAAAAAAGATTAACGCCAAAATAACCAAAAAATCAAACAAATATAATGGAAGCGCGAATGAGTAACGTTCAGAAAGAAGACGAAATTATATGTTAAAAGATACTTACATTTTTTCGCGCTCCATGGCATTGGCGGGAAGATTCTTTACTATCTTCGCCGTGTGAAAGATTCTTCAGTTATGATTACAGAAAGTTTTCTTTTAGGTGATGTTTAAAATTTTCGGAAACAACCAATTTGATCACATACCAGTATCACACCGACTCGTATCAATATGTAGTAAAATATTAAGAGCATGAAAACCGATTTCTGGTCCTGTTTAACCAGGACGAGTTTTGGTTTTGTCCGTCTAATGAGTAATGTCTGAGTCATCCGAGTTGATTAAAACGGCAAAAGGAAATACTTGATCCAAATCTTTTGATTTTTGGTTCCAAATATTTCCAGTTGATAATTAGAAGTGCATACATTTTAAAAAAAAAATTTGTCCCCCAAATTCTCTAATGGTAACTGAGTTCTTAATGATAACATTATATACAATCATGACTTCAGAATTTTATAAAATTAAGATATTCTGTTGATACTTGTCTCAAAATTTTATAAGATTACAGTATTTTTCACAAATACTTCCGCAATTATGTCAAATTCTAGAAACAAATATCTTGTGTTGGTTGAGAACTACTACAAGGAATGTTATGTTCCAAAGATTTCACAATCCTTCTTCTGTTTGCAAAAGCAATGAATGTATTAATTGTAAATATAACGTACTCCCTCCATTCCTATACGCAGATAGTTTTAGACTTTTTTTTGTTATTTTTAATTATTTGTAGTTTGTGGTTATCTAAAAAAATTAATCACTATTTTTCTTAAATTGCCCCTTATTACTTTACCTAATTTTTTGATCCATATTTACCATTGAATTTTTTTAGGAGTAAATTATAAAAAACTGTTATTGAAGAGAGAGTATGAGATAAGTGAGGTGAAGGGTATTATAGACAATTGATAGTATAGTTAATGCTTTTCAATTATTTTTTTAATTCTTATGCACATGTCTAAAACGACCTATATTAAGAAAGGGAGGTAGTATATTCTAAAAGTGCCGTTCAGTCTTCAAATTAACACGTTCATTTTCTTCTCAATTTGACTCCATAGATTTTCTTGCAAATACACCAATCATTTTAAGAACATTGTCACATTTACAAACCTAAAGACAATACTCCCCCAATACAGAAGATGATAGTCCTATTTGATAAAATAATTTATTTATTTTTATCAAATTATAAGTTTTTTTCTTTAGTCCGACTTTGGATAAGCAATTAATGAAGTTTCCGACGTTGAAAACGTCATTCGGTAAAAACCGACTCTCGAAGGGTTTTTGAGCCAAATTTCCAACAAGTTAGATAACCTCGAAAATTATTTCGTCCGAGGATGTTACAAGAAAGAAAATAACGTAAGAACGAGCTCATTCCGATATCGGAAGAGCAAGTTATGATGTTTTCAAAGTAGGTGCGTTAAAATTGTTCGAAACCGAAAATGTTAGAAACTTGAAATAATTTCCTGAAGGGCTGGCGCGGCTTGTGCCGACCATAGGCTTAGAACGGTGCGCCCCGCGCCATAATAGTGGTCACGACAACTTCGACGTCCTTTAGTAATCTGTACATATCTCTTTCGTACTCCGATTGTGATGATTCAAGATGTTTTGAAAAGCTAAGAAGTAGACCTAAAACTTTCATTTGTTGAGAATTGAGAGTTAAGGTCGAGTTGTGCAATCGCGCATGACGCATGGTGATGACTTGTTGTAAACTAGATTAATTGGACTAAATAAAACACTTTTTAAGTGTATTAAATAAAATATTAGTCCTGGATTTTTTTTTCATGATAGGATGGATGAAATATACTCATTTACATTTTACACCATAATTTTGTTCCTAAACCAAAACCGTTTTGATCCGGTGACAAGTCAAAAAAATGGAATGGATGTTGACAAAGGGAAAGTTATGATCTAACTGAACATAACTACTGTTGGGCCATAATACTTTTCATATTGGGTCAGGCCGAATGGGCTCGTCCTTTGGGCTATGTTACTTTTGTCATGTTGGGTCAAATGATTTGGGCCCAGTTATTTGACTATGTTATTGGGTTATTTCGGTTGGATACGGTCAGCCTGGACCATCTCTGTTATTGGGCTTAGTCATTGGATTGGTCTAGTATGCAGATTATCTCTTATCATATCTTTGACCGGTAATCATCATAAAAGATAATAGTTGACTGTTATGTCTGCCACCTTTCTGCATGGCATTAATGAGGATGAGACTCAGATTACTGGCGGTGGAAAACAGTGGTAGCAGGTAGGGAAGTGAGCTACATACTTTCGGCTGAGATGACCGGGAGTGGGGGAGGTGTCAGGAGATAGTGGGTGGCACGGTAAACCGAGTCTAGATTACGTATGGGGCAAGGATCACACAAAAAAAAAGAAGGTAACAAAATATTACACCACACACAATCATATTATTATTCTCTCTCAAGCACTAGACATTATATTTCTCTATTGTTAACCTTGTGATCGTCTGTACTGACTCTCACACCGGAGCTATCCCCCGACAGTCAGGCCGTCAAGCTTTTGGTGTTGACTTGTTGAACTGTACAGGATCAAAGCGTCTTACGTGATTGGGACGTGGGAGAAGATCTTGGCGTTAACATTGGAGCTAGAAGGAGGGCTGAGTTCTAGTGTCTTGAGTATTTTTCAATCACAAACTGTGTGACGCCCCCAAAATAGGTATACAACACCCATTCTGAGTCGCCAAAATACATGGTACAGAAACAACTACATCTTTATTATTACAACACAAGAACTGTGAGTTTAAATACAAATATTGTCATTTAGACAATATCCACACTCAAATAAGCCCTCATTACAATTATTGATACATTATTTCACAAAAATAGTGAGGACTACTAAAGTAACTTCTAGAACCATCATTCCATACCCCGACTAGTACTCGCTACATTCTCGCCTCCTGAGAAAAATGGAACAAAAAGGAAAAAGGGTGAACTAGCCCAGTAAAGAACGTTATGACTAAGATAATACAGAACAAATTATCGTTAGTCTTCAACAGGGAAAAATCTAATAGAATACAATAGACAATAAGTTTTAAATCAATAACTGCAGCGGAAACAGCAAACCATTAGAAGAGTCAAGTAGAGAATGAGTTCTACTATCTTCTAAGATTTAAAAGTCCATCATCAATATTTTATCCCTGTAACAACAATCAATAACCATCTTTAATCAAATATTCATCTTTGCACTACAGGCCAAAGATATTCATTTGTATCACCAGTCGGTCATGTTCATCTCAACACCTGTTCATCTTTGCACTACGGCCAAAGATATTCATCAGTTAATCATTCATCTTTGCACTACGGCCAAAGATATTCAGTAATATCATCATTTAGGACTGAGGATGATGAAAAATATATTAAAGAAAACGAATCCAGTGAAACAAAATAACAAATATTAAGGATTCGTATTTCGATTTATTCATGTCCAAAAATACCTTATAATTATTCATAGTGAAGTAGAATTCAAGAATGATCAAAACATGGATACAATCAAAGCTAGTACCCAAAATAGATATTTTGGACGAAAAGAAGAAAATTTTATTTTTCGGTGAATAGTAACTCGTGAATAGTAACTCGTGAATAGTAACTCATGAATAGTAACCCCGACGTGAAAAGTTCCAAATTTGATAAAAATTTCTAACCAATATTTCGGCATAATGATATTGAAGAAATAATATCATTTTTGAATAAAATAACATCCCTTACCTCGTACAGACAGTACTTCTGGTCGGAATACCGGTATAAGGTTGAAAGACACTTGCTCTGATGAATAGAAACTCTCAAAGTATCTAAATACTCACAAAATACACTCAATAATCTAGAGAGAGAAAGAGAGAAAACTTGTTTCTGGTGTGATTTTCAATTCTAACTTAGCCCTCTATTTATAGGAAAATGTTAGCACGCCGAAGCAGACTTAACCTGCAACCTGATGGCTTTACCTGC
Source organism: Panax notoginseng (assembly GCA_016801055.1). Classification (NCBI taxonomy): domain Eukaryota; kingdom Viridiplantae; phylum Streptophyta; class Magnoliopsida; order Apiales; family Araliaceae; genus Panax; species Panax notoginseng. The sequence goes on from CM029021.1 coordinate 173,367,243, forward strand.
TACTATTCCCACCCACCACATTTGAATAAAAATCTCAGCACATTTCTTCACCAACCAAGAGTGGGGCCCACCAATTCTAGAATTTTCTACCAAAATGATTAACTCCGAAAATTCAACAATTTCTGAACCAGTCATCTCGTAAAATTCATAATAAATCATACGTTCATTTTTAACGGTTCAAAATTTATGGACATATACTCAACTTATATATGTATAACATATCCAAAAATTACCACGATCCAACGGTCGGATTAAAAATTATAACTCCCGCAAAATATCTCAAAAACCCTGATTTTTAATACCTCCATTCCGACAAAAATACTGATAAAAACCTCAACATTAACTCCTTCATTTTTAACCACAAAAATATATCCCTCATTTATATCCACAAAAATAAATATTTCCTTATCATATGAATCAATAATTAATTATTTACAAATAATATTACAGAATCACATTTATGACAACCAGGCCGTTCCCAGGAAAGAGGGGGCTTTCCAATAAGGATTTCTCCTTACTGGCGCGCAATTAGATGACCAAACCTCTCCTTAGACAGAACTTTCTAGACATTGCCAATAATGTTATCTAATAATATTATTCAAATAATATGAATTATTGATCTGAAAATGGGAAATACTGTGTAGTGACAATTATTGAAACAACAGTAATATAAAATATCAACGCAGCAATTATTGAATCAATAAAATAAAATACTGAACAGTAATTACTGTAACCATTATTGAGTAGTGCCTTCTTACGTAAGAATCAATAATTGGTGCAATACAGTGTGCTACTGTGTAACAACGCGTATTACTGTGTTTTAACCACCGGGTATTCCAACAGTATTAACGGTAACAACTACGCCGTTATTAATAAAAACATATACTTGTCGTTTTCTTCATCCAATCGCTTTCCGTTATGGGGCCCACAAAAGACTGCGCCGTCGTACGAATATTCCCCGACAGGAAGAATATTCCACGACCAAACGAATATTCCCCGACAACAATGAATATTTTATAACCACTTGCTTATTTAAAATATTTACGCATTTTACCCATAACTAACCTCATTAATCAATTTAACACTTACTATTTCAAAATAATAAATAGAGGGAATTTAAATTTCATTTATTAATAATTTGGGGTCTTACAACCTCCCCTCCTTATGAAATTTCGTCCTCGAAATTGACGTACGTACCTGGTGTTTCGAAAAGATGAGGATACCTCGCTTTCATTTCCGTTTCCAACTCCCAGGTCATTTCCTCGATAGCATGGTTTCTCCACAAAACTTTAACTTGTGGTATGACCTTCGTGCGTAGGACATGCTCCTTTCTATCCAAGATCTTGACAGGTACCTCTTCGTACGTTAAGTCTTCAGCTATCTCGTCCGGTTCTAACTCAATAACGTGGTCTGGGTCTTTCACATATTTACGTAACACAGATATATGAAAAACATTATGAACACGAGACATACTTGGAGGTAACGCAAGTCTATAGGCCACATTTCCTACTCGGTCAAGAATCTGAAATGGACCAATGAATCGTGGATTGAGCTTTCCTCTCTTCCCAAATCTTGTAACTCCTTTCCATGGAGCCACACGCAACAATACATGATCCCCAATGTCAAATTCCACGTCCTTCCGATGAAGATCCGCATAACTCTTTTGTCGATCCTGTGCCGTTTGTATACGTTGTCGAATCGTTTGGATCTTCTCTGTAGTCATGCGTACCAACTCTGGTCCCAACAATGTTGCTTCACCCACCTCGTCCCAGCATACTGGAGAGCAACACTTTCGTCCATATAATACTTCAAATGGGGCCACACCTATACTTGCCTGATAACTGTTATTGTAAGAGAATTCCACCAATGGTAGGTACTTATCCCAACTCCCTTTGAAATCTAGGACACAAAGTCTTAATAGATCTTCAAGAGTTTGAATAGTCCTCTCTGATTGTCCGTCCGTCTGAGGATGGTATGCCGAACTAAATCGTAAATCTGTGCCCATAGCTTTTTGCAAGCTAACCCAAAATCTTGAAGTGAATCTTGGGTCACGATCCGAAACTATGGATACTGGCATGCCATGCAGTCTCACAATCTCATCTACGTATATACGAGCAAGACGTTCAAGGGAATAAGTCTCCCGTATCGGCAAGAAATGAGCAGACTTGGTTAATCTATCAACAATAACCCAAATAGCATTTATGCCTTGAGAAACCGTGGGAAGACCCGTAACGAAATCCATGGTAATGTGTTCCCACTTCCATTTCGGAATCTCAAGTGGTTGCAATGGACCCTTTGGTACTTGATGTTCCGCCTTTACACGTTGACAAGTTAAACACCTCGAGATAAACTTTGCAATCTCTCTCTTCATATTATTCCACCAAAATGTATGTCGTAGATCACGATACATTTTGGTACTTCCAGGATGGATTGCAAATGGTGTATTGTGTGCTTCCATCATGATCTTGTACTTCAAATCAGAATTGTTAGGAACACAGAGTCTAGAGTGAACTCGAAGTATTCCTTCTTCATCGATTCTTGCTTCTGGAATAGAACCTTCTTGCACTTTCTTCTTCATACGCATCAGCTCTATGTCCGTAGCTTGAGCAGCTTTAACTTTATCGATTAAAGTCGGTTCTACTCGTATATTTGATATCATCATGTGGGTACTTGGAGCCTTCATCTCTATCTCCATCCTTTGCAAGTCATACAAAATGGGCCTTTGTGTTAACAACATTGCACTCGTACCCGCATATGATCTTTTACTCAATGCGTCAGCTACTACGTTTGCTTTTCCAGGATGATATTGGATGGTATGATCGTAATCTTTCAACAGCTCGAGCCAACGTCGCTGCCGCATGTTGAGTTCCTTTTGGGTGAAGAAATATTTAAGGCTCTTATGATCTGTATAGATCTCCACTTTCTCCCCATACAGGTAGTGTCTCCAGATCTTCAACGCGAAAACTACTGCTGCCAACTCCAAATCATGAGTAGGATAATTCCTCTCATATTCTTTGAGTTGTCGCGAGGCATAGGCTATGACTTTCCCATGTTGCATGAGAACACATCCTAACCCTTTGCCTGAAGCATCACTGTAGATAACAAATCCATCCGAACCAGATGGTATTGTCAGAACAGGTGCCGAAATGAGTCTCCTCTTAAGCTCTTGAAAACTCTTCTCGCATTCCTCGCTCCATACGAATTTGATATCTTTCCGAGTCAGCTGAGTTAACGGGGTAGCGATTCGAGAAAACCCTTCCACGAATCTTCGATAATAACCAGCTAAGCCTAAAAAGCTACGTACTTCGGTCACCGTCTTTGGTTGCTCCCAACTTTGTATTGCTTCAATCTTCGCCGGGTCAACAGATACTCCATGTTTTGACACCACGTGCCCTAGGAAAGCTACTTCCTCAAGCCAGAACTCGCATTTCTTCAACTTGGCATATAACTTATTTTCACGCAGCCTTTGGAGTACCAGCTTCAAATGATGCTCATGATCTTCACGGCTTTTGGAATATATGAGGATGTCATCAATAAAGACAACAACGAACTGATCCAAATAATCCTTAAATACTCGGTTCATCATATCCATGAAAGCCGCAGGAGCATTAGTCAATCCAAAAGACATAACTAGGAACTCATAATGCCCGTACCGAGTTCTGAAGGCAGTCTTTGGAATATCCTCAGTTTTAACCTTCAGCTGATGATATCCAGAACGAAGATCGATCTTTGAAAAGAACTGTGCTCCTTGTAACTGGTCAAACAGGTCATCAATACGAGGTAGCGGATACCTATTCTTAATAGTGACATGGTTTAATTCCCGGTAATCAATACAAAGTCGCATACTCCCGTCTTTTTTCTTTACAAATAAAACAGGAGCACCCCAAGGAGATGTACTAGGACGAATGAAACCGATGTCCAACAACTCTTGTAGTTGGACCTTTAACTCCTGAAGTTCAATAGGAGCCATTCGATATGGGGTTTTAGAAATGGGCTTTGTACCAGGTTCAAGATCAATAAAGAATTCAATTTCTCGTTCCGGGGGTAGACCGGGAAGTTCTTCAGGAAATACGTCAGGAAAGTCAATAACAACAGGAATATTATTCAAATTTGACGTGTCTTTATTCAAATCCATAACATGGGCTAAGAAAGCTTGACATCCATTTTTTAATAAACGAATGGCTTTATGGCTTGATATAACAGTGATTGATTTTAATGGCTTAGTTGTTTGAATTCGTACAACAGGTTGGTTAGGAATATGAAAACTAACAACCTTACGAAAACAATCAATTTTGGCATGATGAGTAGTTAGCCAATCAATCCCTAAAATCACATCAAAAGCAAGTATCTTTAAAGAGATAAGGTCAACAGGTAAGGTGATGGTACCAACTTGGATCACACAAGATTTATAAACAGTGGATGTGATGAAAGTTTCTCCTAACGGAGTCTCCACAGATAAATCAAAGTCTAACTTCTCCGGAGTCAAGTTTAAACGTTGAGCACAAGCAGGAGAGATAAAAGAATGGGTAGAACCGGTATCTAATAAGGTATAAACTTCGCATGAATTTATGATTAGCTTACCCGTGATCACCTCGTTTGGGTTCCTCGCATGTTGACCAGTCACGACAAACGCTCTTCCAGGAACCGTTGACTTTATCTTTTCTGGGACAGCTTTTTGAGTCACCATCCCCGCTGGACTTGGTTTTGCTACAGTGCAATCTCGAGCGATATGTCCTTCCTTTCCACAATTATAACATACCTTAAACTGTTGTGGGCAGTTTGGGCTGATATGTCCTTCTTTTCCGCACTTATAGCATATAACCGGTGGTCGTTCTCCTCCCTTGGAACCAATTGCTGTTGGTGCTGACGTCTTCGTATTGTCATTGTTGAATCTCCTCTTTTTAAAATCTCCTCCCGACTCGCTTCTTCTATTTTCATAGCCACGATTACCACCAGAGTGGTTGCCGTTCTTGTCTGTACTTTTCTTTCTCCGCTGGTTATCATTGTTCTGATGACTGCTGTCACCGATATGATCCTGGTTGTGATCCCTCAGTTGACCGTACTCGTTATCTCGCTCTAATAATTGAGCCCTGTTGACAACATCTGAATAGAGAGAAAATTTATGAGAAATGAGATATTGACGTATGCCGGGTTTCAAACCTCTCAGAAACATCCTCGTCATACGTTCCTCATTCTCCACCAAATGAGGTGCAAACCTGGACAACTCTGCAAACTTTGCCTCGTACTGAGATACCGTCATATTATTCTGCTCTAGTCTAATAAACTCTACCTCCTTCATATGACGAATACTTTCAGGAAAGTACTTGTCATTGAACAGTTTTTGAAATGTCTCCCAAGACATGCTGAGTGCGGTTGGATGGGTACGCTTCACAGACTCCCACCAGTAATCTGCCTCGCCACGGAACATAAAGGTGGCGAATGGAACCTTCTGTTCCTCCGTGCATCCCAAGACATCGAATATCTTGGTAATTTGCTTGACCCACGTTTCCGCCATGATCGGATCCGGCTTTCCCTTAAATTCTGGTGGTCCCAATTCTTTGAACTGTTTGGCTGTGACAAACCGTGAATTGCTATCATTTCCTCCTGTATTTTGAACACGAGTCTCCCTTGTCTGGTTTTGCATGAATTGCAAAAAACTTCTAAACATTCTATCGTTCATCATCTGCTCATTGGTGTTGTTCACAGGAGGAACATTGCCAGCCTGTTGCACGTTCTCCTCGTTGGTAAGCACCGGTGTCTCCACGGTCTCATTTACTCCACTATTAACATTCTCAGTCGACATTCTCAAATACTGCCATAAAACAAGGGTTAATTAAATAAATTAACAAATCACATAATACCCCTATATTATGACTGACCAATAAATAAGCTTAGGTAGGACACACTAGCGAAGGATTCGTCTCTCCCCTCCTAGTTCTATTCCCCGATCTCCGCCAGAGATCATATCCCTAAGCTCTGATACCAACTGTGACGCCCCCAAAATAGGTATACAACACCCATTCTGAGTCGCCAAAATACATGGTACAGAAACAACTACATCTTTATTATTACAACACAAGAACTGTGAGTTTAAATACAAATATTGTCATTTAGACAATATCCACACTCAAATAAGCCCTCATTACAATTATTGATACATTATTTCACAAAAATAGTGAGGACTACTAAAGTAACTTCTAGAACCATCATTCCATACCCCGACTAGTACTCGCTACATTCTCGCCTCCTGAGAAAAATGGAACAAAAAGGAAAAAGGGTGAGCTCAACTAGCCCAGTAAAGAACGTTATGACTAAGATAATACAGAACAAATTATCGTTAGTCTTCAACAGGGAAAAATCTAATAGAATACAATAGACAACAAGTTTTAAATCAATAACTGCAGCGGAAACAGCAAACCATTAGAAGAGTCAAGTAGAGAATGAGTTCTACTATCTTCTAAGATTTAAAAGTCCATCATCAATATTTTATCCCTGTAACAACAATCAATAACCATCTTTAATCAAATATTCATCTTTGCACTACAGGCCAAAGATATTCATTTGTATCACCAGTCGGTCATGTTCATCTCAACACCTGTTCATCTTTGCACTACGGCCAAAGATATTCATCAGTTAATCATTCATCTTTGCACTACGGCCAAAGATATTCAGTAATATCATCATTTAGGACTGAGGATGATGAAAAATATATTAAAGAAAACGAATCCAGTGAAACAAAATAACAAATATTAAGGATTCGTATTTCGATTTATTCATGTCCAAAAATACCTTATAATTATTCATAGTGAAGTAGAATTCAAGAATGATCAAAACATGGATACAATCAAAGCTAGTACCCAAAATAGATATTTTGGACGAAAAGAAGAAAATTTTATTTTTCGGTGAATAGTAACTCGTGAATAGTAACTCATGAATAGTAACCCCGACGTGAAAAGTTCCAAATTTGATAAAAATTTCCAACCAATATTTCGGCATAATGATATTGAAGAAATAATATCATTTTTGAATAAAATAACATCCCTTACCTCGTACAGACAGTACTTCTGGTCGGAATACCGGTATAAGGCTGAAAGACACTTGCTCTGATGAATAGAAACTCTCAAAGTATCTAAATACTCACAAAATACACTCAATAATCTAGAGAGAGAAAGAGAGAAAACTTGTTTCTGGTGTGATTTTCAATTCTAACTTAGCCCTCTATTTATAGGAAAATGTTAGCACGCCGAAGCAGACTTAACCTGCAACCTGATGGCTTTACCTGCTACTATTCCCACCCACCACATTTGAATAAAAATCTCAGCACATTTCTTCACCAACCAAGAGTGGGGCCCACCAATTCTAGAATTTTCTACCAAAATGATTAACTCCAAAAATTCAACAATTTCTGAACCAGTCATCTCGTAAAATTCATAATAAATCATACGTTCATTTTTAACGGTTCAAAATTTATGGACATATACTCAACTTATATATGTATAACATATCCAAAAATTACCACGATCCAACGGTCGGATTAAAAATTATAACTCCCGCAAAATATCTCAAAAACCCTGATTTTTAATACCTCCATTCCGACAAAAATACTGATAAAAACCTCAACATTAACTCCTTCATTTTTAACCACAAAAATATATCCCTCATTTATATCCACAAAAATAAATATTTCCTTATCATATGAATCAATAATTAATTATTTACAAATAATATTACAGAATCACATTTATGACAACCAGGCCGTTCCCAGGAAAGAGGGGGCTTTCCAATAAGGATTTCTCCTTACTGGCGCGCAATTAGATGACCAAACCTCTCCTTAGACAGAACTTTCTAGACATTGCCAATAATGTTATCTAATAATATTATTCAAATAATATGAATTATTGATCTGATAATGGAAAATACTGTGTAGTGACAATTATTGAAACAACAGTAATATAAAATATCAACGCAGCAATTATTGAATCAATAAAATAAAATACTGAACAGTAATTACTGTAACCATTATTGAGTAGTGCCTTCTTACGTAAGAATCAATAATTGGTGCAATACAGTGTGCTACTGTGTAACAACGCGTATTACTGTGTTTTAACCACCGGGTATTCCAACAGTATTAACGGTAACAACTACGCCGTTATTAATAAAAACATATACTTGTCGTTTTCTTCATTCAATCGCTTTCCGTTATGGGGCCCACAAAAGACTGCGCCGTCGTACGAATATTCCCCGACAGGAAGAATATTCCACGACCAAACGAATATTCCCCGACAACAATGAATATTTTATAACCACTTGCTTATTTAAAATATTTACGCATTTTACCCATAACTAACCTCATTAATCAATTTAACACTTACTATTTCAAAATAATAAATAGAGGGAATTTAAATTTCATTTATTAATAATTTGGGGTCTTACAAACTGTGTTTGTTCTACGTCAGTGTTCATGGGAAAGAGTAGAACACCTACACTTGAAGGGCAACCAATGACTGTCAGTGAATCCACACCACGAATATCTGCCAAGGATCGTTTGGGACCAGCACTAAGTATTCATGCCAGCACAACGTCAAAACGTTCACATGAAGATTTTCGCCCGAGGGTTGTGAGTAACGTTAAGCGAAAACTAGTTTTCACGACAGAGAAAGGGTCTGGCCATGGTCGAAAATCAGTAGAAGGCACCTCGCCTAGAACTCGATACTGAAATGAGCAAGACGAAAAGGCCTCCCGACTGGCTAAGATGGCAGATGAGGCAGATAGGGCCATGGAGGTACTTGTAAAGCAACGACATGATATAGCTGAGCAGATGCCCCGAATGACAGAGTTGAGGGATGAAGCGTCCAGCTATGTTCAATTCGAAGAACGTGGGCATCGGAGTGGGAAAGAATCTGCTCATTCAGGGCGTAAGTCTCGGGGTCAACCTCAAGAAAGAAGAAGATCCAGAAGCCCTACTACTTAAAGATCGAAGAGGGCACATCACCCTGTCGGTTCTAAGGTCGAAGCGAACAAAGAGGTCGATCTAGAGTTCGCACTCCTGAGAATACAAAGAAGGCGCTCGTTGTTGCGCATTCCCACCACGGCAGCCGAGTTCAAAGGCGAAGCAGATCTAGGGGTCGTACACCAGAAAGTCCACCGAGGTCATTCCGCTCTGTGGCGACCATATGGCTGCTAAGTCATTAGCCTACAAAGTGCTTCGTCAGGGGTACTATTGGCCTACCATCTTCAAGGAAGCTACGGAATACGTCAAGAAGTGCGAGAAGTGTCAACTAAACAGCCCAATCCCACATCAACCGCCAGAAGAGCTATACTCGATCTTATCTCCTATACCTTTTGCTGTCTGGGGGGTTGATATACTGGGTCCATTGCCGAAAGCCAAAGGTCAGGTCAGTTTTGCTATAGTTGCCATCGATTATATGACCAAATGGGTAGAAGCGAAGCCACTTAGGTTAATAACGGAACATGAATGCTTGAAGTTCATGAAGGAGTCAATAGTGTTTCGTTTTGGAATTCCTAAGGTGGTGATATCGGACAACGAACGTCAATTTGTGGGATCAAAGTTTGAAGCATTCTTGAAGAAATTGGGAGTTCAGCATAGAAAGACTTCAGTAGCTCATCCTCAGTCGAATGGACAAGTCGAAGTGACCAACATGATGCTGCTGAATGGGATCAAGAGTAGGCTGGATGAGGCTAAGGGTAGATGGCCGGAGGAGCTGCTCAGCGTGTTATGGGCTTATCGGACTACACCAAGGACTAGAACATGGGACTCACCTTTTAGACTGGCCTATGGTACTGATGCCTTAGTTCCTATTGAAATTGGTTCTCCAAGTCTTCGGGTCAGTCAATTCAATGAGATATATAATGAAGAAGGGCTGAAAGCTAATCTGGATTTACTCGAAGAAGTTAGAGAAGCAGCTTTGATTAGATTGGCAGCCTACCAACGAAGAGTGGCTAAACAATACAATAAAGGGGTGAAACTTTGCAGATTCGAAGTGGGAGATTTTGTCCTTAGAGAAGTCGAAGCATCTGCACCTCAGAATATGGGAAAGCTGATGCCGAACTGGGAAGGACCTTATGATGTCGTTGAGGTACCGATGCCGGGAACTTATCGGTTGAAGATACTAGACGGATCAGAGATCAAGAATACTTGGCATGCAGGCAGGCTTCGAAAATATTTTCAGTAGATACAATGTCAGTACACCGAAAGTCTGTAAATATTTCAGTCGTCATCAATAAAAGTCCCTTTTTTCTCAAACAAGTCTTGTATTCATTGCTGTTAACGTCATCGGTGTAAGGAGGTTCGGGTGGAATCGCTGACCATTCGATGGTAGCCTCATCGGCAAGTGGTCTTTATGATCTTGTCAGGCCCTTCGTGGTAGGCAAGGGTCATCCTTAAGACGTTGTCAGGACCTGCGTGGTAGGTAATTGTCGACCTTTAGACCTTGTCAGGCCCTTCGTGGTAGGCAAGTGTCATCCTTAAGACGTTGTCAGGCCCTGCGTGGTAGGCAATTGTCGATCTTTATGACCTTGTCAGGCCCTTCGTGGTAGGCAATGGTCATCCTTAAGACGTTGTCAGGCCCTGCGTGGTAGGCAATTGTCGACCTTTAGACCTTGACAGACCCTTCGTGGTAGGCAAGTGTCATCCCTAAGACGTTGTCAGGCCCTTCTTGGTAGGCAATTGTCGACCTTTAGACCTTATCAGGCCCTTCGTGGTAGGCAAGTATCATCCTTAAGATGTTGTCAGGCCCTGTGTGGTAGGCAATTGTCGACCTTTAGTCCTTGTCAGGCCCTTCGTGGTAGGCAAGTGTCATCTTTTAGACTTCGTCAGACCCTTCACGGTAGGCAGTCATCTTGTGCAAGTTTTTAGGCCCTTCACGGTAGGCGAATGTCATCTTGTGCAAGTTTTCTAAGTGTTGAGTTCGGAATGCCTCATTCTTTAACTTCATCTTATCTGTTATATAACTTGCCTAGTTGTTAATTAACAGTTTAAGTTAATTCCATGAAAGAGCTTGTACATTTTTCAAGATTAATCGATATTGAAGTATTGATAAAAAGCGCACCAAAGTCATAAGGAAGAAAGTTGATATTTCATTTACATAATATTGTTTACAAAACGATAGGAATTTTTACAGAAATCCTACAGCTAAAGGAAAAGAAAATCATCTTCAGGATTCAGCTTCGTCTTCCGAAGAGTCGAGAATGGTCGGATCAACCTTGGCTGTGACAAGTCTTGCCTTGTCTTTGCTTCGGCACTCGTCATATCCATCCGAGAACATTTAGACAATCTCCTCATTCAACTCAGCTGATTTTCGGTAGTCTTGTTGAATTTCTCTTTGAAGATCTCCGGTCAGAGGGGAACCCAAATCTCTCAAAGTGCGAAGCTCTCGAAGCTCCTCTTCGAGCTTTGCTCGTTCCTTCAGATGTCTCAAATCCCTAGCCTCAAATTCGTTCACTTGCAGCGCCAGGCTCTTGTTGGTTTTCACCAATGTTTCGTTTTTCTCCACAAAGACTTCATTTCTACGAACCAAGTCTACGATCGTATCAACGGTGATTCGGTGCGTGGCTTCGGCTGTCTCCAATTTTTCTTTTAACTTATTCAAATCCTTTTGGAGGCATTTGTTATTGAAGAGAACGGTACCATGGTCCCTTCTCTCTTTGCTCAGAGCCGACGTCAGAATAACATTCTCTCGTCTGGCTGCGTCTTCTTCGGCTTCGATTTTTTTATATTTGGGAAGAAGCCTCCCGAAGACAGCATTTGCCTACAGACATCCAAAGACAGTCAGTAAATTGTTAGAAGAGATACATAATTTTCAATATTCAAATTGAACAACTAACTCACCTTAGCCTAGTAACTCATGCATTCCTCGATTAAATCCCTAATCGAGCTGTTTCCGAACCGATGGTCATCGGTCTCCCGAATAAAGGAATCGAATAGCTGAAAGGGAAAGTTTGCATTAAACTCCGGCCATATGGTGGGTGAAGATGCGGCTTCTCGCATGAAGGCTGAGGGGGAAGATCGTGTTGAAGAGGGCATGGATTGTTCGGGAGGCGGTGGTAGTTGATCGTCGGAAGGTTGTTTCCTTTTACGGGACAGAGGTGGAGACTTAGTCTGTTTTTCAAGCTCGTCTTCAAAAACATGGATCTCCACAGGAATGATGATCGGAGGATCAACTTCGACAGTGGGAACCCGAAGTTCGTCAGCAGATAAAGGGGTCACCTTGGTCCTCCTCTTTTTGGTACGGAGAGCTTGCATCCGCTCCTAAGCCGACATATCAATTAGACTGGTGGTAGAGATTTGTTGAGATTTTTGAGAAATTGATCTTGGTTTTTGAACAGCCCTCTTCTTCTGTCGAGGTCGACTGGATTCCTCTGCAGTTTCTGATTCAGGGAAGACCTCAGCGTCATGGGCCTCTGAAGTCGGAATTTCTTCTTGTGGGACTTCGGTGGGGGGTGATAACGATTTACCCAAAAGGAATTTCTCCAAATCCCTTCGGTCGATCGATGTGGGTTTTATCAAAGACACTGCAACAAAAAGAAAAAATATTCCTTTGGATCAGTTTACTAAAAGAAATCTCAGCAAATTATGTATCGATAAGAGTTTGGAACTCACATTTATGGTCATACAACCATGCTTGCTTACTCAGGAGTCCGAAGCTCCATTCCTTCAGGGGAATCTTCTCGAGAATACTCGTCATTTCTTTCACACGCTCCTCTGAAATGTCCCCGAAGTCTGCAGAAATTCGCTCGGAGATGGTCCATTCCGCAATAGAAGGGATTTCGGGTCCCTTCACGAAGAACCATTCTCTGTGCCACCCCTTGTTGCTCGAAGGAATATCCATCAAAGATCGTTTTTCAAACTTGGCATTGGGCTTGAGAGGCTGTTTGCTCAGCACTTTAAAGCCTCGCTCCCTAGATTTTCCAGCAGAGAAGAGAGTGAAAAAGGAATCGACACCAGTTGTGGATGTACGAATTCGGCACCAGTTGGGCGAACCCCACTCCGATAAATCCCAGAAGAGTAATTAGAAAAGAGTGAAGAGTAAATCTAACTCCCTTCTCTAAAACAGTTATCGGTACGGCAGTCCACCCATCAGGTCGATGATACATCCGTTCATGCGATGTTGGAGCTCTCACCAGATGAGTGTCCGGAATTTGATAACGACTCTTAATGGTACGCAGCTCGATCTCGGTGATGATGGAAAGAGTATTGGCGTGAGGGTATTGTTCTTCACTCTCAAAAAACTCTGAAGGGTTGAGTAGTGGGTTTGGGGGGTTCCTGGCAGGGCTAGCAGCGGTTTGGGGGCTTTGGTTTGAAACCGTCTTGGTAGGGTTGTGACTGGGAGGAATGGTGGAAATCAGAACTGCAGGAATGAGGGTGGTGTTGTCATAGTGTTGAGACGCCATTGCTAAGATCTTGCAGGTAAGAGAGAAATCGGAAGGAAGGAGAGAACAATATGTATACCAAATTCAAATTAAGCCGGTAAAACCGTCAGAATCGGGGAAAGTTAGCTTTTATAGTAGGTGGTCTTTTCAAAGTTTACACGAAAACCAAGGGCGGCGCATTAATTGGAGGTAATGATGTGAGAGGGGAAGAGGTAGCGTCCGATTTTGGGTTTAATGGGTTATCCAGAGTGGGCTGACGTCCATTGAATCTTCATGTTTCGTCCTTAAGGCTGATGGGCATGTGCCATTTGGGCTTCCGGATCTATTTGAATTAATGACTGTTGCTTATCAGTTGGGCCTCGGTGAGATTCCTTTTAGCCCCCTTTGGTTTATTACAAATCTCTTTCGCTATGAACTTATATTATTTACAGTCTTCCACTAAACATCATGTTTAATAAAAGACTGGGGGGCAATGTTAGGCCATAATACTTTTCATATTGGGCCAGGCCGAATGGGCTCGTCCTTTGGACTATGTTACTTTTGTCCTGTTGGGTCAAATAATTTGGGTCCAGTTATTTGACTATGTTATTGGGTTATTTCGGTTGGATCCGGTCAGCCTGGACCATCTCTGTTATTGGGCTTAGTCATTGGATTAGTCTAGTATGCAGATTGTTTCTTATCATATCTTTGACCGGTAATCATCACAAAAGATAATATTTGACTGTTATGTCTGTCACCTTTCTGCATGGCATTAATGAGGATGAGACTCAGATTACCGGCGGTGGAAAACAGTGGTAGCAGGTAGGGAAGTGAGCTACATACTTTCGGCTGAGATGATCGGGAGTGGGGGGAAGTGTCAGGAGATAATGGGTGGCACGGTAAACCGGGTCTAGATTACGTATGGGGTAAGGATCACACAAAAAAAAGAAGGTAACAAAATATTACACCACACACAATTATATTATTATTCTCTCTCAAGCACTAGAAATTATATTCCTCCATTGTTAACCTTGTGATCGCCTGTACTGACTCTCACGCCGGAGCTATCCCCCGACGGTCAGGCCGTCAAGCTTTTGATATTGACTTGTTAAACTATACAGGATCAGAACGTCTTACGTGATTGGAACGCGAGAGAAGATTTTGACGTTAACAACTACTTATCTACTGAATTAATCAATACTAGTTTTTGGTCCCTGAAATTGAATTGAATCAACAGATAATATTGAAGAATACAAAATTCATTTTCGCCAATCTCGCAGAATGAGAAGCTTATGACATCTGGAAACTGACCATTAGTCAACAAGAAATTGATTATAGTCAAAGAGAAACTAGGAATGATTCTATTCCTTAATTTCTATGACAAAATAGATAATAAAACCGGTTCGGGTTCCTGTGAGTAATTTTTTATTTTTTCATTGCATATGTAGAACCTTTATTTATTTGATTGAAATGGTAATATAATCAATAATTACATTATATATAGACTCCTAATAGTTTTTTCAAATCACAAATTAATTCATAATTTTTTTTTAATAATTAAAGCTAAATTATCATGTAATCTATTTAATAAAATATAACTGATTTTAAATTTTCCGTTCACTTTAATAAATCATCTGGAACGTTCAAAATTTAGGATAAATCTCATCGTCCATTCTAACAACAGTAGTTTGAATGTTTATTTCTGGCTTGATATTGGTATTGTAATATTTGACCTTTATTTCAGACATCCATATTATATTTTATATATATATATATTGTAAGACCCCAACTTTTATAAATAAAGATGAATTTTCTATAAATATCATTTTTGAATATTATGAAGTTAATTTGATATAATGTTATAGTTGTGGGTAATATTTATAAATTTTGTAAAGTAAGCAAGTTGTTATAAAATATTCGTTTGGTCGGGGAATATTCTTTTTGTCGGGGAATATTCGTACGACGGCACAATCATTGGTGGACCCCACAACGGAATTATTGTCGGATTGAGAAAACGACAGAATTATCTTTCTATAAAAATAACAGCCGAGGTGTTACCGTTAAAATCGTTAAAACTGTTGAACTACTTGGTAGTAAAAGTACAGTAATACGCGTGGTTGCATAGTAGCACACGGTATTGATTATTGATGCTTACGTGAGAAGTCACTCAGCTATACTCAATTATTGCTACAGTAATTGCTGCATCATATCTCTTAAATTATTGTCATAGTATCATCTGTATAATATGTTATATTATTGAGACGTTGTGGTAAGTTTGGTTATTTTATGGGGGGCCATATGTCATCATCTAAGAGTCTCTTCGTCAATAGTAATTACCGTCGTCAATAGTATTTACCTTGATCAATAGTAATTACCTTTGTCAATAGTATTTACCTTGGTCAATAGTAATTACCTTCGTCAATAGTATTTACCTTGGTCAATAGTATTTACCTTGGTCAATAGTAATTACCTTCGTCAATAGTATTTACCTTGGTCAATAGTAATTACTTTCGTCAATAGTAGTTGTCCCTTCAAAATTACCAAGAGTCATTTGACCCTTCGTTAAGACCAAGAGTCATTTGACCCTTCGTTAAGACCAAGAGCCACCCTCAGTTTTTCTATAAATAGAGACCTAGGGCTTCATTATTTTTCACGAATTCATTCAAGCTATAGAGAGAGAAAGTATAGAGAGAATAAGAGAGAGAGAGACTAAAAGTATTCTGCTACATCACTTTTCCAATATCCAGTTCTTTTAAGGTAGGGAATATTATTTCTTTTATATTCATGAAGAGAACTTCTGTTATTCCATTCGTTATTATTCTGTTGGAATAACCAGTATACGCGGTCTACCCTATACTTGGTGACATTCTTCTATTATTCTGTTGGAACATCCTGTCTGTGTGTTTTACACCGGACCTGGTTCCGTTTATTATTCTGTTGGAACATCCTGTCTGTGTGTTTTACACCGGACCTGGTTCCGTTTTTATTATTATTCTGTTGGAGCATCCTGTCTGTGTGTTTTACACCGGACCTGGTTCCATTATTTATTATTCTGTCGGAATATCCTGTCTGTGCGTTTACGCCGGACCTGGTTCCATTATTTATTATTCTGTTGGAATAACCTGTCTGTGCGGTCTATCGCATGCATGGTGATTTCTTTTGTTATTCCATTCTTTATTATACTCAGTTGGTTAAGTTTTGACTTCTATACTCCATGAAATTTGTGGAATATCCTTGATAGTTGCGTTTCATCCAGTATCTTTTCAAGAAAATATTCTTCTAAGCATTCTTGAATTTTACTCCACAATGCAGTATCATGTTGACAATTTGGACGTTGTTAATTCCTGGATAAATTAATTCTTGAACTTGTTTTATTGAATTCTTATATCATTGTCATCATCCTCATGTTTATAAAATGTTGAAAGTCATCTGTGGCATGTAGTGCATAGATGGACTTGGTATGATTATGACCAGGGATTATTCGGTATAATCATGACCGTAATGTTACAAATGATGTGGTAAAAGTCCTCATTGGCCCGTAGTGCATTGATGGACAGTTGTTGGCATGATCATGACCATTAATGAATACACGAATATCCTTGGCCGTAGTGCAGGGGTGATTCGATGATGTGGATTATTTTATTAAGCTGAGTCTCAGCGATTACAGTGTTGAAAAACTTTTTAAATCATAAAAGATAGTAGAGTTTATTTTCTACTTGACTCTTTTAATGGATTGCTTGTTCCGCTACAGTTAAACTTGATGTCTATTATATTTTATCAGTTTAACATTGTTGAAGGCTAATGATAATTTATTCTGCATTATCTTAGTCATAATATTTCTTACTGGGCTAGTTGAGCTCACCCTTTCTTTCACTGTTCTCTTCAGGAAATGAGAACGTAGCTGGGACAAGTCGGGGTACGGAGTGATGGTCCGAATGATAGTATTAGTTAGTAGTCCTCACTATTCTATGTAATGGTGTGTTAATAAATGTAATGAGGACTCCTTTTGAGTATGAATACTCTCTAGAAGATAATATTTGTATTCAAACTCACAGTTTATGTTTTGTCGTATTGTACACGACAGATGTATTAATCAGTTGTATTTGTATTCTGTACTATGTATCTGACGACCCAAGATGGGTGATGTATACCTAATTTTGGGGGCGTCACAGTTGGTATCAGAGCTTAGGGATATGATCCCTGGCTAAGATGTGAGAATAGAACTAGGAGGGGAGAGACGGGGAATTCTTTCGCTAGTATGGCATACCTAAGTTTATTTGCATGGTATTTAATTGGTCGGTCATAATATAAGGATAATATATGACATATCAATTAATTTTTATTTTGTGACAGTATCTGAAAATGGCATCTGAGAATGTTGAGAATAGCAATGGAGCACAGACGACTGTTGATTCACCACATATCAATAATCAGGATAATGTGCATCAGGAAGGTGTCAATCCTCATGCAAACAACAACACTGACCAAATGATGAATGATCAAATGTTCAGAGGCTTTATGCAATTCATGCAACAACAGGTGAAAGCGGCTCCTGTCCACAACGTAGGTGGAAATACTGGAAACTCTCAGGCGGTCACCGCTAAACAGTTTAAGGAGCTGGGACCACCGGAGTTTAAGGGAGAACCCAAACCACTTGTAGCTGAAACATGGATAAAGCAGATCACCAAGATATTTGATGTCTTGGGTTGCTCCGAGGAGCAAAAGGTTCCCTTTGCCGCCTTTATGTTGCGAGGAGAGGCAGATTACTGGTGGGAATCGATAAAGCGTACTCAACCTGCCGCACTGAAGATGTCTTGGGAGAAGTTTCAAGATCTGTTTAACGACAAATACTTTCCCGAGAGTATTCGTCACATGAAGGAGGTGGAGTTCATCAAATTGGAGCAGAATAATATGACCGTGTCGCAGTACGAGGCAAAATTTGCGGAGTTATCCCGGTTTGCGTCCCACCTGGTGGATAATGAAGAAAGAATGACGCGGATGTTTTTAAGAGGTTTGAAGCCGGAGATACGTCAACATCTTGTTTCTCATAAACTGTGTTTGTATTCAGATGTTGTAAATAGGGCTCAGTTGGTGGAGCGCGATAACGAGACAACGCAACCAAAAGAGAGCAGCCGGCAAAATGATAATACCAGTGAGAGCAGTCATCGAAGCGGTGACAACAAGCGTGGAGGGAATCAACAGGCCAGAAATGGTAACCACTTCGGTGGTAATCAGGGCCAAAACAATAAGAATGGACATTTCAAGAAGAGGAGATTCAACAATGATGGAAAGACGTCAGCACCAGCACCTGTCGTTAAGGAAGGAGAACGACCACCTATCATATGTTTCAAATGCGGAGGGGAGGGACACATCAGTCCAAACTGCGCGATGCCGTCCAAAGCATGTTATAATTGTGGAAGAGAAGGTCATTTAGCCCGATTTTGTCGTTTACCAAAAACAAATTCAGCTAGGATGGAGGCACCAAAAGCCGTCCCAGAAAAGTCAAAACCGGTTGTGCAAGGGAGAGCGTTTGTTGTGAACTCCCAGAGAGCAAGGAACCCGAATGAGGTCATCACGGGTAAGCTTATCATAAACTCTAAAGAAGTTTATACTTTATTTGATACCGGTTCAACCCATTCTTTTATTTCTCCTACTTGCGCTCATCGATTAAATTTGATTCCGGAGAAATTAGACTTTGACTTATCTGTGGAAACTCCGTTGGGAGAAACCTTCATTACCTCCACTGGTTATAAGTCTTGTTTGGTTCAAGTTGGTACCCACACATTACCTATCGATCTGATTTCATTAAAAATACTTGCATTTGACGTGATTCTAGGGATTGATTGGTTAACTACTCATTATGCAAAAATTGATTGTTTTCGTAAGGTTGTTAGCTTTCATATTCCTAATCGACCTATTATGCGAATTCAAGCAACCAAACCATTAAAATCAATCGCTGTCATCTCAAGCCATAAAGCTATTCGTTTATTGAAAAACGGATGTCAAGCTTTCTTAGCTCATGTCACAGATCTAAACAAAAATACGTCAGCTTTGAATGATATTTCTGTTGTTAATAAATTTCCTGACGTATTTCCCGAAGAACTTCCTGGCCTACCCCCAGAGCGTGAAATTGAATTTTGTATCGACCTTGAACCCGGTACAAAACCCATTTCCAAAGCTCCATATCGAATGGCTCCTATTGAACTTCAGGAGTTAAAGACCCAACTGCAGGAATTGTTAGACATTGGTTTTATTCGTCCTAGTACTTCTCCTTGGGGTGCTCCTGTTCTGTTCGTGAAGAAGAAAGATGGGAGTATGCGACTTTGTATTGATTATCGAGAGTTGAATCATGTCACCATAAAAAATTGGTACCCATTGCCACGTATTGATGACCTGTTTGACCAGTTGCAAGGAGCACAATTCTTTTCAAAGATCGATCTTCGTTCTGGATATCATCAGCTGAAGGTTAGAACTGAGGATATTCCAAAGACTGCCTTCAGAACTCGGTATGGGCATTATGAATTCTTAGTTATGTCTTTTGGATTGACTAATGCTCCTGCTGCCTTCATGGATATGATGAACAGGGTATTTAAGGAATATTTGGATCACTTTGTGGTCGTCTTTATCGATGACATCCTTGTTTATTCCAAAAGCCGTGACGATCATGAGCAACACTTGAGGCTGGTACTCCAAAAGCTTCGTGAATACAAACTTTATGCCAAGTTGAAGAAATGCGAGTTCTGGCTGGAAGAGGTAGCATTCCTTGGGCACGTAGTATCAAGTCGTGGAATATCGGTTGACCCGGCAAAGATTGAAGCTATTCAAAGCTGGGAGCAACCTAAATCAGTAACCGAAGTACGTAGCTTTCTTGGTCTAGCTGGTTATTATCGGAGATTCGTGGAAGGATTTTCTCGAATCGCTACTCCATTAACTCAGCTGACTCGAAAAGATACAAAGTTCGGTTGGAGCGAAGAATGTGAGCAGAGTTTTCAAGAACTCAAGAGGAGACTCATTTCAGCACCTGTTCTAACAATACCATCTGGCTCGGAGGGATTTGTCATCTACAGTGATGCTTCGAGCAAAGGGTTGGGATGTGTTCTCATGCAACATGAAAAAGTCATAGCCTATGCATCAAGACAACTCAAGGAATATGAGAGGAATTATCCTACTCATGATCTAGAGTTGGCAGCTGTTGTCTTTGCACTTAAAATTTGGAGGCATTACTTGTATGGGGAGAAGGTGGAGATCTTTACGGATCATAAAAGTCTCAAATATTTCTTCACTCAAAAGGAACTCAACATGCGACAACGACGTTGGCTTGAACTGTTGAAAGATTATGATCATACCATTCAATATCATCCTGGAAAAGCGAACGTGGTAGCTGACGCATTGAGTAGAAGATCATATGCAAGTACGAGTGCGATATTGTCAACACAAAGACCCATTTTGTGTGATTTGCAAAGGATGGAGATAGAGTTAAAGACTCCAGGGACCCATGTGATGATGGCGAATATACGAGTAGAACCGACTTTAATCGATAAAGTTAAAGCTGCTCAAGCTACAGACCTGGAGCTGATGCGTATGAAGAAGAAAGTGCAAGAAGGTGCTATATCGGAAGCAAGAATCGATGAAGAAGGAATACTTCGAGTCAACTCCAGACTTTGTGTTCCTAACAACCCTGATTTAAAGTATGAAATCATGATGGAGGCGCACAACACACCGTTTGCAATCCATCCTGGAAGTACCAAAATGTATCATGATCTTCGTCATACATTTTGGTGGAGCAATATGAAGAGAGAGATAGCGTTGTTTATCTCAAGGTGTCTAACTTGTCAACGAGTCAAAGCGGAGCATCAAGTACCAAAAGGTCCATTGCAACCACTTGAAATTCCAGAATGGAAGTGGGAGCACATTACCATGGATTTCGTTACCGGTCTTCCTAGGGTTTCTCAAGGTATTGATGCGATTTGGGTCATTGTTGATAGATTGACCAAGTCTGCTCATTTCTTACCGATACGAGAAACTTATACACTTGAACGTCTTGCTCGTATGTACATAAACGAGATTGTAAGACTGCATGGTATGCCAGTATCCATAGTTTCTGACCGAGACCCAAGATTCACTTCACGATTTTGGGTTAGTTTACAAAAAGCTATGGGCACGGAGTTACGATTTAGTTCAGCATATCATCCTCAGACGGACGGACAATCAGAGAGGACTATTCAAACTCTTGAAGATCTATTAAGACTCTGTGTCTTTGACTTCAAAGGAAGTTGGGACAAGTTCTTACCATTGGTGGAGTTTTCCTACAACAACAGTTATCAAGCAAGTATTGGCATGGCTCCATTCGAAGCATTGTATGGAAGAAAATGTCGTTCTCCAGTATGCTGGGATGAGGTGGGCGAAGCAACGTTGTTGGGACCGGAGTTGGTACGTATGACTACAGAAAAGATTCAAACGATCCGACAACGTATAAAAACCTCACAAGATCGACAAAAGAGTTATGCTGATCTTCATCGAAAGGACGTGGAATTTGATGTAGGAGATCATGTGTTCTTACGTGTTGCTCCATGGAAAGGAGTTACGAGATTTGGAAAGAGAGGAAAGCTAAATCCTCGATTCATCGGTCCATTTTTAATCCTCGATCGAGTAGGAACTGTGGCTTATAGACTCGCTTTACCGCCAAGTATGTCTCGTGTTCATAACGTTTTCCACATATCCATGTTACGCAAATATGTGGAAGACCCGAACCACATTATTGAGTTAGAACCGGACGAAATAGCGGAGGATTTGACGTATGAAGAAGTTCCTGTTCAAATCTTGGATAAGAAGGAACATATTCTACGCTCCAAGGTTATACCTCAAGTTAAAGTTTTGTGGAGAAACCACGATGTTGAGGAAATGACTTGGGAGTTAGAATCAGAAATGAAATCAAGGTATCCTTACCTCTTCGACATACCAGGTACGTACCCTAATTTCGAGGGCGAAATTTCATAAGAAGGGGAGGTTGTAAGACCCCAACTTTTATAAATAAAGATGAATTTTTTATAAATATCATTTTTGAATATTATGAAGTTAATTTGATATAATGTTATAGTTGTGGGTAATATTTATAAATTTTGCAAAGTAAACAAGTTGTTATAAAATATTCGTTTGGTCGGGGAATATTCTTTTTGTCGGGGAATATTCGTACGACGGCACAATCATTGGTGGACCCCACAACGGAATTATTGTCGGATTGAGAAAACGACAGAATTATCTTTCTATAAAAATAACAGCCGAGGTGTTACCGTTAAAATCGTTAAAACTGTTGAACTACTTGGTAGTAAAAGTACAGTAATACGCGTGGTTGCATAGTAGCACACGGTATTGATTATTGATGCTTACGTGAGAAGTCACTCAGCTATACTCAATTATTGCTACAGTAATTGCTGCATCATATCTCTTAAATTATTGTCATAGTATCATCTGTATAATATGTTATATTATTGAGACGTTGTGGTAAGTTTGGTTATTTTATGGGGGGCCATATGTCATCATCTAAGAGTCTCTTCGTCAATAGTAATTACCGTCGTCAATAGTAATTACCGTCGTCAATAGTAATTACCGTCGTCAATAGTATTTACCTTGATCAATAGTAATTACCTTCGTCAATAGTATTTACCTTGGTCAATAGTAATTACCTTCGTCAATAGTATTTACCTTGGTCAATAGTATTTACCTTGGTCAATAGTAATTACCTTCGTCAATAGTATTTACCTTGGTCAATAGTAATTACTTTCGTCAATAGTAGTTGTCCCTTCAAAATTACCAAGAGTCATTTGACCCTTCGTTAAGACCAAGAGTCATTTGACCCTTCGTTAAGACCAAGAGCCACCCTCAGTTTTTCTATAAATAGAGACCTAGGGCTTCATTATTTTTCACGAATTCATTCAAGCTATAGAGAGAGAAAGTATAGAGAGAATAAGAGAGAGAGAGACTAAAAGTATTCTGCTACATCACTTTTCCAATATCCAGTTCTTTTAAGGTAGGGAATATTATTTCTTTTATATTCATGAAGAGAACTTCTGTTATTCCATTCGTTATTATTCTGTTGGAATAACCAGTATACGCGGTCTACCCTATACTTGGTGACATTCTTCTATTATTCTGTTGGAACATCCTGTCTGTGTGTTTTACACCGGACCTGGTTCCGTTTTTATTATTATTCTGTTGGAGCATCCTGTCTGTGTGTTTTACACCGGACCTGGTTCCATTATTTATTATTCTGTCGGAATATCCTGTCTGTGCTTTTACGCCAGACCTGGTTCCATTATTTATTATTCTGTTGGAATAACCTGTCTGTGCGGTCTATCGCATGCATGGTGATTTCTTTTGTTATTCCATTCTTTATTATACTCAGTTGGTTAAGTTTTGACTTCTATACTCCATGAAATTTGTGGAATATCCTTGATAGTTGCGTTTCATCCAGTATCTTTTCAAGAAAATATTCTTCTAAGCATTCTTGAATTTTACTCCACAATGCAGTATCATGTTGATAATTTGGACGTTGTTAATTCCTGGATAAATTAATTCTTGAACTTGTTTTATTGAATTCTTATATCATTGTCATCATCCTCATGTTTATAAAATGTTGAAAGTCATCTGTGACATGTAGTGCATAGATGGACTTGGTATGATTATGACCAGGGATTATTCGGTATAATCATGACCGTAATGTTACAAATGATGTGGTAAAAGTCCTCATTGGCCCGTAGTGCATTGATGGACAGTTGTTGGCATGATCATGACCATTAATGAATACACGAATATCCTTGGCCGTAGTGCAGGGGTGATTCGATGATGTGGATTATTTTATTAAGCTGAGTCTCAGCGATTACAGTGTTGAAAAACTTTTTAAATCATAAAAGATAGTATAGTTTATTTTCTACTTGACTCTTTTAATGGATTGCTTGTTCCGCTACAGTTAAACTTGATGTCTATTATATTTTATCAGTTTAACATTGTTGAAGGCTAATGATAATTTATTCTGCATTATCTTAGTCATAATATTTCTTACTGGGCTAGTTGAGCTCACCCTTTCTTTCACTGTTCTCTTCAGGAAATGAGAACGTAGCTGGGACAAGTCGGGGTACGGAGTGATGGTCCGAATGATAGTATTAGTTAGTAGTCCTCACTATTCTATGTAATGGTGTGTTAATAAATGTAATGAGGACTCCTTTTGAGTATGAATACTCTCTAGAAGATAATATTTGTATTCAAACTCACAGTTTATGTTTTGTCGTATTGTACACGACAGATGTATTAATCAGTTGTATTTGTATTCTGTACTATGTATCTGACGACCCAAGATGGGTGATGTATACTTAATTTTGGGGGCGCACACACACACACACACACACACATATATATATATATATATATATATATATATATATATATATATATATATATATATATATATATATATATAAAGACATTTCAGTTGGGACCAAAGGAGGAGCAGTACTTGTATAGTTTGCCATTTAGGGTTAAATATATTTTTTTCCACTCTACTCGAGCTCATCCTCTGCAACGTCCTCAACAAAATCAATCCTAGCCTTGTTCTCAAGGTACCTTTCATTCTACCACTAAATCTACAATTACTTGAAGCCTTGTCGCTGTTGGGGAGATGAAGCTCCTGACATTTGAAGCCTCTGATAAGAAAAAAGTTTTCTCATTTTATTTGATTTCCATCTTGTTTATGAGATGAAGTAGAGTGCATTAATTTTATAAATAAAATATTAAAAATGTATTAATTCTGTAAATATTTCTTTGATGCACTTTTGTTATAATTTTTTCTAAAAATATACTAGAAAATATAAATAACCCAAAAATGATTTTAGCATATAGAAATATCAGTTTCCTTATAGGCACGGGACACAGCTAGTTTATAAATATTAGAAGAAGATCAGGTATTTGTTTCTTCCTCCTATACTTTGGTGATGTTCATGCTTATTTATTTCTCTACTTTGGTGATGTTTTGATTGGTTCTTGATATTGTACATACTTGTTTCTTTCTTTATTTTGGTGATGTTTCGATTGGTTATCGATGTTTGATTGATTATTGATATTGTAATAATGACATATTTGATTATGAAATTATACTGTATCCTCCAAAAAGTGGAGCTTTCAAAAAAATAATAATTATATTCCCCAAAAACTGGAGCTTTAAAAGGATGTAAAAGTAATATGAGACTCAGTGATTGAGATTTGAATGATTAATTTCTTAAAATTCAATGGCATCAATTTATGTGATTAAAGGTAAAATTCTCTAAATTATTATTAATTTTGAATGCTAATTTTTTAATATTCATAATTGTATTGATATAAACTAAATGAATTTATGTCAAATTTAAATTTTAAAATAATTGAAATTGACTCATATAATTTGTAAAGGTAGTATAATGAGATTGTTTCTTCGGGAGTGATTATCATAAAGTTAACTTTAGACAATTGACTAATCTAATGTTGACACGCGGATCGAGAGGTAATATGCCTCTGCGTATCAGCACTGTATTATTTAATTGATCAATTTATCATAAAGTTAATTTATGATAACGTAATCCGTTTCTTCCGATATATGACGAGTATTGGTTAGTCTATTTTCCGAGTTGTAAGTTGTACCAATTGTCACCCATTATGGAAAGCTCCTCTACATAAATTTCTTTCATTTTTGGTTCCTTCCCATAATTATAGCCTTATATATATATATATATATATATATATATATATATATATATATATATATATATATAAAATAGTAATCTTTATGTAGAAAAAGATAAACAAGAAAATAAGCAAAGCTAAAACCACGACACATAAATTCAAGAATATAAAACCAAATACCCAGATGAACAAAGAGGGAAACTCCAATTAAACATTTGGAAGTTCATATTAGTCCTTGGTCAGGTTTATGGTTCAACAAACACATTACTATAATATAAATATAGAGGAGTGATTAGTATGAAGTAAATTTTGATCAATTAATTAATATAGTATCGACATCCAGATTAAGAGGTGATCTTTTTCTGCGTGTTAACATTATATTGATTAATTAATTAAATTATCATTAAATTAATTTTATAATAACCAGTTTCTAATTATAATGGTATAAAAAATATTTATATGTACCTAGGCCTAGCAACCTATTGTTAGTTGTTACCATCAATATCAAGGGATGACGACGAGTTGGTGGAAGGGAAAAGAAGGCATGGCAACACAAATTTGGGGGTGGGGGGATGGGGATGGGGATGGGGGTAAGGGGGGCGTTCGGTGCATCTTAATGATCGGTACCGTTCGGTGAAATATAATTTATTTTTTTAATCACAATTATGAGAAAAAAAAATAAAAAATAATAGAACAAGTTTGAACAAAAAATTATAAAAGAAAGTATATTTTTTATTGAAAAAATATTATAAACGTTTACATAATTATGATTTAAAAAAATAATAAAGAAAATTGCATTACACCGGACAGTACCGGCCATTAAGGTGCACCCCCCGCCCCCCCACCCCCCCCCCCCCGCCCCTCCCAACCCTGGGAACACCGACAGCTTTAGCTCAACTTTAAGGCAATGATCAAGTAGAGTGTAAGTGTTTAATTTTAGTCAAAAACTAGCAAAAAAAGATTATTTTTTTTAAATATAATCATAACCAATCAATAAAATATACTACAAAAAGTATAATAATTATGCAAAAATGTGGTCTGGCACTAAAGAAAACGATTACTACTAATATATTTAATTTTATTGTAATGACTTGACAGGTTTGTACCATTTGGATAACAAATTTAAATAATATTACTATATTATAAAAAAAGATCACATAATACTCGTACATATATGTATATTGCGCGCCTCATATGTCAGGCGAAGACTCATAATATGTATATATGTATATATAAATATTATGTGACTATTTTTATGTGACAGAAACATTGTTGAACAAATTTATATCTCACTAGTCTCCGTCTAAACCGGACATTGCCAGCCACCCAAATCAATGACGGAGTCGTATGTCTCCAAACCCCTATTTGTTTCTTAATTTCCCCTCTCAAATAATATCCTCAAAATTATATTTTTTTAAAATGCATAGCCTAAAAATTTTAAACACTTGATAGAGACTAAGAGGGTGTTTGATAAAAATTAAATGAATCTGAATCTGAATAAAAAAAAGTATTTGATAATTGAAATGTCTGAAATATTTAAATAACATATTTTTATTATTTTACCCCTCTAAAAAAAATTCAAAATTATTATAAATTTATTTAATATTACTTAATATAATAATTAATATTGTATTAAAAAAAATTTCATTAAGCCCATTCAATAAAAAAATAACACTAAACTATTCAGCCCAAATCGTCGATCGATTCAATCATTAAGACAAATTTTTTTTCTAAAACAAACACACTATCCTAAACAAACATTCATAAATCCTTACTATTTCTTTTACCCTCTAACACCTTGTCTGGAATTTTTTTATTCGTAGAAAATAATAATAATAAATAGTTAAAGAAGAGAAGGAAAGAGAAAAAAAAAATTAAGAATAAATTTTTTAACTCAAAATGCACTCACTTTTTCTAAATTTTTTTCTTTTATTCTCCAACTAAAATTCAAAAATACTAGTTTCCTTAACTTTATTTTCTTTTCTCTTCTATTAAAAAACTCAAAGACACTATATTTTTTCTCTTCAAATTAAAATTCAAAGACACGGTGTAAAAGGACTTAATTAATAGCACTTTTCTTCCCTCATAATTTCTTGAAAATATAATATATTTAATTCCTAAATATAGGAAGATAGGAAAGTCTTAATGTTTTAAATATTTAAAACGAAATTTATTTAAAAAAAAAAAGAGTTGGTCATTTTCATTACATCCTCCGTAGCTCGTAAGATCCTTACAAAAGGCAAAAACAACATGATTGCACGATTATTTAGCCATTTGACTGTGAATTTGTTGTTAGGATTCTTTTTGTAATGGACTTTGAATATTCATTATAAACCTCATTTTTAATAAAATAAACATAATTTATAATGTAACGTGATAAATTTATAATTGCAACACAAATCAAATAAGAATCCAGTCACATTTGTTAATATCATTATTACTATAATATTTAATTTATTACATTAAAAAAATTTGAAGGTCTGGCTAGCTAATGAATTAATTAGTCAATTCTACACTGTCTTTTTGCATTCCACATTATTATTATTATTATTATTATTATTATTATTATTATTATTAAAATGAAGGTGTAATGGAGTAAACGTCACTTTATTACAATACAAATTGATTGCAATGTGTCAACATCCCGTAATGATTAACTTTATTAGTAGTATTATCTAATCAAGGAAACAAATACTTCTGCAAATTTATATATCACAAACTTAAACTTAGAAAAGATTGATATAATAGTTATTGCTTTTCCATGGAGTCACGTGAATTATTATTATTATTTTCTACATGTATTTGCCAAATCTGCATAAAAATAAAAGCACCAACTCAATTTGAGCTAAGCGGACTGATTTTATACATCAATTTTGAGATAGATATTGAAAAAATGACATATAAAAATTTATGCAATAAAAATAGAATAAATTAATATAAATTTATTTTTAATTTATATATATTTCATGTATATACATACGTAATAATTATAATTTTACGTTTGGATGAATCCACTATTTTATTATACATTTAGTGTTTTTATTTCATTTAATTCAATCATTTTTTTATACATTCCAAACTTTTTATCAAACATCCAAAAGTGAACGATTAGTTTACTCTATATGCGAGATACTAGTAGTACTCCACAATTTTACTCTCGGTTAAAGCATAACAGTAAAAACGTTTTCACTGCCGTGGCTGACAGCACACTCTCTCACAGTAAAAAGCTTCTTTTTCCTTTTCTTTTGCCATCGTCATACGCTCTCTCCTTCCTTGCAAACCAAATCCCTAAGGCCTCACCAAATCACCCTTCACTTTTTATCTCCACAACCCAAACAAAAATGTCATAAACAAACACTACCAATTCTCTCTAATGGCTTCTAGCCGGAAAACTACTTTTGGATCCGTCCACCACAAACCTCCATTCCAATCCCACAAATAATTATAATAAAAAAAACTCTCAATTCTTTCAATTATTAAACAGAAATCAATGGGAGTGCTGTTCTCCGGAACTGATCGGGGTATATTTGTTGTTTATGTAATATTGTACCTGGCTTCTTCGCTTCTGCTGCAACAGATTCAGAGTGTCAACTCGGAGCCGACTCAGGACAAGCAAGCGCTCCTTGCTTTCATCTCGCAAATCCCCCACGCAAATCGCCTTCAATGGAACCAGTCAGACTCAGCTTGCAACTGGGTCGGCGTCGAATGCGACCCGAATCAATCCTACGTGTACATTATCCGGCTCCCGGGCGTTGGTCTTGTGGGCCCGATTCCACCCAATACACTCGGAAACCTGACTCAGCTCCGAGTCCTCAGCCTCCGCGCCAACCGACTCACCGGTCAACTCCCCGCCGACTTCTCCAACCTCAAATTCCTCCGCAGTCTCTACCTGCAAAACAATCAACTCTCCGGCGAGTTTCCCCCGAGTCTACCCGAGTTAGCTCGATTGACTCGCTTAGATATCTCCACCAACAACTTCACCGGAAAAATCCCATTATCCGTCAATAATCTCACCCGCTTAACCAGACTATTCATGGAAAACAACAATTTCTCTGGTCCCCTCCCCAGCATAAATCCACCAGGCTTAGTGGACTTCAATGTGTCCAACAATCATCTCAGCGGTTTAATCCCAGCATCACTAACCATATTCCCATTATCGGCATTCGCCGGAAACATTAATCTCTGCGGCGGCCCATTGCAGCAGTGTCCGTTCTTCCCTTCACCCGCCCCATCACCTTTTCCCCCACCAAAACAAAACCCATCTCACAAAAAATTATCCAAAACAGTCATTATAGCCATCGCAGTCGGTGGCGCTGTAATTCTCTTACTTCTTCTACTATGTTTAATCATCTGTTTGATGAAAAGAAGGCAGGAGAATCAACCTCCGAGGCAACCAAAGCCGGCGGTTGGTACAAGGTCAGCGGCGGTGGCGGCCGAGGCAGGAACTTCTTCGTCCAAAGATGATATCGCCGGTGTGTCAGGGGAAAGAGGAGGAGGAGGGGGAGGAAGGAGAAATAAGTTGGTGTTTGTTAATGGTGGGGTTTATAATTTTGATTTGGAGGATTTGTTGAGGGCTTCGGCGGAGGTTTTAGGGAAAGGAAGTGTTGGGACGTCGTACAAGGCGGTGCTGGAGGAGGGAACGGCGGTGGTGGTAAAGAGATTGAAAGAAGTAGCTTTGACTGAAAAAGAATTCGAATTGCAAATGCAGGCTTTGGGGAAGATCAATCATGATAATGTGGTGCCCCTGAGAGCTTTCTACTTCTCAAAAGATGAGAAATTGCTTGTTTCAGATTACATGGCTGCTGGTAGCTTATCTGCTCTTCTCCATGGTATGTATAAATTTGGCTTTCTTCATTGCATGAGTCATGATTTGTTTAGTTATATATTACCCAATTCTATAATTGAGGACTTGTTCATGGATAAAAATTTGCCAAGAATGAAGCTTGAGCTGTTATGGTCATGGAAATTCTTGAAATTTGAAGTTTCGTCAGATTATGGTATTATTTCTTTTAAAGTATAAAGGAAAATAGGAAAATGCCAAAAGAAAAGTTTGTGAAAAAACAGCAGCAATAGCATCCCCCTTAAAATTAAAGACAGTAACCAATTAGAGAGTTCTGGTTTTCTTGGTGTATCATAAAATAATTTTTGTAACCCCACATGTGCAATAGAATCCGGTTATTGTGAAATGTTGATCAATCAAAAAATTATCAGTTCTACGGCGACTGGCGGGTACCGGCCAGTCTAGCGAGTGGTGCAATTTTTTTTGACTCTCAAATAATTAATATAATTTATTAGAACTGAAATTTTTATAAAATTCAATTATTTAAGTGTTATTTTAGATAGATAAAAAAAATAGTGTTACACAGACTATAAAATATTATTTTTTACTTATATCTAAATGACAATTAAATTATTAAATCTTATAAAAAATTTAATTTTAATAAATTATACTCCCTCCATCCCAAAATAATAGACTTTTAGGGTATTTTTTTTTCCAAAATATATGACGTTCTATAATCCTAAGAATATTTTGACATTTATTTTTCCTCGCTGCCCTTCCTTCTCCACCCCTATTCTCACAACTATCAGATCTATTCTCACAACTTCAGATCTATTCTTCTTGAAGCTTTGCTTAAAGCTCACTTTATTTATCTTTCTACAATTGTTTGGAGAGAGAAAAAAAAAAGATTGAATAATGGCTGGACTGAAACTCTTCACTGCTCTGCTTCTTCTTATCTCATCGCTGGCCATCGGAGGTAAACGGGTTGAAAGCCATAATTTTTTCACGGAAACAGTGTAGTGTCTGCCTAAGCATATTTTCGATAACAACCATATCGACGCCGGAAACAACTCCGGTGTTTCGAATTTTTACGATGACTACGTGAAAAAAAGTGAGAATTAGAATTCGATTGTCGTTGCGGAATTACAGACGTCTCCGGCGCCGGAGAAAGAGGAGACGATCGGCGGGGAGGGGAAGCAGTTTGTGAGTAAGAAGAATGCGGATTGTGAAGGCAAGTAAGCAAGTAAGCAGATATGGTGGCGGCAAGGGAGGTGAAGAGATTAAGAAGAAGACTGAGAGAAGGTTGAAGAGAGGTAGAAGATGCAATATTAATTAAGGGTAAAATAGTAAAATTATAACTATTTTTAATCTTTGTGAAATTCTCTAAAACGTCTATTATTTTGAAATGAAGGGAATATTAATTATTTGAGAGTCATAAAAAAAAATTATCTATTGCAAGACCGGTTCTCAAAATCCGGTCGCCCAATACTCGTTGAAAAATTATTTCGACTTCACCGTAGCCTGCAAGAGTGGGCAGGTTGGTAAGACTGTAAAGAGTCTTTATTCTGACATTCTCGTTTGTAATAATTGTGAGGGGTCTGGGTATGTTTTTATAGCAAGTACTACTAGTAATTATTGAACCCGTGCCACGGAAATTAAAATTAAATAATTTTTATTGTTAAATGGGCAATAATATAAAAGAAATGGAAAGTTTTTTTTTTTAAACGTGTAAAAGTGCATCAGATGATTTTGGGGAGAAAATTGTATGTCAATTTTTTCTTTTGTTTTGGAGGGAAATTTTTTTGTTTTAAAGGGAAAAATTAAGATTAAATGTATTCAATTTTTATATATAGTATGATACTTTATATTTTGCAAGGGTATAGTACACCTTCCTTCCCTCAACATGAATCCTATTTCTATTTGTTATATTAAAAATTAGTAATTGATCGTGATTGAAGGAATGATGTAATAAAATTTTCTCACTTCCCCCTTTTAATAATTTTACTTTCATTTCTTCTCTCTCCTATGTCATCTCCCACTATTTTTTTCTGTTCGAATCAATTAGAATAAATCTGAACTGTCTTTGTGCTTTTCCGACCAAATCAATTATAATAAATCTGAACCGTACTTGTGTTTTTCTGTTTAAATTTAAAATGAATTTTATCTTATTAATATAAATGTATAAATATTGTTAGTTTAATACTAGTGCGATTAAATAATACTATTGAAATTAAGACGATAAATTTTAAAAAGTTGTGGGACTTTATACTATCAGTGAAAAATTGATTATTTTATGAAATAAATTAAAATTTTACAAATGAGTGGAAAGAAAGGGTGTACTTATTATTTAAATCTAAACAAACCAACATGATTTCCTAAGGACATGCTTGTTGCTTTAGTCTGCTTTTTCAATGATGGTAGTACGTAGAGCAAGAGCCAAGAAACTTCCCCTAAACAATTTAATATTATTATTATTTTTAAAAAAAATAAATTCCTTATTCACATTAATCCCTCTACCATTTAGGAGACAGTAAAGCTAGACTTGCAAATATGTCCCCACAATATTTGCTGAATTTACACTCTACCAACTCAAAGGTCATCTATATTCAAAATCCAAACATGTGTAGCTTGTCCTTTTATAAAAGAAATTATTACTGAATGACATGTGTTACACTCTACCAACTCTTATTATTAAATTGCCGGTGGCTATTGTTGTAGGTAGCAGAGGATCAGGCCGTCCGCCACTAGACTGGGACAGCCGAATGAGAATAGCAACGAGCGCCGCAAGAGGTCTGGCTCACCTACACGTGTCGGGAAGGGTTGTCCATGGCAACATCAAATCGTCCAACATCCTCCTCCGCCACCAGGACAACCACGCCGCCGCCGCCGCCGTATCCGACTTCGGGCTAAACTCACTCTTCGACGAGTCTGGCTCACCCAGCCACCGGGTCGCCGGGTATCGTGCGCCGGAGGTGGTCGAGACCCGGAAAGTCTCCTTCAAGTCCGACGTATACAGTTTCGGAGTTCTGTTGTTGGAATTACTGACCGGAAAAGCGCCTAATCAGGCCTCATTGGGCGACGAGGGGATAGATTTGCCGAGGTGGGTTCAGTCGGTGGTCAGTGAAGAATGGACGGCGGAAGTTTTCGATTCAGAGCTGACGAGGAACGACAACATTGAAGAGGAGATGGTGCAGCAGCTGCAAATTGCGATGGCCTGCGTTGCCATTATGCCGGATCAACGGCCGGCAATGCAGGAGGTTGTAAGGATGATTGAGGATATGAATATGAATAGGACTGAGACGGATAACAGGTTTCGACAGTCGTCGGATGATCCCTCCAGAGGATCCCACTCCGACCGGGTTCCGGACCCCACCTCGTAGTGTCAGTGTTACACTCACACCTTAGTTGACACCCGTCCACTTAAACTGTGCAGATTATTTGGAATTGGACCATTATGTTAGTTTATTTTTTAGTTAGTTTGGTTTCATTTTTACTTTTTTAAATGAATTTGGAATTATTTTTATAGTCGAAAGTTTGGAAAAAGGATTGTATTCATCAATTTTTCCCCCAAAAAAGAATTATCTTTTAATTGACGATTGTTTTGAGGTTTCCTCAAATTTATCATTAATTATAATTTTATGTATTTTATTATTACTAAGTTAGTAATAATTTTGTTATTTCAATAATAAACATGAATAAAATACATTTTTAATATTTATAAGGTTGCAAATGAATCGTCTTTAGTATTTATAAATTTACAGATGAGGCTATTTTTGAAACCGAGCATTACAGGTAACATCCTTTTATAGAAAACCAGTCGGCCACACTTTTGAAATTATTTTTTATACCATATCTTTATTTTACTTTTAAATATATAAACATGCACGGATTAATTAGTATTAAAGATCAAATATAATAACTCAGTGGCAGTCAGGATTTATATTCAGTGGGGCCGTGGGGGTGTGGTCAAAATATCGTGATGTTATTTTGGAGGCAGCAATTATATCTGTAAAATACTCCTTCCGTCCCAAATTAACTGCTCAGTTTTAACTTTTTAAAATCAAATTGACTATTTTTAAAACTAATTTTTTTACTATTTTTGTTAAAATATAAGTGAAGAGATTATAACCAAAAAAAAGTATATACAATTTATTACTAATCCTAATTTTTATAATTTTAGAAATATATTTATATATGCTTAATTATTAATTCTAAAATAGTCAATTTGACTTAAAAAAGTCAAAACTGAGCAGTTAATTTGGGACGGAGGGAGTATGTATTTTGTTATAATATTATTAATACAATAAATAATATATATATATATATATATATATTATAAAATAATTTTTTTTAGTGGGGACCCGCATCCTCCTATGTATGCGGCTTTGCAGGCCTCTCTATATTGTGCAAAGCCACGAGTCCTATAAAAAAAGATGAAGCAAACTAGTATTAATATATGAGAGTAGCTAATGACTGATAAGGAGTGGGTGAATTTTTTAAGCATGATACGTGTTTATCAATTATACTCCTTTGATTTCATAAATTGAGTTTTATTTTGATTTTTTTAATTAATTTGTAAACTTGTATAAATTGAAAGATATGCGACTCATATAAGTTTTTCAAAAATAATAAATTTATGATTATGTTATAAAATATCTATATTCATAATATTATGGATGTCTAGATATAT
Source organism: Panax notoginseng (assembly GCA_016801055.1). Taxonomy (NCBI): domain Eukaryota; kingdom Viridiplantae; phylum Streptophyta; class Magnoliopsida; order Apiales; family Araliaceae; genus Panax; species Panax notoginseng. The sequence goes on from CM029021.1 coordinate 173,402,789, forward strand.
GTAACTCTTATGAATTTTAAAACTCGTGACTCTTGAGTTTTGTAATTTTCTAATAGTATTGATGTTCTTATCTCTATAAATAATACCATTGTAAAGTGATTATGTGAGATACAAATATTATACAAATACTCTTTTTTTTTTAATCATCTTTGATCTTGATTTTAGTTATATTTTATAATAGATTAATAGTTTAAACATAATTTTTAATAATTATAGTTATATTATTTAAAATTTTTAAATATTAATATATAATTGGATATAAAAAAAACTCTTACGAGACTTTTATGTAGACATTATGAAACGGAGCCACGTGGAGATACGATGTGCGTAGGTCCATGGTTGATCGACTTTAGAAAGGCAGAGAAGGTCGATGGGCGAGGCATGTGGCCTAAAGAGAGTATTCTGGTGGACTGGATGTGATTGTGATTGTGATTGTGGGTAAGTGAAGCTCAGCTCAGCTCAGCTCAACAAGTTTTGTTCTTTTCCGAGATTGGCTGAATAACAGGCTGGCCTCCCGGCTTGGGGCCTTACAGAGAGAAGTCTCCTTATTTTATTAGTAGATTAATACTACTCACACCAATTATACACATACAGTATAAAAAAAATTAAAATAAGAAATAAAATTTACAATTAAATATTTATAGAAAGAAGTTCTACTTTGTTCACCTTAATGTTAGGGAAGCCATAATGCTAACAACACTAACTGTACATAAAAAATTATGCACACATAATATAAAAAAAAAGAAAATAAAGAACATGACTTACAATTAAATATTTTATTGATAAGTAATACATGAATAATCATACTATATGTAAGATTAACTTTTTGTGAATAATTTTAAGTTATGTATTAACTATTAACAGTTATAAACAAGCGACAGATAGATAATATCCGAGTCTTATTTACTACCAGTCAGTCAATACATGACCTGAGATAGCATAGCATAAAATTATTCTTTAGAACATATATATATATACAACCGAGAAACGGAAATTAAGGTTATTCAGAGTCGAAGCAAAAGCTGATGAAATAATGCAGTGGCTGGGCTGTGGATTTAAATGTTACTCCTTCCATTCCAAAATAACTGTCGCTTTAGCTTGATGCACATGGATTAAGAAAGTCATTTAATATTATCATTTATTAATTAAAATTGGTGTGAAATTTCATCACTACCCCTTTATGGGAAGTTGAAAACTATTAATACAAGGAAAAAATTTCTTGGGATAATGAGAGAAGGTAGGGGTGATATAGGAAAGTAAATAATTGTTTCTCCTAGAAAGTTGTAAACGACAAATAAATTCGGAAAAAAATTTTCTTCTAAAACGACATTTATTATGGGATGGAGGTAGTATGTAATAACTACTAACTTATGTATATAGAGTTGGGAAGAAGGGGTTTATTTTCTTTAGTCTGCCATGGGCAATTAATGGCTTCTTTAGTTGCATAAGAGAAAGGTGGTTCAGTCCAGTTTAGTTTGGATTCCTTCAATTCCTAGCCAAACCTCAACCCAGCCAAGCACTACTCTTTTCACTTTCTTTTGAAACAACAGTGTCAGCAGGCAGCAGCACAGCAGCTTCTCAAAGACAAGCGTTTGTAGTCCAACGGTTAGGATAATTGCCTTCCAAGCAATAGACCCGGGTTCGACTCCCGGCAAACGCAGATTTTAACTGTTTCATCATTCATTTAGCTCTCTTTTTTCTCATTAATATAAACACTACCCCATTAATTTGTGGAAAATAAAAATGTAATTACCATTTTTTTCTCAACTAAAAGAAAGCCTTAACTATGAACTTAGCAGGCACCAGAATCTTAACGAGTGACACCAAAACATGACTAAAGAAGTACTCCTAAGAATATGTCATACTGTAAATATTTATGTACCGTTACCTGTTACTGTCTTAAAATAGAAGGGATCTTCCTCGTTCCATCCTTCCATTTGGTTTTCTGGGAATTAAAATTATATTTTATTTTAACCTCGATCGATCAAACAATCCACTCCTCCTTCAAGGTTTGCGTTATTGTGAATCAATGAACTTTATGAAAGCCACGAACATCCCCGCAACCTGTCAGATACATATATATGTCCAATATAACCCCCTCCAGGAACAGGGAAACATACATGTCCACCAGTATGCATTCATATAGTGGACTGACTGGTTTCTCAACTCTCCTTTGTTCTTGATGCGAATGTGGCCAGTCGCGTCCAAATACTGATTCCTAGTATGTATCTCCAGTTCACCACTGGTTTCCGATAACTGCCCATATAGAAAAAGTTCACTCTCCTGCTCCCCAGCGTCGGCCTTTTCCGGTGGTTTCCACCGGCTCTACACGAGTAACTCGACTAACCCATTTGGATCTCTCCGACAGGCGAAATCCCATTTTCCGTCCACAATCTTAAACATTTAATGAGACTCTTTATGGGAAACAACAAGTTCCCAGGACCTCACCGTGTCAAACAACCATCTCAACGCTTTTATCCCTATGAGGTTAATTAGATTCCCGTCATGGGCATCACCGGAAACATCGACTCTGTCACCCTTGTAACATATCATCATGATCATCTCTGATGAAAGAAAATAAACACTAGTTAATTATCAAATAGAACTGCATACAATCAATATTTTCAATCTTTTTAGCAACACACGAAACAAAATGGTTGGTTATTGTTAACGCCAAGATCTTCTCCCACGTCCCAATCACGTAAGATCCTGCACAGTTCAACAAGTCAACACCAAAAGCTTGACGGCCTGACCGTCGGGGGATAGCTCCGGCGTGAGAGTCAGTACAGGCGATCACAAGGTTAACAATGGAGGAAAAATGATGAATAGTGTCTGAGTGTGTATCAAAATGATAATGTTGTGTGTAGTGTCTTGTTACCTCTTTTTCTTTTGTTATCCTTGCCCCATACGTTCCCCAGACCCGGTTTACTGTGCCACCCACTACCTCCTGACACCCCCTCCCATCCCCGGTCATCTCAGCCGAAAATGTGTAGCTTATTTTCCTACCTGCTACCACTGTTACCTCCCGCCGGCAATCGGAGTCCCATCCTCATTAATGCCATGCAGACAGGTGGCAGACGTAACAGTCAACTACTGCTTTTGTGATGATTACCGGTCAAAGATAAGATAAGTAATACCTTACATAATGGATCAACCCCGTGACTAAGCCCAATATTATAGTCAAGTAGCGAGGCCCAAGTTGTTTGACCCAATATGGTAAAGGTGATATAATCCAAAAGACGAGCCTATTCGGCCTGGCCTAGCAGGAAAAGTATTCTGGCCCAACATTGCCCCCCAGTCTTTTATTAAACAGGATGTTTAGTGGAAGACTGACTGTAAATAGTGCGAGTTCACAGGAAGAAAGGACCCATTAAGCGCCGGCCCACCTTGGATAACCCACCAAAGCCAAAATCGGACGTTACCCTTTCCTCTCCCACATCATTATCCCCAATTAATGCGCCACCCTCGGCTCTCGTGCAAATTTTGAAAAGACCATTCGCTATAAAAGCCGCTGCCCATTCTCCTTGGAGGGTTCCCTGCTATTTCGAATTCATAAGAGCATATTGTCTTTTCCTCCTCAAATTTCTTCATTTTTTCTGCAAATTCTCAACAATGGCATCCCAGAACCCCGATACAAGCTCTCCCCTTCGTGTCGCCCCCATCTCCACCGTGACCCCTCACTCAAATCCTGACAAAGAGGTTCCGAGCTCAAACTCCCAAGTCGGTGCCGCGAGTAAGGAAGCTCCGCCCATGGAATCACTTCCCAACCTATCTGATTTTTTCCAAAACGAGGAAGACTTTCCTCATGCCAACACCCCTTCCACCGTCAATGAAGCTGAGCTCTGCAACATTAGAGCTCGCTATCAAATACCGGATACCCACAGGGTACGGATAGCGGCCTCTCACGAAAGGATGTACCAGCGTCCCGACGGCTGGATCGCCGTTCCGGCAACTTTTCTGGAGAAGGGGGTGAGGTTCCCCCTTCACACCTTCCTGATCACCCTCCTAGGGTTTGTTGGAGTGGGGTTCGCCCAATTGGTGCCGAACTCGTACATCCATATACTGGCTTACACAGCCTTCTGCTACGAGATAGGAGTTCCTCCTGCTGTGGATTCCTTCTTTACCCTCTTCTCGGTGGGGAAATCTCGGGAGAAAGGCTTCAAGGTGCTAAGTAAGATAGCCCCTAAGCCCAATGCCAGAATCGAGAAGCGGTCTCTAATGGACACTCCTTCGAGCAACCGAGGATGGCATAATAAATGGTTCTTCGTCAACGGGCCCGAAATATCCTCTGTCCCTGACTGGACCACTTCTGATCGCGTCTCTGCAGACTTCGGAGATATATCCAAGGAGCGTATAAGAGAAATGACGCGCATCATAGAGAAGATACCCCTGAAGGAGTGGAGCTTCGGCCTCTTGGGCAAACAAGCCTGGTTGTATGACCACAAGTTGTCTCTCATCAAGCCGACTTCGATCGATCGGAAGGACTTGGATAGGTACCTTTCTGGCAAGCCTTCATCCCCTTCCACCGAAGTTCCCCAAGAAGAATTTCTGGCCTCGGAGGCCCAGGATGCAGAAGTCTTCCGCGGATCAGAACCTGCTGAGAAGCCTAGCCGACCTCGACAGAAGAAGAGGGCGGTTCGGAAAGTCCGGTCAAATCCTCAAGGAACTCAATCAACTTCTACAACGAGTTTGATTGACTTGCCTGCGACCGAGCGAATGCAAGCTCTCCGGATTAAGAAGAGGAAGACCAACGTGACTCCTCTGTCTGCCAATGAGCTTCGAGTTCCTCGTCCTGCTGCAGTTGAGCCTCCCCCCGTCATTCCCGTGGAGATCCACGTTTCAAAAGATGAGCTCGAAAACCTGAACGAGTCTCCTCTTTTGTCTCGTAAAAGGAAGCAGCCTTCCGAGGATCAACCAGCACCGCCCCCCGAACCATCAGTGCCTTCTCCGCCGAGACCCTCTTCCTCCGCCTTCCGGCGAGAAGCTGCATCTTCTCCCACTGTATGGCTGGATTTTAACGAGAACTTTCCCTTTCAGCTGTTCGACTCCTTTGTTCGGGAGACCGACGACCATCGGTTCGGAAACAGCTCGATCAGGGATTTGATCGAAGAGGGTATGAGTTACCAGGCTAAGGTGAGTTGGTTCAATTGAAATATTTAGGAATCATCTGTTTCTTCTATTAATTCATTTTAAATGTCTGCAGGCAAATGCTGTCTTCGGGAGACTTCTTCCCCGATATAGAGAGTCTGAAGCCGAAGAAGATGCGGCCAGGAGAGAGATGACTACTATGACTTCTGCTCTGGAGAGGGAGAGAAGGGCCCATGGTATCACTATCTTCAATAAAGAATGCCTTCAGAAGGACTTAAATAAGTTGAAAGAACAGCTGGAGACATCCGAGGCCACCCACCAGCTGACCGTTACTACGAACATAGACCTGGTTCGTCGGAATGAGGTTCTTGTTGGGAAGAACGAGACGATGGTGAAGACCAATAAGAGCTTGGCTATACAAGTACACGACCTTGAGGCCAGGGATCTGAGACATCTGAAGGAGCGGGCAAAACTCGAAGAGGAGCTCCGCGAACTTCGGGCTCTGAGAGACTTGGGTCCTCCTCTAACCGGAGATCTTCGGAGGGAAATTCAACAAGAATACCGGGAGTCTGCCGAGTTGAACGAAGAGGTCATCCAAATGTTCTCGGATGGGTATGACGAATGCCGAAGCAAAGACAAGGCAAGACTCGTCGCTGCCAAGGTTGACCCGACCATCCTGGACTCTTCGGAAGGCGAAGCCGACCCGTAAAGATGATTCTCTTTTCCCTTAGCTGTTAGGATTTCTGTAAAGCCTCTATTTTGTAAACAGGATCATGTAAATAAAATATCAACATTATTTTTTATGACTTCGGTGTATTTACTGTTTACCAACACTTCAAGCTCCTTTGCGGATTTAACTTAAACTGTTAATTAACAACTAGGCAAGTCGTATAACAGATAAGATGAAATCAAAGAACGGGGTATTCCGAACTCAACACTTAGAAAAATTTATGCAATAATAACAAAGTAAAAGAATACTTATTCGTTACCAAAGTGTGAAGTATATGCCGTGATGGGCCGGACGAAGTCTGAATGACGACGCTTGCCTACCCCGAAGGGCCTGACAAGGTCCTTAGGATCGCCTGCCGATGAGGCTACCATCGAATGGTCAGCGAGTCCACCCAAACCTCCTTACACCGATGACGTTCGCCTACCACGAAGGGCCTGACGAAGCCATAAGGACCACCTGCCGATGAGGCTACCATCGAATGGTCAGCGAGTCCACCCAAACCTCCTTACACCGATGACGTTCGCCTACCACGAAGGGCCTGACGAAGCCATAAGGACCACCTGCCGATGAGGCTACCATCGAATGGTCAGCGAGTCCACCCAAACCTTCTTACACCGATGACGTTGGCCTACCACGAAGGGCCTGACGAAGCCATAAGGACCACCGGCCGATGAGGCTACCATCGAATGGTCAGCGAGTCCACCCAAACCTCCTTACACCGATGACCATTGATTTTACCACCCTTGGTAAAAAATAATATGGGATCCAGGATTTGACTACCACGCGGGGTATCAAATAAATTGGCTGCCATCGAATGGCCGACGAGTCCTACCATACCTCCTTACTCTACTGTGACCTTAGGATAAATGTGAAGATCAGTTGTGAAAAAAGTGACTTTTTATTGATGATGAACGGTTATGTACAGACTCCCAGTGGACTGACTTAGTTTCTATTGAAAGTACTTTCGGAGCCTGCCTGCGTGCCACGTGTTCTTAATTTCGGATCCATCCATAGCTTTCAGTCGATACGTCCCGGGCTTTGGTACTTCGGCCACTTCATACGGTCCTTCCCAGTTCGGCATCAACTTCCCGATGTTCTGAGGTGTAGATGCTTCGGCCTCTCTGAGAACGAGGTCTCCCACCTCAAATCTTCGAAGCTTTACCCCTTTGTTGTAATGCTTGGCAACTCTCCTTTGGTAGGCTGCAAGTTTAATCAAAGCCACTTCTCTGACTTCTTCCAACAGGTCCAAGTTGGCCTTTAGTCCTTCGTCATTGTAGATTTCCCTGAACTGACTAACTCGAAGACTTGGAGATCCGATCTCAACTGGAACCAGGGCATCAGTGCCGTAGGCCAGTCTGAAAGGCGAGTCTCCTGTTGTTGTCCTCGGTGTAGTCCTGTAAGCCCACAATACGCTGAACAGCTCCTCCGGCCATCTTCCTTTGGCTTCATCTAATCTGCGCTTGATCCCGTTTAGAAGTGTTCTGTTTGTCACCTCGACCTGCCCATTTGACTGTGGATGAGCCACTGAAGTCTTCCTGTGCTGGACTCCCAGTTCCTTCAGAAAGCCTTCAAATTTCGATCCCACAAACTGGCGTCCGTTGTCTGATATCACCACTTGAGGGATCCCGAAGCGAAACACTACGGATTCTTTCATAAATTTCAGACACTCCTATTCCGTTATCAGCTGAAGTGGTTTCGCCTCGACCCATTTGGTCATATAATCGATGGCGACGATGACGAAACTAACCTGCCCTTTAGCCTTCGGTAACGGACCCAGTATATCAACCCCCCAGACAGCGAAGGGTATAGGAGATAGAATCGAATATAGCTCTTCCGGTGGCTGATGTGGGATCAGACTGTTGAGCTGGCACTTCTCGCATTTCTTGACGTATTCAGTTGCTTCCTTGAAGATCGTTGGCCAGTAATATCCTTGCCGGAGAACTTTGTATGCCAGCGACTTGGAAGCCATATGGTCGCCTCAGATGCCCTCGTGAACCTCCCGAAGAGCATAATCAGCTTCGGATGGAGTCAAACACTTTAGCAGCGGAGACGAGAAGGCCCTTCAGAATAGATCCCCATCTATCAGAACGAAATTAGCACTCTTGTACTTGATTTTCTTGGCTAGCATCTGATCTGAAGGTAGAACGCCGTCTGCTAGATATTCCAGGTATGGGGTCAGCCAACAGTTGGTTCGATCAACACACATTACCGATTCATGATGAACACTAGGATGTTGCAGAATTTCCAAGTAGACTGATCCATCAAAAACGGTAACATCCGTAGTGGCTAATTTGGAGAGTGCATCGGCAATGGAATTGCCATCACGCTCGACCCCTTGGAATTCGTAGAACTGGAAATACTGAAGCCGTTCTTTCAATTCCGCCAAATACTTGATCATTCGATGACCCCGGGCTTCATATTCCCCGGAGACTTGTTTAACGACTAACTGAGAGTCGCTGAAGATAACTATTCTTTGCACTTCGAGACTCTTAGCTAGTCGTAAACCCGCCAACACTGCTTCGTACTCTGCCTCGTTGTTCGTTACTTTAAACTGAAATCTGATGGCCTGTTGCACCTTGAATCCCTCCGGACTAGTCAGAATAATCCCTGCTCCGCTGACGTCTACGGTAGAGGACCCATCTGCATACAGCGTCCACGAACCCTGTTTCTGCTGAAGAGCCGCCACTATGCTGTCAGATCCTCCAGCTTCTGCTACATCCTCATCAGCTTCAGAAAACGAACACTCGACCACAAAATCAGCCAAGGCCTGCCCCTTGATGGCAGTTCGAGGATGATATTCAACGAAGAACTGAGATAGCTCCATCGTCCACGCAGCTAATCTCTCCGATACCTCAGGTTTGCCCATAATTTTCTTCAACGGCTGATCTGTGTATATTATTACCAATCTACCCTGGAAGTATTGCCTAAGCTTTCTACTAGCAGTTATTAAAGCAAAAGCAAACTTTTCAATATTTGGGTACCTTGTTTCGGCATCCCGAAGGACATGGCTTACATAATAAACCGGGTGCTGCTTACCCCCAACCTCGCGCACCAAAACTGCTCCTACTGCCAACGAACTAGCTGCTAAGTACAAATATAAGGGCTCAGCAGGAGCGGGCTTCACCAACAGAGGCGCCGAAGATAAGTAGGACTTGATTCTCTGGAAGGCGTCTTCCCATTCCGAAGTCCATTGGAACGTCTTGGCATTCTTCGGCCCTTTCAACGTGTCAAAAAACGGCAAACACCTTTCTGCCAATTTGGACATAAACCTCCTCAAAGCTGCAATCCTTCCAGTCCGACGCTGAACGTCTTTAAACGACTGAGGAGTCTTCATGTCCAAAATCGCTTTATTCTTCTCTGGATTGGCTTCAATTCCCCTCTGACTGACCAGGTAACCCAGAAATTTGCCAGCCCCTAATCCGAAGGTGCACTTAGTAGGATTCAGTCGCAAATTGTGGTGACGGACTGTCTGAAAGCATTCCTCCAGGTCATCCAGATGTTTGTGCACCAATATGCTTTTAACGATCATGTCATCCACATATACCTCCATATTTTTGCCCAACTGACGCCTGAAGACAAAGTTCATCATCCTCTGGTAAGTGGCTCCAGCGTTGATGAGGCCGAAGGTCATTTTCTTGTAGGCGTATACCGACCGATGCGTAATAAATGCCGTCTTCGGTATATCCTCTTTACACATGGAGATTTGATGATAACCAGAGAATGCATCCATGAAGCTTAACAAGGCATACCCCGAAGTTGCATCGATGAGCTGGTCAATATGGGGTAATGGATAGAAGTCTTTCGGACAAGCTTTATTCAGGTCTGTGTAGTCAATGCAGACCCGCCATTTCCCGTTCTGCTTCTGGACCAGTACCACGTTTGCCATCCATTGCGGATAATCGATCTCGAAGATGAAGTCAGCAGCCAGCAGCTTCGCAATCTCTTCATCGATGATCCTCTGGCGCTCGGGCGCGAAGATCCTCCTCTTTTGCCGAACCGGCTTCTTCGACGGATCTACCTCTAGCCGATGCTCAGCAATATCCCTGCTCACTCCCGGCATGTCCTGAGGCTCCCAGGCGAAGATGTCAACATAGCACTGTAGGAGTTCAATGAGGTTCTTTCTGAGAGGTTCTGGTAGACCTGAACCTATTTTCACTGTCTTGTTAGCTTTGCCCGGGATGAGTTCAATCTCCTCTGTCTCTTCGGCTGGCACGACCAATGGTTCTGAGCTGCTTTCCGTGAAAGGCTCAATCTCTATCGCCATGGCCTATTTTTGCTTCGATACTCCTACTCCCGAAGTGATCACGACATTTCTATAACACCTTCTGGCCAGATCCAGATCTCCTTTTACCTCCCCAACACCATGAGCCGTAGGAAATTTGATTTTGAAATGAGGGATAGAGGTTATAGCTTGTAAAGCAATTAAAGTGGGTCTCCCCAAAATAGCATTATAAGCAGAATCTACATTCACTATGTAAAATTTGCAAGTGATTTCTACCTGTTGGGGGGCTGTTCCGAAGATAACTGGCAGCTCAATGGTTCCAGCCACTTTGACCGGATCGTTACTGAAGCCGTATAAAGGGGCTTCCTGCCCGATCTCCATCTTCTGCCCATCAAGATGCATCCTCTGATAAGCATGAGCATATAGGATATCCACAGAAGACCCGTTGTCGATCATCATGCGTTTCATGTCCACCGAACCCACTTGTGCTGTCACGACCAATGATCCCTCATGTGGTTCGATGGTTTCCGAAGGGTAATCCTCATCGGTAAAGGAAATTACATTACCCGGGAAGGGTCTGTCAGGCTTCGGGTGAGTACCCGCCACCGACATTACCGAATCCAGATAGCCTCGGCGCTTCTTCCCAACAAGCTTACCTGAAGTGCCCCTAGTGATGACATCAATTACTTGCCTTGCGGGCTGTTCGGGAGCAGGGAACACTGGTTGAATTGGTTGGGCTGCCTGAACGGGTCCTTGATTCTGCTGCCGGCTCGCTCGGGTGGCCACATAATGAACTAACGCCCCGTCCTGCACCTTCCTCTCGATAAAATCTTTCAGGCTCGCACAGTCGTTCGTATCGTGACCCGAGGCTTGATGATAGTCACAATACTTGCGAGAATTCCCTTTCCCGGGATTAAAGTTATCTCGAGGTGGCTCGAAAATAGGTTGATTCTTGATCTGCTCCAAGATAACAGCCCTGTCGGCGTTGAGCGCGGTATATGTCCTGTTTACTCTCTGAGAGGGGGCGGACAAGCGTTCTCCACCTTGCCTCCAATTATTATTGTATTTCTTTGATTTGCCGTCGCGACGGCCTCTATCTCCTTCATTTCTACCCTGGTCACCCTCTGCTCTGTCCTGATCTGTCTCTTTAAATCGCTTTGAAGAGGGACGTTTGAGGCTATTCATGGCCTCTTCTACCACAATATAGCCTTCTGCTTTGTCGAAGGCTTCGGCGAGACTCTTCGGGTGGTGAAACATCAACTTCTTCACCAACTTTTCCGATTTGACCAGATCTAATCCGTTCTGAAACAGTCCCACAGCCTGTAGATCGTTCAGCTCTGTTACTTGGCCGACTGCTTCACGGAATCGCTTCACATATTGGCCCAAAGACTCATTCGAGAACTGCCGAACTTGAGCCAATGATCCAGTTGGTTTCCCTCTTCTTCTGTTGCTCCCGAAGAGGGCGTGGAACTGACTGCACATATCCGCCCAGGATGAGATCGAATCTGAAGGCAAAGTCCCCATCCACTGTCTGGCATCCTTTCGGAGTGTCGTAACAAAAGTATGACACTTAGCAGCATCGCTAAAGTCATAATAATCCATCAGTCGGTCGAACGCCTGACTGTGGTCGTAAGGATCCCCCGATCCGTCATAGCTTTCAATGTGAGGCAACCTCTTGGTGGGGTCAGCCTTTTCTCTCAGAATCTCCGCGGAAAAAGGGGATGCCTTCTTTCCCGAAGTCTCCTTCACTTTCTGCACCTCGGCAAGCTGCCTCCGAAGCTCCTTCACTTCCTTCACTAGATAATCCACGCCCTCGGGTTGGGACGATGCTTCTTTTTCCGGTGACCCTTCCCTCTTCTGGGTGGACCGGTGCTTTACAATAGAATGCCCAACTTTCGAGGAGGTTTTCTGAGGATGACGGTCCCCAGAGCGTCGTGCCCTCGGTGGACTTTCGGGTGTATGGCCTCTCGATCTGCTTCGTCTCAATGTCCGGCTGCTGCGGTGGGAGTGCGCAACAACGAGCGCCCCCTTAGTATTCTCCGGAGTATGTTCTCTGGATCGACCTCTTCGTTCGCTTCGACTCAGCTCCTTATAACCGACAGGGAGATGTGTCCTCTTCGATCTTTGAGGAGTAGGGCTCCTGGATCTTCTCATTTCCCGAGGTCGATCCTGATTTTCACGCTCGGAACGAGCAGGCTCCTTTCCGCTCCGATGCCCCCGTTCTTCAGACTGGACATAGCTGGAGGCTTCGTCTCTTAATTCTGCCATTCGGGTCATCTGCTCAGCTATATCCCGCCGTTGCTTCACAAGCGCCTCCATTGCCCTATCAGCTTCATCTGCCATCTTAGCCAAGCGGGCAGCCTTTTCGTCCTGGTTGTCCCGGTATCGAGCGCTAGGCGAGGTGCCTTCTACTCGTTTCCGGCCATGACCGGCCCCTTTCTCTGCTGTAAAAATTAGCTGCCGCTTGGCTTTGTTCACAGCTCTCGGACGAGAATCTCTATGCGATCGTTTGGACGCCGTGCTGGCATGAACACTTAATGCAGGCCCCAAACGGTCCTTCACAGATACTCGCGGTACCGATTCACTGGCAGCCCTCGGCTGCCCCTCAGGTGTAGGTGTTCTACTCTTCCCCATAAAATTCGACGTAGAACGACCACAATGTGTGATTGAAAAATACTCAGGACACTAGAAAAGCCCTCCTTCTAGCACCAATGTTAACGCCAAGATCTTCTCCCACGTCCCAATCACGTAAGACGCTCTGATCCTGCACAGTTCAACAAGTCAACACCAAAAGCTTGACGGCCTGACCGTCGGGGGATAGCTCCGGCGTGAGAGTCAGTACAGGCGATCACAAGGTTAACAATGGAGGAAAAATGATGAATAGTGTCTGAGTGTGTATCAAAATGATAATGTTGTGTGTAGTGTCTTGTTACCTCTTTTCCTTTTGTTATCCTTGCCCCATACGTTCCCCAGACCCGGTTTACTGTGCCACCCACTACCTCTGACACCCCCTCCCATCCCCGGTCATCTCAGCCGAAAATGTGTAGCTTATTTTCCTACCTGCTACCACTGTTACCTCCCGCCGGCAATCGGAGTCCCATCCTCATTAATGCCATGCAGACAGGTGGCAGACGTAACAGTCAACTACTGCTTTTGTGATGATTACCGGTCAAAGATAAGATAAGTAATACCTTACATAATGGATCAACCCCGTGACTAAGCCCAATATTATAGTCAAGTAGCGAGGCCCAAGTTGTTTGACCCAATATGGTAAAGGTGATATAATCCAAAAGACGAGCCTATTCGGCCTGGCCTAGCAGGAAAAGTATTCTGGCCCAACAGTTATGTAGAAACAAATAACTTAAGATTCGATCAAAGTAATCCACTCTAACAGTTTCAATCAGGCTTCAACTACCAAAGATATATGCATACAATTTGGATGTGGAGGGCTATAAATAGATTTTCCTTGATTTCGGCAACCCGAAAATCTTGTGATATTTCGCGTTCTGCTGAATGTAGACTATCATAACCAGTGTTACCATAGCTGCAACATGTCCAAAATTTGAGATGGAACCTCCATTCAGGCTCATGAGTGTTTGAAAGAGTCAGTAGCTTTGAAATAGTCAGTAGCTTGTTGAATAACTAGGCCTATATTTCAGGCTTATTTTGTTTGATAAGTCCTATTCTACAGGACTAGTAGTTGTTTTGAAATATTCTTCTAGTAGTGCCATATTTATAGGATAGTTAGACGTGGCTGTTATCCTCTGTTTTGGTTGTATGGCTATAAAAGCCAATGTTCTGTTTTGAATTGCAGTAGTGAGTAGTTTTCTTTAATCAACTAGTGTTTGTGTTTACATTGATATCTTACAATTTGGTATCAAAGCCATCACTGAGTCTGATAAAAGAAAAGAGTGAAAACTGTGACTCTTGAGAGAAACTGAGAGAAGGATGAGTGAAGAAAAGAGTAGTTTGACGAAGATTCCACACTTCGATGGTCGTCACTATGACCATTGGAGTGAATTGATGGAAAACTTACTCAGGGCAAAAGGATTGTGGAGCATGGTGGAGAACAGCTTCGAGGAGCCAACAGAAGAAACTGTGCTAACCGATGCACAGCAAGTGCAGCTCAATGATGCGAGGACTAAAGACCACAAAGTCAAGCACTATTTGTACCAAGCCATTGACAGGGTCACTTTTGAACAGATCCTAGACAGACGCACTTCAAAAATTGTCTGGGACTCTTTGAAGCGGAAGTTCGGTGGCAATGAACGAGTGAAGAAGTCCCTTCTCAACACCTTAAGAAGAGATTTTGAAATACTAGAAATGCAGAAAGGGGAGACAATCACCGAATATTTCGCAAAGGTTATGGTTGTGGCTAATCAAATGAGAACCAATGGAGAGGACATGCCGGACTCAAAGGTGGTCGCGAAGATTTTGAGGACGTTGACGGAGAGATTCACCTATGTGGTGGTATCTATTGAAGAGTCAAAAGATATCGGCACAATGACCATTGATGAGTTGCAGAGCTCACTAGTAGTTCATGAGCAGAAGTTTAAGAGGTTGGATAGAGCAGAAGATCAAGCTTTGCGAGCTTCCATTGGTGATGAGAAACTCGGAAACAGGGGAAGGGGTCGTAGCCCGTTCCGCGAACGAGGAAGAGGCAGAGGTAGGCAGCCCTTCAAAAAGGAACTTGTGGAATGCTACAAGTGCCACGAGTTGGGGCACTTCCAATACGAGTGTCCTAGTCTGGATATTAAGGCCAACTATGCAGAGTTAGACGAGAAAGAAGAGTTACTTCTGATGGCACATGTGGAGTTGCATGATTCAAAGAGAGAAGACATGTGGTTCTTGGATTCGGGATGTTCAAATCATATGTGTGGGGAAAAAATATGGTTCTCACATTTGGATGAAAGTTTTCAACAGACTGTCAAGCTCGGGAATGACACAAGGATGGCTGTTACCGGCAAGGGAAATATAAGATTGGAAGTTGGAGGACTGATACAAGTAATTACGGAGGTGTACTACATACCAGAACTCAAGACTAACCTACTTAGTATGGGACAACTTCAAGAGAAAGGTCTGGCCATTTTGATTCATGGAGGAGAATGCAAGTTGTATCATCCACGTCGAGGGTTGATCATGCAGACGAGGATGACTGCAAACCGAATGTTTGTGCTTCTAGCTTCTGTCTCACCTAAGAAAAATTCTGTATCTTTTACTCCTACTTGTTTTCAAGCTGCTACAGAAGATGCGTCCCACTTATGGCATTGTAGGTTTGGCCACTTGAATTACAAAAGTCTGCGGACAATGCAATATAAGAAGATGGTAACTGGCTTACCTACACTCAAAACTCCTAGCAAGGTGTGCACTCACTGTTTGATAGGAAAGCAGCACCGAGAAAAAATGCCAAAGAAGAGTTCGTGGAGAGCAACTAGGAAGCTGCAGTTGATACATGCAGACATATGCGGACCAATCACTCCGACGTCAATTAGTGGAAAGAGGTATTTACTTAGTTTCATTGATGATTTCAGCCGAAAAATTTGGGTTTATTATTTGTGTGAGAAATCAGAAGCATTTGGGGTGTTTAAAAAGTTTATGAAATATGTTGAGAAGGAGTATGGTGAGTCTATAACATGTTTACGTACATATAAGGGAGGAGAATTCACTTCTCTTGAATTCAATGATTTTTGTATGGAGAATGGCATTCGAAGGCAGTTGACGGCTGCTTATACTCCCCAACAAAATGGGGTAGCAGAACGAAGGAATAGGACTATAATGAATTCTGTTCGTAGCATGTTGTCTGAGAAGAAAGTGCCCAAGGTTTTTTGGCCTGAAGCAGTTCAGTGGTGTGTGCATGTGATGAATAGAAGCCCAACAATAGTAGTTAAAGACAAAACTCCAGAAGAATCATGGAGCAATGTCAAACCAACAGTAGATTACTTTCGTGTATTTGGGTGTGTAGCCCATGTACATATTTCTGACCAAAGAAGAATTAAGTTGAGTGACAAGAGCTTCAGTTGTGTGTTGTTCGGGGTAAGTAGTGAGTCCAAGGCCTATAGACTTTATGATCCTGCTTCTAAGCGCATTGTGGTAAGCAGGGATGTTGTATTTGAAGAAGACAAGTGTTGGGAATGGGAAACAAGCCTAGTAGAAATGAACAAGGTGCTAGAATGGGAAGATGGCGAAGAAGAATACAGTGAAAGTGAAGATGGTGAGCACGAAGAAGCAGCAACTGCAAACGAAGAAGAGAAAGCAATAACAATAGAAGAACCAGTGCAATCAAATCAGAACACACGTGCTGAAGATCAAGGGAGGACTAGAAGAACCCCAAGAGCTTCGGTCTGGTTAAGAGATTACGAGAGTGGAGCTGGTTTGGGTCTCTCAGATGAAGAAGCAGAAGTTAGTAACCTTGTGTTTTTTACTGCTCTAGATCCCATTAATTTCGAAGAAGCTGCGAAGAGTAAGAAATGGCAAGAAGCTATGGATCTTGAGATCCAAGCAATTGAGAAAAACGAAACTTGGGAATTGATGGAGTTGCCGGCTGGTGCTAAGAGAATCGGTGTAAAATGGGTTTTCAAAACGAAACTCAACGAGTTTGGTAAAGTAGACAAGCACAAAGCACGTCTTGTGGCAAAAGGGTATGCTCAAAAACAGGGAATCGATTACAATGAGGTGTTTGCGCCGGTTGCGAGATGGGACACAATCAGATTGGTAATAGCTCTTGCAGCACATAAAGGTTGGAATCTTTACCAGCTAGATGTTAAGAGCGCTTTCCTCCACGGAGAGTTGCTTGAGGAGGTGTTTGTTGATCAACCACCGGGTTTTGTACAGAAAGGAGAAGAGCACAAAGTGTACCGGTTGAAGAAGGCTTTGTATGGTCTTAAGCAGGCTCCAAGGGCGTGGTACAGTCGCATTGAGTCCTACTTTGTGAAGGAAGGTTTTGTAAGGTGCCCTTCTGAACATACACTCTTTATTAAGTCTGATTCAATGGGTAGAATTCTTGTGGTTAGCCTTTATGTAGATGATCTTATATTTACGGGGAATGATGTGGGAATGTTTGAGGAATTTAAGAGGTCCATGATGCATGAATTTGAAATGACTGATCTTGGAAGGATGAGATATTTCCTCGGGGTAGAGGTGTTGCAGAATGAAGATGGCATATACATTAGTCAAACAAAATATGCTAATGAAGTGCTTGAGAGGTTTGGCATGTCGGAATGCAATTCTGTCAAAAATCCCATTGTGCCGGGGTCGAAACTTGTGAAGGATGAGAAAGGAGTCAAGGTTAACCCTACTACTTACAAACAAATGGTTGGTAGTATTCGTTATTTAACAGTAACAAGGCCCGACTTGATGTTTGCGGTAGGTCTAGTTAGTAGATATATGGAGAATCCCACTGAGCTTCATTTTCACGCTGTCAAGAGGGTGCTTCGATAAATAAAAGGGACTTTGCAGCTGGGAATATTTTATAAAAGAGGTGGAGCTGGAAATTTCATTGGCTATACAGACAGTGACTACGCAGGGGACCTTAATGATAGGAAGAGTACTTTAGGATATGCATTTTTGTTTGGAGAAGGAGCTGTGGCTTGGTCATCGAAGAAACAACCGGTGGTGACTCTATCCACCACTGAAGCTGAATTTGTGGCAGCAGCTTCATGTGCATATCAAGGAATCTGGATGAGGAGGATTCTTGATGCTCTTAATCATTCTCAAAGGGAGAGCACAATGGTGTACTGTGACAATGCCTCCACTATCAAACTCTCAAAAAATGTTGTGCTACATGGAAGGAGCAAACATATTCATGTAAGGTACCACTTTCTTCGTGAGCTAACTCAAGATGGAATTATTGAGCTTATTCATTGTGCAACTGAGAATCAGACAGCTGATATCATGACCAAGGCTCTGAAGCTCGAGTCATTTGAGAAGTTTAGAAAAAAACTTGGAGTACGTGAAGTACCAAAGACAAACTGTCTGCAGACTACAGAACAGTTTAAGGGAGGAAATGTTTGAAAGAGTCAGTAGCTTTGAAATAGTCAGTAGTTTGTTGAATAACTAGGCCTATATTTCAGGCTTATTTTGTTTGATAAGTCCTATTCTACAGGACTAGTAGTTGTTTTGAAATATTCTTCTAGTAGTGTCATATTTATAGGATAGTTAGACGTGGCTGTTATCCTCTGTTTTGGTTGTATGGCTATAAAAGCCAATGTTCTGTTTTGAATTGCAGTAGTGAGTAGTTTTCTTTAATCAACTAGTGTTTGTGTTTACATTGATATCTTACAATGAGCACAGCCTGCTCTGCATAAGGGTCCGTCATTATTGGTTCTCTTATGCAGTCATAAAGATGGAAAAGATCCCTGATTGAAGTAAACCCAAAGTAATAAACTTTAGCAAGGGGTTTCACCTGCATCCGCCAAACAAAGTTTCCGATAACTTGAGGAAGAAGAAACAAATATTGAACTAAACCTAAATAATCCACATTCACTCCGGGCCGAAACAGCTTGAAATAAAGAAGCAAACTTAAAAATCAGGTTCTTCTGGAAGGCAAATGAGCATATGGTGGTCTATTTCGAGATTCTGACACCTTAAAAGCCTTGTAGTAAGAAGAAAGGCCGCCAATACAAGAACTTTTGCAATGTAATTTAGGACCTTCAACAGTTGATGATACTCGTAAAAATTATTAATTCGGGACATATCTTCCTTTGCTTTGAACAGAATTTTGGTATCGCCGATCAGTGGAAGGAAATAAACAAGAACCTGCAGGGTGAGCATGACAAGAGATGCATAAGGAGTAACTTGCGCATTTTTCTTCAAGTAAATGAGCTGGCACAGTACGAGGGCAATAGATACTGAAAGCATCAGGCTCCGAAGAATCTCCTCAAAAGCTATGCGAAAAACCACATCCTGTTCATACCTCTCATATCGTATCATAGAGGTACGGAGTCTTATTTCACTAAAATAAAGAGGATCATATTCATTCATCCGGCTGGTGATGGTGATCTTTGATGTAGGATTTATTAGCCAACTCATACTTTTAGATGGGTATTCAATTTTCACTTCAATCAAACAGTCTAGGCTTCTTTCAATATTACTACTCTCAGTCGTGACCACCTTGCAACTGATTAAGTACATCTCACCAACCATGGGATCGTACAGGCCCTCCAGAAACAACCTCGACACATTCGTATAATATTTCTCCGTGAATTCAAGGTTTTTTTCAGCAAACATGAAACTTAAAAGCACCAGCCAGGTCAGTCTTTGAGTAATTGTATGACAAATAAGATCTACCATACCAACCATTGTCATAAGGGAGTTCTTGAGGACGCTTTACAACACCAAACGATACAGGAAAGTATGCATCTGTAGTACTTTTAATGCTCCCGAAGATGACACTCCTCTGCCTGCTGGAAAATTCACGAGGAAAGTACAACGAGATCTCAGAATCACATCCTTGTATTCCTGAATCAAGGACTCCAAGACAACCAACCATGCAAAGCTGCCCTGTAAAGGAATTCCATGTCCCCTCCAGAGACATTGTCATACCAGAGAGGCCGGTCCTTACTTCTGTTTGTCGCTCCTTTAATGCAGGAAATGCTCTAAAAACTGCAGAAAACCTGGCCGTGTTGATATTGCTTTCAGTAGCTTCCTGTTCACATATGATATTCTGCATAATGAGCCTAAAATGCTCTCAACTCCAGTCACCACCAGTCTTAATATCCTCCCCAAGGAAAAAAGGACCCAACCTTTTCTCAGTTTTCTGGTAGTCATATGTGCCACTATATTTCCAATTAGGTGAAATGTAGTAAGCTTCATTTGAGAAATGTTGCATAACCTTACAAAACTCGGAGCTGTCGAACTTATTGACACCGTCTTCCAACATTTCTTCTTGTAGTGGATATGGTTCACAAGTTCTCGAACTGAGATTTTCAGAACTAAATTGATATTTTGAGTGGTGATCTAATTGAGCAGAAATCTGAGCCATGTCGATCAAGTTTAATTTTTGGTAAGTTGATCAATTGACCAATAGAATGCTGACATATATAGAACCTCGCCTGCGTGTCAGCACAGTTAATTGACCAATTTATTCAAAAATAAACTTCATGCTAACCACTTCCATGTCGAAGTACTTGAGACTTTGTAGTTCATTTAAGCTTTTCATTTTCCCACGGGTTGCTCTTTTAGTCAGATTGAAGGTTTTAGGATTTTGAAGAACAAGAAAGACCTGATCCTCTTGCACTAGTTGAGGCTTGTGGTTGAAAAGGGCCCCAAAATCCTTTGTCATGTCCGAGAGATCATCATTATAATTACAAATTGGCAGAGTTGAATTTCCCAGCAAACAAATCAAGTCTTCACCTCCATTTTCTTCTGTCTCAATTGGGACCCACGGTCCAATATTAATGTCTAATTTGTTTGTCCGCCTAAAATTTTGTTTTTATAAACTAAAATTATATTATTTATTTTTAATAAAAATTATGCGAGAGACCTAAATGATTATAATTCTAATATAGGACAACTCATTTTTCATACCTTATTATTGTTATGAGCTAATAAATCCAATTAATTATTAGCAAACATATGTTATACTAATAAATATCATGATCACAAATCTTATGCATCCCGTACAAATGAACAAATTTGTATAAATGGTAAAAATATCACATTAGTCATCGTCTCACACCGAAAAAAAGATAATTACACAAAAATAATAATTACAAACTCGCATCATAACAGTTACAATTGAACTTAAAACTTGAATATGACAAAATAAAAATTATAAAACTATAAACCAATTAAAAAAATTATCTATAACCAAACGCCAATTTAAAAGTGTTTAATTTTCAAATCCATTACCATTTCAATACATAAAAATGTTTTGTTCTATTATACTTTTTGTCATATAATAATATTGGTGTATATGTAAAGGAAGAGGAAAATAATTGAAGAGATATAAGTAAAGATAGATAGAAAATGGACCAATCAGAAAACAACAACAATACATTGAATGAATACTCTGGATAACAATGTGTTGTCACACAATAACGAAAAGAAAGACGCCCGTTTTTTTTTTTTAATTTTTTGATATCCGGTTTAAGTCTATTTTTTTTTAAATATGGGTTGAAAATAATATAAAATAGTTAATCAACCTAAATAATTCTAGTTAATCTAGTTGACCCATTTAATTTTGAGTTGTGTTGTCAGGCCTATGATGCCTAAATGGCAAGCCCTTCAACACTGAAATCTGGATCATCAATCTAAAAAATAGGATGCATTATCAAGTATCAAATGGGGCCCAACAGATAAGGTAAGTAACTTAGTATCAACTGGCGCAAACAAATTGGGTTAGTATAATTAAACCCGTAACGGACTATTAACTGCCGAAGGCCCAATCACCTAAATAGAGTCCCTACATGGGCTTTATCAAAAGTTTCCAGCCCCTAATAATACTCCGTCGTGCAAGCAACTATTCTCTTATTTAGAGTCTTGGTGAGGATTTTATTGGAAGATATTTTTAATATTTAGACAACCGTGTTATATGTACGCATTAATATTTTAAAAAAATTAATTGGAAAATATATATGAGTTTTGTTTTTAGACTAAGGTAGCACATATTTTACTTTTGTATAGTACTTATATTAAACATAAATATATCAGAACATATTCTAGATAAAATTAATATGCACTGAACAAAAATAAAACACATATTTTATTTTTCTTCAATTAAAAACGTTTAATTGAACAAATGAGAATTAATTGAACATCTTTAAGAGCCCAAGCACAGAAATGCTTGATATAGAGAAGCAAACAAATATTGGAGTAAGTCTTAATGCTTTTGATTGTCGTGAAGTCCTAATCTGATTTCAAGTGGAGTTTCTAGAGATCGAAGCAAGCAAAGCAAAGGGTATAATATTGGATATTAATTAAAGTGATTAAATACTTGCCATAAATTAACTTTTACTAGTAATTATTCAAGTATATTATATAGTTTCTTGGTCTTCAAAAGAATTATTAGAGTACACTTTTCACACAAATTAAAAAAAAAAGTGAGTGAAAGAGAATAAAAACAATTTAAAATTTATCCTTAGTGTCCTCATGAAATTACATAAAGGATGATTCTTTTTATTTTTTGTATACTAGTAGATCCCACTAAATATTGACATATTTACCTTTTATTTTATGTATCTTATAAGCTCATCCATTTGAAGACAAAAAAAATGTTCTTTTAGTCATTTTTTTGAGGATGGAAGGAGTAGTAGATAGTTCATAATTGTTGTGCGAATCAAGAGCACATATACAAGACATTAATATACATGTTTGAAACCAAACTTAACCCACAAGTTTAAGTCATTATATCTTGTGTTCATTCATGTATATTATTAATCATTCACTCTTATTAGTTCTGGATTTCAACTCATTTTGTGATATCCTAACAATCTCCCTCATTGGTTTTAATTTCAACCGAGAGTTAACTTTTGTAAGACCCCGAATTTTATGAAATAAAAGTATTCAATTTTTCTTATAATTACTATTCAGTAAATGGTTAAATTGATAAATGTTAAAGTTAAGGGTGATATATGAATTTTTTTAAGCAAGTGGTTATAAAATAATCATTGTTGTCGGGGAATATTCGTTTGGTCGTGGAATATTCTTTCTGTCGGAGAATATTCGTACGACGGCGCAGCTATTTGTGGGCCCCATAATGAATAACTGTCGGATGTAGATAACGACAAAAATTGAGTTTTTATAATTAACGGCGTAGTTGTTACCGTTAACACTGTTGGAATACCTGGTGGTTAAAATACAGTAATACGCGTTATTGCACAGTAGCACACGGTATTGCACAGTATTTTTGAAATTATTGATTCTTACGTAAGAAGGCACTACTCAATAATTGTTACAGTAATTACTGTTCAATATTTTATTTTATTGATTCAATAATTGTTACGTTGAAATTTTGTATTATTGTTGTTCAATAATTGTTGCTGCACAGTATTTCCCATTATCAGATCAATAATTCATATTATTTGAATAGTATTATTAGATAGCATTATTGGCAATGTCTAGAAAGTTCTGTCTAAGGAGAGGTTTGGTCATCTAATTGCGCGCCAATAAGGAGAAATCCTTATTGGAAAGCCCCCTCTTTCCTGGGAACGGCCTGGTTGTCATAAATGTGATTCTATAATATTATTTCTGAATAATTAATTATTGATTCATATGATAAGAAAATATTTATTTTATGTGGATATAAATGAGGGATATATTTTTGTGGTTAAAAAAATGAAGGAGTTAATGTTGAGATTTTTATCCGTATTTTTGTTGGAATGGAGGTATTAAAAATCAGGGTTTTTGAGATATTTTGCGGGGGTTATAATTTTTAATCCGACCGTTGGATCGTGGTAATTTTTGGATATGTTATACATATATAAGTTGAGTATATGCCCACAAATTTTGAACCGTTAAAAATGAACGTATGATTTATTATGAATTTTACGAGATGACTGGTTCAGAAATTGTTGAATTTTCGGAGTTTATCATTTTGGTGGAAAATTCTAGAATTGGTGGGCCCCACTTGTGGTTGGTGAAGAAATGTGCTGAATTATATTTCAAATGTGGTGGGTGAAAATAGTAGCAGGTAAAGCCATCAGGTTGCAGGTCAAACCTACCAAAATTTTCCTATAAATAGAGGGCTAAGTTAGAATTGAAAATCACACCAGAAACATAAGCTTTCTCTCTTTCTCTCTCTAGATTATTGAGTGTATTTTGTGAGTATTTAGATACTTGGTGAGTTACTATTCATCAGTGCGAGTTTCCTTCAACATCATATCTGATATCCAGTCAGAAGTACTGCTCTTTTGAGGTAAGGGATAGTAAGGGATATTAAGGGATATTAAGGGATTTTAAGGGTTGTTATGATTTTCAGTTTCGTAATTTTTCTGATCTTCAAAAATTCTGAAAAAATTTGAAATGATATTTTGATGAGTTTTCTTGATTGTGTCCAAAAATGGTGATTTTTGGATGTATAGATTGAGAGTTATGAATTTTATGAAAAAAGACTATTTTAAAAGTAACAGCTTATAATTCCTTGTGGTTAACTCCAAAATTGATGAAATTTTTATTGGGAGTACATGTATATGATAGAAGTATACTCCGTAAATTTCAGAATTTTTAGACAAAAGTATAATTTTTGATAAATGTCTAAATATTCAGCTGTTTTGGCCATATGAAAAATAGTAAATGAATTTTAAAAATTCTGAGAAAAATATATGTTCACTATGGGACTATATTATGCTAAATCCCAGAAAAGAAATATTTTTGAAACTGATTTGATATTTTTCATGAAAATGGTCTAGTTATGAGTAAATGAATTAAATATGTTTTGTGAGAAAATAAAATTGGAAAATAGGATTTTATGGCTTGAGAATCCTATATGAGGTATATGCAGATTTTTGATAAGGATTTTGGTTATTGATGATGAAATTGTACGAGTTGGCATTTTATGATGATTAAATGCATTAATTAGTGAAGTGTAAACAATTAAAATAAATTGTTTATAAATTTAAGTAATGTTGTTCTTTCAATATCATTATACCGAAATATTGGTATGAATTTTATTGTAGAATTTCTATCTTTTGTGTCGGGGTTACTATTCATGAGTTACGAATATTACTCTTGAGATTAAAACTATATGTTGATCATATTATTTTTATCATCATATATAACATTTTTATAACCCTGATGTTGAAATTCTCTTTCACTAGAGTGTAAAGATGGGTAGATTATTGGTATGATCATGACTAGGGTTCTCTTTGGCCTGTAGTGCAAAGTTGAATTGTGACTGGTATGATCATGACCATTGAATTTATAATTGAATATCTTAAGCTTAAGTGCAAAAGTGAATTGATCAACATGGTTATAATTATTGTTTATATAAATTCTGAAATGATTATATATTTCTTTGAGATATGAATATATTTGGCATGTAGTGCAAATATGAATTGTTGATGAATATCTTTGGCATGTAGTGCAAAGATGGCCTGTTGATGAATATCTTTGGCCTGTAGTGCAAAGATGAACTGTTGTTGAATATCTTTGGCCCGTAGTGCAAAGATGGTTTTTTGATGAATATCTTTGGCCCGTAGTGCAAAGATGGATTTGTTAGTATGATTATAAACAGGAACTGTGATTTGGTATAACCATGATCTTTGATGTTTCAGGTAAAGACAGGTGATGAAAATATTCTTCGTCCTGGGTGCGAAGAAAAATTTATAGTCACAATTATGATTATGAGTTATTCATATGATTGTGGAAAGGAACTGTTGAGTGATGTTACATGGATAAAACATTGTTGGTGGATTTTTAACATGGAGAAGATAATAGACTTTATAGTCTATTTGACTCTTCTAATGGATTGCTCGTTCCGCTGCAACTATGGTTGAAATTTTTATCATTTACCATATGTTCTAAATCTCTGATTTATTGTTGATGAAGGCTATTGATAATTGAATTATCTTTAGTCATGATATTCTTTACTGAGCTAGTTGTGCTCACCCTTTTGATTCACAATTCCTTTCAGGTAATAAGAGTGTAGCTGGGTCGAGCGGGGGTAACAAGGGAATAGAACGGTGATCATCATTTAGTAGTTATATTTGGTGAAGAAAATAGGGTGAGGCGAACCCAACGTTGGAAGGGTGTTTTGTCACTATCATACAAGATGTCTAATGACATACAACCTCGTGTCATCATAAGACAGGGTTGTGCTCATCCACTTGCTGAGTATATCTATGGGCACTACCTATATAATATTGGTGTTTGTTTGAAGTATAATTCTCAATTAGAGACAGTGGAGATAATGATAAGTCAAGAGAAGACTCACCATTGGGAAGAATATGATAGTAATCTTCTCGTTTTTCTTTGGGGTCTATTAGGTCAACCAAGAATAATTCTGTGGCCATATGATATCTATCATAATCTAGACGCATGGCCTCCCGTGTACGAAGGTTTCCTTGAGCATTTTCCAAAGATTTTAATTTCTAAAACAGTTTTTGACTATACCTTTATGTAAGGTGTTATTGTGAGGTGATGTCCACGGTTGGAACATGAGTCACATTTGGTATATATTTGTATCCAAACGCACAGCATATGTGTTGTTGTATTTTGCACGACAATTGTTGTAATAAAGTTGTAGTTGTTTTCTGTACCATGTATTTGACGACTCAGAATGGGTTGGGTGGAATGGACCTATTTTGGGGTCGTTACAACTTTCATCAAGAAATAAACATATTTTCTCTTAAATCACGCGACACCAATTCTTAACTAACCACTTTTAGAACCAATTATCGATTAAACCCATAGATAATTCAACATAACCATCAAGAGCATAAGGAAGGCACAAACTCTTTATCTTGAATTCAACATTCATTGCTTAACTTTTGAAGTGGTTGTCCGGAATTAATTAATTTTCGAACAACCATCCCGTCTTTTTTGAAGAAGTTCACTTGCTTGGGATCAATCTTTTGTAACTCTGATACCATTTGTTGGGGGAAGAATCGAGAAGCATCCATATCACGCGAGCGCATACAAGGAACTCACTGACATACATGTTTTAGAACTCAACTTAACCCAAAAGTTTATATTATTAGTCCTTCGTTATTTATTATTTCTTTGACGTGAGACTCCAACTCACTTGTGATATTTTAGCAACCAAGACGTTAAGATCAATATATTTGATAAAATATAATCATTAAAAAGTATTTTTACCGTTAAAATTAAAAAGAATTTTAACCATTCAAATTTTGGTGAGCTTAGTCAAATCATGAACGGAGTACTAATAGCAA
This sequence comes from Panax notoginseng, assembly GCA_016801055.1. NCBI lineage: Eukaryota > Viridiplantae > Streptophyta > Magnoliopsida > Apiales > Araliaceae > Panax > Panax notoginseng. The sequence continues at coordinate 173,429,658 of CM029021.1, forward strand.
TGGACCATAAAGAAAGAAAGAATTAGAACTTAGAAACTGATACTAATGCGAATATCAACTCATTTTCTGGGGATGAGATTGGGTATATGAATGATTCTGAACCTTTAGTTGACACTAGTAAAACTCATCTTTTTTTAAAAATAAAAATAAAAAATCCCTGTCTTCACCAACACAAAATCCAATCTTTTTTATGAAGCTCTTACCTTTTGCTAAGAGGCCGACCCAACTGATTCTAATTCCATTTTCCCACTTTCTCACTCTCCTTCCTACTTGAGATATGCTCTATGCTTTTATAATACTTTTTCTTTAAGTCAAACTTAATTGTAATTAATAGAGTTTTAAATCTTTTCTTTTCTTTTATAGTAAATATATATATATATATATATATATATATATATATATATATATATATATATATATATTTTATAAATAAATAAATTAAAGCATAAGTATCTATAATAATGACGACTAATCCCAAAACTACCAATAGTGGATATGACTAAACAAAGTTGTGAGGGACGTGTAATCATGTTCTACCAAATCAAACAAACATTCATCCTTAAATAAATTAAGAAACAACAAATATATTATTTTACTTCTTATAATAATTAATAATTAATAATTATGATTGCCGGTTTATGATTCTTTGAAACAAACCTTACAGCCAGTAAATGCACCTCCTATTGCTTTCCGTAAAGCCTATAATTAAGAATATTTTCATGTAATATAATACAAAATAAATAAAGACCATCCTTTTTAGCTTACTTTAGCGTTTGAATTTTGAATTTTTTAAATTAGGATAAAATCAATTAGTATTAGTAAGTAGTCGGATTGGATAAAGAAGAATAGAATCCCACACATATATATAATTTTGATATAGCTATAGCTACTAACTTTGTCGATTATTCTAAGTATATATCTTTGCCTTTCCTCAAGCACATGCATGCAATTATATATTCTTACATTATTAAATCCCTCTTTTTTTAATTTCTCCATGCATGCATGTTACTATGATATGGATGATACTAAAATTAGGTTAATGTGTGTGTATATATACCACCTGTACGTGCTTTTGAAAAGAAGTTTAACTAATTAATACTCTTTTAATTTCACGTACAAATATATTAATATTATTTACAAAATTTATTTTATTTTTGGGTGAATTAAGATGAGGCCTAGCTAGAAAATATATATTACATAAATGATTAATTAGAGTGTCATTCATTATACGTACGTACATAAAAACTGGGAAATCGATCTACCGGCCGGGGGTTCCAATTAACATAATATCAACATTAATATAACATCATTAATTAACAATTAAGAATAAACTAAATCTGTGTCAAGTTCTAGCTAGTTGATCGATGATCATTCTTCAATCCCACACTATATTGTCCATATATATATATATATATATATATATATATATATATATATATATATATATATATATATATATATAATTCAGCTGTTAAAATTGAATTAATTAATTAATAATAATCTGTTTTAATTATCATCTGCATGCATCGATCTCAAATAAGAATAATACTAGAGACACAAACTATTCTACAAATATTTTACAAACTGTTGATGTGACATATATACTTCATCTCAGCATATTGTGTGGGGTCAAAGACTACATTGAAGTAATTTGTTGATCAATATGTTGAGGTGATACCACATCTGCAGTTTATAAAATTTTATAGAATAATTTGTGTCTGTAACATTACTCCTCAAAAAACACCATCTCAATTGCTACTCAGCAATGATATATATGTATTAAACATATCCCTTAATTAATTCAACCTTGTTCTTCATTTTAAGAAGATATTAAGGATTCAGAGCTACCGCAGACATGATATTACAACTATATTAGTAGTACTTATATGTCTTTTTGATATGTGACAAAAAAGACTTTTTAAATATCTAAAAGACATGCGAAATAGAGGAATAATTTGTTATTTGTGATAGTGGTCCTGACTTGGGCTTCTATTTCAGACAGAACTCTTGTGATGGATGGGCTTCTAGAAAGTACTCTTATCAAATATGCTTCTTCTGACCAGTTTTTGGCCCACTCCAAAACAAATACAACTACTTTCTACGTATCACACATGACAAGAATCTGATTTAAGTACATATTTCGTATTCCCAACGTCCTTTTGACAAAAAAAATAAAAATAAAATTCCCAAAAAATATGAGATAAAGTAAAAGGTAATTAAGTTATTTAATTAATGAGATTTATTAGTATAAAAAACTTAAAATGATCATCATTTTATATAATTTTGTGATAAATTTAGAACTCTTTTTTTTTTTAATATATATACAAATTATACCTTTCTCATTCTTTTAGGGACTGAGGAAGTACTATTATGGTGAGGAAAATTGAAAACAATTATATATATATATATATATATATATATATATATATATATATATATAGGGACGAAACCAGGATTTGATCTTGGGGGGGGCAAGAATTTTTTTTAACAACATAATATATATTCATCATTAAAAAATAAAGTTCCACTATTACAAAATATATTTTTACTAAAACAAAGATAATGTAGTAATAGATTTGCTTTACCAAAGAAATTGGAAGAATTAGAACAAGCCTGATCAGTCTATCGATTAGTGGATAGATTGTTGCCTTCTTGTTTTCACCAATTATTGACAGAGATCAGAAATAGTGGACAACTTTTAAAATTCTTGATGTTGGAGTACATCAAACTCGTAATGTTACAATTGTATCCTTAAGTTTTCTTTCTCATTCTCTGTGAAGTCTTTGGCGTAAAATTAATCCACAAGCTTACAAATATTATTAATACTGAAAGACGTATGCCCATTTTGAGGGTCCAATGTAGAGCTGAGAACAAGTAACTTCACCGCATGCTCACTAAACATATTGTTTAATTAGCTCTTGCAACTGAGAGTCTATTATAGCTGCAAATATATCAATCCGATAATGCTCAATCACTGTAAATTTATCTTTTTGATGTCGAGCTCGGCCTCTTCTCTTAACATATAAAGAATCTAAATTTGGGACATCTATTGTATGTCGTTCACAAAAAGACTTCACATTTATTATGAAAATATCACATCCATCATCTCTCAACTTCTAAAGATGTTTTTTTATGGTTTTCACAAGATGCATAGCATTTAAAATTGTTCACATCACTTAGCAAAAAAAAAAAATTGAGATCTTGGGGGGGGGGGGGGGGGCAGGGACGAAACCAGAATTTGATCTTGGGGGGGCCAAGAATTTTTTTTAACAACATAATATATATTCATCATTAAAAAATAAAGTTCCACTATTACAAAATATATTTTTACTAAAACAAAGATAATGTAATAATAGATTTGTTTTACCAAAGAAATTGAAAGAATTAAAACAAGCCTGATCAGTCTATCGATTAGTGGATAGATTGTTGCCTTCTTGTTTTCACCAACCATTGACAGAGATCAGAAATAGTGGACAACTTTTGAAATTCTTGATGTTGGAGTACATCAAACTCGTAATGTTACAATTGTATCCTTAAGTTTTCTTTCTCATTCTCTGTGAAGTCTTTGGCGTAAAATTAATCAACAAGCTTACAAATATTATCAATACTGAAAGACGTATGCCCATTTTGAGGGTCTAATGTAGAGCTGAGAACAAGTAACTTCACCGCATGCTCACTAAACTTATTGTTTAGCTCTTGCAACTGAGAGTCTATTATAGCTGCAAATATATCAATCTGATAATGCTCAATCAATGTAAATTTATCTTTTTGATGTCGAGCTCGCCCTCTTCTCTTAACATATAAAGAATCTAAATTTGGGACATCTATTATATGTCGTTCACAAAAAGACTTCACATTTATTATGAAAGTATCACATCCATTATCTCTAAATTTCTAAAGAAGTTTTTTATGGTTTTCACAAGATGCATAGCATTTAAAATTGTTCACATCACTTAGCAAAAAAAAATAATAAATTGAGATCTTGGGGGGGGGGCCATGGCCCCCTGCAGCCATAAGCCAGTTTCGTCCCTGGGGAGGGCCATGGCCCCCTGCAGTCATAAGCCAGTTTCGTCCCTGTATATATACTCTTAACCTAATAATTAGAGATATTATTGCCATCTAGCCCATCCAATAGAAACTTGAGTTCCAATTATTTTATTCATACCAAAGATTTGTGTGGTAAATTACACACTTTTCTCAATAACCATTTCCTTACATCAATTAGTTGGATTTAATTTAACATAAATGGTCTGTTGTATTAACTTCTACAACATACACAAAAATAATGTTAAAAGTCAGAAGTGTCATATTTGAGCCTAAACTCAACGTGCCCGTTAACATGGACCGGAAGAGGTAAGTGTAAGTTGATATTAAAATTAATTAAGACAATTGTTGAGATTCAGCTAAAAAGGGAGTATATATATATATATATATATATATATATATATATATATATATATATATATATATATATATAGTTCCCATTGGGTACATTAATGTTAATTCCTTATGGGTAGGGGCGGATTCATTAAGGGGGCAGCATATGCGGCCTTGCTAAATTTTTTTTAGGTATAGGGGTATGAATAAATATGTAAGTGAATAAATTTAAGAGGATAGATTAATGGAAGAGTTAAATTTGGAGGGGACAAAAAAAAATCATTCATATTCTAAATACGAATTGTAAGACCCCAACTTTTATAAATAAAGATGAATTTTCTATAAATATCATTTTTGAATATTATGAAGTTAATTTGATGTAATGTTATAGTTGTGGGTAATATTTATAAATTTTGCAAAGTAAGCAAGCTGTTATAAAATATTCGTTTGGTCGGGGAATATTCTTTTTGTCGGGGAATATTCGTACGACGGCACAATCATTGGTGGACCCCACAACGGAATTATTGTCGGATTGAGAAAACGACAGAATTATCTTTCTATAAAAATAACGGCTGAGGTGTTACCGTTAAAACCGTTAAAACTGTTGAACTACTCGGTAGTAAAAGTACAGTAATACGCGTGGTTGCATAGTAGCACACTGTATTGATTATTGATGCTTACGTGAGAAGTCACTCAGCTATACTCAATTATTGCTACAGTAATTGCTGCATCATATCTCTTAAATTATTGTCATAGTATCATCTGTATAATATGTTATATTATTAAATCAATAATTGAGACGTTGTGGTAAGTTTGGTTATTTTATGGGGGGCCATATGTCATCATCTAAGAGTCTCTTCGTCAATAGTATTTACCTTGGTCAATAGTAATTACCTTCGTCAATAGTATTTACCTTGGTCAATAGTAATTACCTTCGTCAATAGTATTTACCTTGGTCAATAGTAATTACTTTCGTCAATAGTAGTTGTCCCTTCAATATTACCAAGAGTCATTTGACCCTTCGTTAAGACCAAGAGTCATTTGACCCTTCGTTAAGACCAAGAGCCACCCTCAGTTTTTCTATAAATAGAGGCCTAGGGCTTCATTATTTTTCACGAATTCATTCAAGCTATAGAGAGAGAAAGTATAGAGAGAATAAGAGAGAGAGAATAAAAGTATTCTGCTACATCACTTTTCCAATATCCAGTTCTTTTAAGGTAGGGAATATTATTTCTTTTATATTCATGAAGAGAACTTCTGTTATTCCATTTGTTATTATTCTGTTGGAATAACCAGTATACGCGGTCTACCCTATACTTGGTGACATTCTTCTATTATTCTGTTGGAACATCCTGTCTGTGTGTTTTACACCGGACCTGGTTCCGTTTATTATTCTGTTGGAACATCCTGTCTGTGTGTTTTACACCGGACCTGGTTCCGTTTTATTATTATTCTGTTGGAATATCCTGTCTGTGTGTTTTACACCGGACCTGGTTCCATTATTTATTATTCTGTCGGAATATCCTGTCTGTGCGTTTACGCCGGACCTGGTTCCATTATTTATTATTCTATTAGAATAACCAGTCTGTGCGGTCTATCGCATGCATGGTGATTTCTTTTGTTATTCCATTCTTTATTGTACTCAGTTGGTTAAGTTTTGACTTCTATACTCCATGAAATTTGTGGAATATCCTTGATAGTTGCGTTTCATCCAGTATCTTTTCAAGAAAATATTCTTCTAAGCATTCTTGAATTTTACTCCACAATGCAGTATCATGTTGACAATTTGGACGTTGTTAATTCCTGGATAAATTAATTCTTGAACTTGTTTTATTGAATTCTTATATCATTGTCATCATCCTCATGTTTATAAATTGTTGAAAGTCATCTGTGGCATGTAGTGCATAGATGGACTTGGTATGATTATGACCAGGGATTATTCGGTATAATCATGACCGTAATGTTACAAATGATGTGGTAAAAGTCCTCATTGGCCGTAGTGCATTGATGGACAGTTGTTGGCATGATCATGACCATTAATGAATATACGAATATCCTTGGCCGTAGTGCAGGGGTGATTCGATGATGTGGATTATTTTATTAAGCTGAGTCCCAGCGATCACAGTGTTGAAAAACTTTTTAAATCATAAAAGATAGTAGAGTTTATTTTCTACTTGACTCTTTTAATGGATTGCTTGTTCCGCTACAGTTAAACTTGATGTCTATTATATTTTATCAGTTTAACATTGTTGAAGGCTAATGATAATTTATTCTGCATTATCTTAGTCATAATATTTCTTACTGGGCTAGTTGAGCTCACCCTTTCTTTCACTGTTCTCTTCAGGAAATGAGAACGTAGCTGGGGCAAGTCGGGGAACGGAGTGATGGTCCGAAGAATAGTATTAGTTAGTAGTCCTCACTATTCTATGTAATGGTGTGTTAATAAATGTAATGAGGACTCCTTTTGAGTATGAATACTCTCTAGAAGATAATATTTGTATTCAAACTCACAGTTTATGTTTTGTCGTATTGTACACGACAGTTGTATTATTAAGTTGTATTTGTATTCTGTACTATGTATCTGACGACCCAAGATGGGTGATGTATACCTAATTTTGGGGGCGTCACAGTTGGTATCAGAGCTTAGGGATATGATCCCTGGCTAAGATGTGAGAATAGAACTAGGAGGGGAGAGACGGGGAATTCCTTCGCTAGTATGACATACCTAAGTTTATTTGCATGGTATTTAATTGGTCGGTCATAATATAAGGATAATATATGACATATCAATTAATTTTTATTTTGTGGCAGTATCTGAAAATGGCATCTGAGAACGTTGAGAATAGCAATGGAGCACAGACGACTGTTGATTCACCACATATCAATAATCAGGATAATGTGCATCAGGAAGGTGTCAATCCTCATGCAAACAACAACACTGACCAAATGATGAATGATCAAATGTTCAGAGGCTTTATGCAATTCATGCAACAACAGGTGAAAGCGGCTCCTGTCCACAACGTAGGTGGAAATACTGGAAACTCTCTGGCGGTCACCGCTAAACAGTTTAAGGAGCTGGGACCACCGGAGTTTAAGGGAGAACCCAAACCACTTGTAGCTGAAACATGGATAAAGCAGATCACCAAGATATTTGATGTCTTGGGTTGCTCCGAGGAGCAAAAGGTTCCCTTTGCCGCCTTTATGTTGCGAGGAGAGGCAGATTACTGGTGGGAATCGATAAAGCGTACTCAACCTGCCGCACTGAAGATGTCCTGGGAGAAGTTCCAAGAGCTGTTTAACGACAAATACTTTCCCGAGAGTATTCGTCACATGAAGGAGGTGGAGTTCATCAAATTGGAGCAGAATAATATGACCGTGTCGCAGTACGAGGCAAAATTTGCGGAGTTATCCCGGTTTGCGTCCCACCTGGTGGATAATGAAGAAAGAATGACGCGGATGTTTTTAAGAGGTTTGAAGCCGGAGATACGTCAACATCTTGTTTCTCATAAACTGTGTTTGTATTCAGATGTTGTAAATAGGGCTCAGTTGGTGGAGCGCGATAACGAGACAACGCAACCAAAAGAGAGCAGCCGGCAAAATGATAATACCAGTGAGAGCAGTCATCGAAGCGGTGACAACAAGCGTGGAGGGAATCAACAGGCCAGAAATGGTAACCACTTCGGTGGTAATCAGGGCCAAAACAATAAGAATGGACATTTCAAGAAGAGGAGATTCAACAATGATGGAAAGACGTCAGCACCAGCACCTGTCGTTAAGGAAGGAGAACGACCACCTATCATATGTTTCAAATGCGGAGGGGAGGGACACATCAGTCCAAACTGCGCGATGCCGTCCAAAGCATGTTATAATTGTGGAAGAGAAGGTCATTTAGCCCGATTTTGTCGTTTACCGAAAACAAATTCAGCTAGGATGGAGGCACCAAAAGCCGTCCCAGAAAAGTCAAAACCGGTTGTGCAAGGGAGAGCGTTTGTTGTGAACTCCCAGAGAGCAAGGAACCCGAATGAGGTCATCACGGGTAAGCTTATCATAAACTCTAAAGAAGTTTATACTTTATTTGATACCGGTTCAACCCATTCTTTTATTTCTCCTACTTGCGCTCATCGATTAAATTTGATTCCGGAGAAATTAGACTTTGACTTATCTGTGGAAACTCCGTTGGGAGAAACCTTCATTACCTCCACTGGTTTTAAGTCTTGTTTGGTTCAAGTTGGTACCCACACATTACCTATCGATCTGATTTCATTAAAAATACTTGCATTTGACGTGATTCTAGGGATTGATTGGTTAACTACTCATTATGCAAAAATTGATTGTTTTCGTAAGGTTGTTAGCTTTCATATTCCTAATCGACCTATTATGCGAATTCAAGCAACCAAACCATTAAAATCAATCGCTGTCATCTCAAGCCATAAAGCTATTCGTTTATTGAAAAACGGATGTCAAGCTTTCTTAGCTCATGTCACAGATCTAAACAAAAATACGTCAGCTTTGAATGATATTTCTGTTGTTAATAAATTTCCTGACGTATTTCCCGAAGAACTTCCTGGCCTACCCCCAGAGCGTGAAATTGAATTTTGTATCGACCTTGAACCCGGTACAAAACCCATTTCCAAAGCCCCATATCGAATGGCTCCTATTGAACTTCAGGAGTTAAAGACCCAACTGCAGGAATTGTTAGACATTGGTTTTATTCGTCCTAGTACTTCTCCTTGGGGTGCTCCTGTTCTGTTCGTGAAGAAGAAAGATGGGAGTATGCGACTTTGTATTGATTATCGGGAGTTGAATCATGTCACCATCAAAAATAGGTACCCATTGCCACGTATTGATGACCTGTTTGACCAGTTGCAAGGAGCACAATTCTTTTCAAAGATCGATCTTCGTTCTGGATATCATCAGCTGAAGGTTAGAACTGAGGATATTCCAAAGACTGCCTTCAGAACTCGGTATGGGCATTATGAATTCTTAGTTATGTCTTTTGGATTGACTAATGCTCCTGCTGCCTTCATGGATATGATGAACAGGGTATTTAAGGAATATTTGGATCACTTTGTGGTCGTCTTTATCGATGACATCCTTGTTTATTCCAAAAGCCGTGAAGATCATGAGCAACACTTGAGGCTGGTACTCCAAAAGCTTCGTGAATACAAACTTTATGCCAAGTTGAAGAAATGCGAGTTCTGGCTGAAAGAGGTAGCATTCCTTGGGCACGTAGTATCAAGTCGTGGAATATCGGTTGACCCGGCAAAGATTGAAGCTATTCAAAGCTGGGAGCAACCTAAATCAGTAACCGAAGTACGTAGCTTTCTCGGTTTAGCTGGTTATTATCGGAGATTCGTGGAAGGATTTTCTCGAATCGCTACTCCGTTAACTCAGCTGACTCGAAAAGATACAAAGTTCGGTTGGAGCGAAGAATGTGAGCAGAGTTTTCAAGAACTCAAGAGGAGACTCATTTCAGCACCTGTTCTAACAATACCATCTGGCTCGGAGGGATTTGTCATCTACAGTGATGCTTCGAGCAAAGGGTTGGGATGTGTTCTCATGCAACATGGAAAAGTCATAGCCTATGCATCAAGACAACTCAAGGAATATGAGAGGAATTATCCTACTCATGATCTAGAGTTGGCAGCTGTTGTCTTTGCACTTAAAATTTGGAGGCATTACTTGTATGGGGAGAATGTGGAGATCTTTACGGATCATAAAAGTCTCAAATATTTCTTCACTCAAAAGGAACTCAACATGCGACAACGACGTTGGCTTGAACTGTTGAAAGATTATGATCATACCATTCAATACCATCCTGGAAAAGCGAACGTGGTAGCTGACGCATTGAGTAGAAGATCATATGCAAGTACGAGTGCGATATTGCCAACACAAAGACTCATTTTGTGTGATTTGCAAAGGATGGAGATAGAGTTAAAGACTCCAGGGACCCATGTGATGATGGCGAATATACGAGTAGAACCGACTTTAATCGATAAAGTTAAAGCTGCTCAAGCTACAGACCTGGAGCTGATGCGTATGAAGAAGAAAGTGCAAGAAGGTGTTATGCCGGAAGCAAGAATCGATGAAGAAGGAATACTTCGAGTCAACTCCAGACTTTGTGTTCCTAACAACCCTGATTTAAAGTATGAAATCATGATGGAGGCGCACAACACACCGTTTGCAATCCATCCTGGAAGTACCAAAATGTATCATGATCTTCGTCATACATTTTGGTGGAGCAATATGAAGAGAGAGATAGCGTTGTTTATCTCAAGGTGTCTAACTTGTCAACGAGTCAAAGCGGAGCATCAAGTACCAAAAGGTCCATTGCAACCACTTGAAATTTCAGAATGGAAGTGGGAGCACATTACCATGGATTTCGTTACCGGTCTTCCTAGGGTTTCTCAAGGTATTGATGCGATTTGGGTCATTGTTGATAGATTGACCAAGTCTGCTCATTTCTTACCGATACGAGAAACTTATACACTTGAACGTCTTGCTCGTATGTACATAAACGAGATTGTAAGACTGCATGGTATGCCAGTATCCATAATTTCTGATCGAGACCCAAGATTCACTTCACGATTTTGGGTTAGTTTACAAAAAGCTATGGGCACGGAGTTACGATTTAGTTCAGCATATCATCCTCAGACGGACGGACAATCAGAGAGGACTATTCAAACTCTTGAAGATCTATTAAGACTCTGTGTCTTTGACTTCAAGGGAAGTTGGGACAAGTTCTTACCATTGGTGGAGTTTTCCTACAACAACAGTTATCAAGCAAGTATTGGCATGGCTCCATTCGAAGCATTGTATGGAAGAAAATGTCGTTCTCCAGTATGCTGGGATGAGGTGGGCGAAGCAACGTTGTTGGGACCGGAGTTGGTACGTATGACTACAGAAAAGATTCAAACGATCCGACAACGTATAAAAACCTCACAAGATCGACAAAAGAGTTATGCTGATCTTCATCGAAAGGACGTGGAATTTGATGTAGGAGATCATGTGTTCTTACGTGTTGCTCCATGGAAAGGAGTTACGAGATTTGGAAAGAGAGGAAAGCTAAATCCTCGATTCATCGGTCCATTTTTAATCCTCGATCGAGTAGGAACTGTGGCTTATAGACTCGCTTTACCGCCAAGTATGTCTCGTGTTCATAACGTTTTCCACATATCCATGTTACGCAAATATGTGGAAGACCCGAACCACATTATTGAGTTAGAACCGGACGAAATAGCGGAGGATTTGACGTATGAAGAAGTTCCTGTTCAAATCTTGGATAAGAAGGAACATATTCTACGCTCCAAGGTTATACCTCAAGTTAAAGTTTTGTGGAGAAACCACGATGTTGAGGAAATGACTTGGGAGTTAGAATCAGAAATGAAATCAAGGTATCCTTACCTCTTCGACATACCAGGTACGTACCCTAATTTCGAGGGCGAAATTTCATAAGAAGGGGAGGTTGTAAGACCCCAACTTTTATAAATAAAGATGAATTTTCTATAAATATCATTTTTGAATATTATGGAGTTAATTTGATATAATGTTATAGTTGTGGGTAATATTTATAAATTTTGCAAAGTAAGCAAGTTGTTATAAAATATTCGTTTGGTCGGGGAATATTCTTTTTGTCGGGAAATATTCGTACGACGGCACAATCATTGGTGGACCCCACAACGGAATTATTGTCGGATTGAGAAAACGACAGAATTATCTTTCTATAAAAATAACGGCTGAGGTGTTACCGTTAAAACCGTTAAAACTGTTGAACTACTCGGTAGTAAAAGTACAGTAATACGCGTGGTTGCATAGTAGCACACGGTATTGATTATTGATGCTTACGTGAGAAGTCACTCAGCTATACTCAATTATTGCTACAGTAATTGCTGCATCATATCTCTTAAATTATTGTCATAGTATCATCTGTATAATATGTTATATTATTAAATCAATAATTGAGACGTTGTGGTAAGTTTGGTTATTTTATGGGGGGCCATATGTCATCATCTAAGAGTCTCTTCGTCAATAGTATTTACCTTGGTCAATAGTAATTACCTTCGTCAATAGTATTTACCTTGGTCAATAGTAATTACCTTCGTCAATAGTATTTACCTTGGTCAATAGTAATTACTTTCGTCAATAGTAGTTGTCCCTTCAATATTACCAAGAGTCATTTGACCCTTCGTTAAGACCAAGAGTCATTTGACCCTTCGTTAAGACCAAGAGCCACCCTCAGTTTTTCTATAAATAGAGGCCTAGGGCTTCATTATTTTTCACGAATTCATTCAAGCTATAGAGAGAGAAAGTATAGAGAGAATAAGAGAGAGAGAATAAAAGTATTCTGCTACATCACTTTTCCAATATCCAGTTCTTTTAAGGTAGGGAATATTATTTCTTTTATATTCATGAAGAGAACTTCTGTTATTCCATTTGTTATTATTCTGTTGGAATAACCAGTATACGCGGTCTACCCTATACTTGGTGACATTCTTCTATTATTCTGTTGGAACATCCTGTCTGTGTGTTTTACACCGGACCTGGTTCCGTTTATTATTCTGTTGGAACATCCTGTCTGTGTGTTTTACACCGGACCTGGTTCCGTTTTATTATTATTCTGTTGGAATATCCTGTCTGTGTGTTTTACACCGGACCTGGTTCCATTATTTATTATTCTGTCGGAATATCCTGTCTGTGCGTTTACGCCGGACCTGGTTCCATTATTTATTATTCTATTGGAATAACCTGTCTGTGCGGTCTATCGCATGCATGGTGATTTCTTTTGTTATTCCATTCTTTATTGTACTCAGTTGGTTAAGTTTTGACTTCTATACTCCATGAAATTTGTGGAATATCCTTGATAGTTGCGTTTCATCCAGTATCTTTTCAAAAAATATTCTTCTAAGCATTCTTGAATTTTACTCCACAATGCAGTATCATGTTGACAATTTGGACGTTGTTAATTCCTGGATAAATTAATTCTTGAACTTGTTTTATTGAATTCTTATATCATTGTCATCATCCTCATGTTTATAAAATGTTGAAAGTCATCTGTGGCATGTAGTGCATAGATGGACTTGGTATGATTATGACCAGGGATTATTCGGTATAATCATGACCGTAATGTTACAAATGATGTGGTAAAAGTCCTCATTGGCCGTAGTGCATTGATGGACAGTTGTTGGCATGATCATGACCATTAATGAATATACGAATATCCTTGGCCGTAGTGCAGGGGTGATTCGATGATGTGGATTATTTTATTAAGCTGAGTCCCAGCGATCACAGTGTTGAAAAACTTTTTAAATCATAAAAGATAGTAGAGTTTATTTTTTACTTGACTCTTTTAATGGATTGCTTGTTCCGCTACAGTTAAACTTGATGTCTATTATATTTTATCAGTTTAACATTGTTGAAGGCTAATGATAATTTATTCTGCATTATCTTAGTCATAATATTTCTTACTGGGCTAGTTGAGCTCACCCTTTCTTTCACTGTTCTCTTCAGGAAATGAGAACGTAGCTGGGGCAAGTCGGGGAACGGAGTGATGGTCCGAAGAATAGTATTAGTTAGTAGTCCTCACTATTCTATGTAATGGTGTGTTAATAAATGTAATGAGGACTCCTTTTGAGTATGAATACTCTCTAGAAGATAATATTTGTATTCAAACTCACAGTTTATGTTTTGTCGTATTGTACACGACAGTTGTATTATTAAGTTGTATTTGTATTCTGTACTATGTATCTGACGACCCAAGATGGGTGATGTATACCTAATTTTGGGGGCGTCACACGAATACAGACAAACGTAGATTCATTCTACTTCTGTCTTCTAAATTGTATCTAAATATTTTTTATTTAATTTTTTTTTAATTTAGATTATTAATATTTATTTTAATTTGTAAATATTATTATAATTAATTAATATTATGAGTAGTTCAAATTTTATTTATTTAACTTCAACAAAAAAAAATTAGTTAAAATTTGCTGGAATTTTTTTTTGAATCTGCCCATGCTTATGGGCTAATAAATATAGGATCCAAGTTAGCACGTACAATACGCCTCCTATCCTACAGAATTATATTCGGGATATTTAATCTGTTGATTATTTGGAAAATGATATCTGCATGAAATTCAACAAAAGGCATATATCGGTCTCGATTTTTCACAATAATTATGCACGATAGAATTAATTCTAGTAGTAATAGGGAGGGAGAGAGGGAATATTCTTTTTATATACTATATTGGCACCAGACAAAAGGGATATTCACAAGGACCATATATATGAAGAATATCACAAAACCTGTCACCAAGAGAATCTCTGCCATGCAATGCAATGCAATGCAATGCATATACATATAGAGAGAGAAAGAGCACAAGAATATATATATATATATATATATATATAGTCGGATCAGGTCCGGACTGTCGAACCGGACCAAAATTTGGATTTTTTTTTTTACTTTTTTTTAAAACAACTAAAAATAAATAAATAAAAAATTATGGAATTGAAATTTTTTAATAATACATTGTTTTGGGTGTAATTTGGCTACGTATAACAAAACATGGTGATACAGTCTGTGCAGACTGTAATACTATTTTTTGGTATAGGTATCCAAAACACGTCCAAAATATTGTATTATGAAAAAATTTCAGTTCTATAAAATATTAATTATTTTTTTTGGTTGTTTTAAAAAAAAATGGTCCGTTTCCGGACCTGATCAATTCTGTATATATATATATATATAAAAAATGACTACTACATTTTAGGGAGAGAAATTAAGGGAGAGGTAGAGAGAAAGGAATCTGACGAAAAGTCAAGGGTTGGAGTCTTGTAGGAGAAGACAGATTATAGAAGAAAGCGATCATCATCATTGCATGCACTTCTCATCTCCTCTCTGTCATGTTTCCCCAAGCTACTGAGGGAATTCGATGTATTTTCTCTCTGCTAAGCTTCAAAAACAGAAAATGCATTTTCTCATCTATAGCCATGCACTGCATGCAAACGGGTTGATCCGAATCATTATTTATCATATGCAGGGTCGTTCTTGAAATTTTATAGTAACCCAAGGTGAAAAATGATCAAAACGAGACTCTTTTTAAAATATTATTTTCATAAAAATAAAAAAAATAAGTAAATAAAAAGTATTAAATTGTATTCAAAAAAATGTATTTTCGAAATTTAAAATCTAATAGTTCGATCGACTACAATAAAATATATGAGAACTTCGACTATAACAAAATACATAAGAAGTTCGACTACAACAAAATATTTGAGAATTAATATATTTATTTAAAGATATTTCTTTTAGTATTCTTAGAGGCCAAATCTTCAATCAAATGTTCAAAATTAAGCTTGTTCAGCATATCCTTTTCGATGCACATGGTTGCCAATTTCCATTTAACATTTCTTGTATCATAGTCGACCGCAAGTAATTTTTAACAATTTTAACTTCGAAAAACTTTTTTCATCATATGTCAATGTCACATGAATAGTTAGTAATACTCTGTAAGCAATTGAAAAATTAGAAAAAAAAATCCAAAACTTTTATAAACTCCAAAATTTTAATGGTTGACTTTATTTCTCTTGACAATATCACTTGAACTACTTGCAATTTTAAAAATAAATCATTTGAATCAACATCAGAAAATTTGTCATGTTTCAAAGTCTTTTCAAGATTAACACAACGTTCTTTCAATCTTATAACATTCGGTATTCTTAATGTTTTTGGATCATATAAGAATTCAAAAATATTTTCAAATGTTTTTACTATATCAACTAGAACAATAAAATAATTAATTTTAAAACATTATTCAGCAGATTGTGTCGTCTCATCATTGGAATTCTCATCAAATTGCTTCTTTCTACGAATTAATTTGACGTTTCATAAGAAATACATGATCAATTGTATACCTATATCATTATATATTTATATTTTTAATTTCACACACACACACATACATATATATATATATATATATATATATATATATATAAAATTTTGGCCACGGGCGATCGACCCTCCTATCCGTACTCAAGAACGACCCTGATCATATGGTTTCACTTATATTTTAGAGGATGTTGTGATAAATTAATTATGATATGCACTCGATATATTTTAAAAGTAAAACATAAATACAAGTGATGAGAAAAATATACACACATTATATAGTTAATGAACCAAAATAAATTGAATTCTTATCAACTTATCAAAAAATAATCAAAAATATTTTTTTTTGCACGAAAAACTTTGAACTTCAAATAATTGTTAAAAATGTCAAAAATAAAATAAAATTGACTAGCTCATATGTACACCTTAATTAATTAGCCAACATATCAAAACTTATACATATGGTCAAATTTAGGATATTTTGACAATTATTTGAAAATTCAATGATTTTATATATAAAATAATTTATGTATTTTTTTTGATAGCTTAACAATTCAGAGTTCAATATTTGGGTTGTGAATTATACGGAGACTGACGTTACAATTCTCATATATAGACTACAACATATAAACCCTATAACCAGTGTAAATAGTAGCATACTATATGTGTGCAAAATAAAGTTGTGTGTGTGTGTATATATATATATATATGTATACCAAAATTATTCAATAGAAAGAGAAGATACTGAGTGGTTAGAATTTTGGTCTTCAAATTAACAGCTTTTGGTCATGATGCATGGATCCTGACCCACATCCGAAATTTTGTTCGAGGTTTGAAACCCTAGTAGAAAAAAATGCATGTAGAGAGAATCTTCTTACCTTCCTGCCCACTTCACTAAAGCTAGTAGCATAATTAATTAGAAGATTCTCCCATCCCTTAAGCTCCTTTATTATTCTTTTAGGGCGGGCCAGAGAAATGGCTTGTTTTAATTTCAGCTTTATAACTTTCATGGCTGTGTGTGTGTGTTCCCTTAATTTAGAGTCGTAGAAGTAGAACTCAGTTATTCCTTCCTTAGAGGCAAATATTATATTCTTTAAAATGAATGTCTCATTTTTCAGATTAGATATTCTGTTTTCTTTCTCTCAATTGTAGAACAATTATGCAACTTTTGAAACCAAAAAAGAAAGTTGCATGGTGCGTGGTTTGATATATACTAATCAACATTTGAATATGTCCTCCCTATCTCCCCCAATTAATTAAAATATATGCAATATATATGGATGAATTAGGATATGCCTCCTTTTCTATTGTATTAATTAATCATATTCGAATCATTTATTAAATAAGATAGAATAACTTTGGTAAGAACTAAGAAAGGACACTCTCATCAGGTACCACTAAACCGTATATATACGTGTCCAATTAATTAAATTGGGCAAACAAAATCAGTCAGCCATTGATTATATCCATCCAAACCTGTACTTTTTTTAGATGATCATAACTTTTAGTATCAGCTTACTATAAAGTTAACTTCATGGTAAGTTGGTAAATCGATCAAATATAATATTGACATGTAAAGATAGATCATCTCCTATTTACGTGTCAACGTTATATTGATCAATTGACTAAAATTAACTTTATACTAACCACTCTCCAACTTTTACTCATGTCATGTGCCATATATGCCAATATTCTCTTCATGTTTTGGATAAATTTTAGGCATTTGATGCATGCGAAGGGTACACATATATATATATATATATATATATATATATATATGTGTGTGTGTGTGTGTGTGTGTGTGTGTGTGTGTGTGTGTAAGAAACCCATTAAGCCAAATGGAACTTTTTGTGGCAAGTCTGTAGAATAATATTGACAGTCACTACAGAAATGAATGTTGTATAAAAATTAAAAAAATATGAAAAAAATACTAATTTAAAAAGTTAAAAGTAAAGAAGAAAGTACTCTAGGGAGAAGGAGGAGAAGAAGAAGAATCATCTTTTATGTTTGCGAATTTGAATTCGTACAAAGACTATCCCCAAAGGTTCTGAAACAAAACTCTCTCTCTCTATCTTTAAAAGCACATGAGCCTCAGGTGTCAGAAATTCCCTCCCCCTTCCTTCTCTGTCTCTCTCTCTTAGATAATTTGATTCCTTCTTAATTTTGGGGCACCCTCTCACCTCGCGCATTAGTATAATTTGTAGCTTTTTGGGGTTTGGTCTTTGCTAGAAGTTACCATCCTTCTTTATCACAACTTGCTTTAATTTTTCTTTTCACTCTCTCCAAAACCCTGCTTTATTCTCCCTCGAACTCGCCCCTAAAAAGAAGACCATCCCTCACTCGATCCTCCTTGTGTTCACAAACAACATTAATCCCTTGAAGAGCTAAGGCCACCCCAATCTTAAATTCTTTGCTCTTGTTAATTTGTTCCCACATATATATACGTACCGCATGAACATTTACTAATAATTTATCAGTACGTAATAGCTAGATATGATGGCTTCCCCCTCCTCAGAGCTAACCCTTGATTGCAAACCCCACATGAATACCTATTCTATGCTTCTCAAATCATTTGGAGAGCAGAGTAATTTTAATATTACTCATGACCAAACTCAAAAGCTTGAAGATTTCCTTTCTCGCCTTGAAGAAGAACGCCTCAAGATTGATGCCTTCAAGCGCGAACTTCCCCTTTGCATGCAACTTCTCACCAATGGTATATACCCTATAATATATATATATATATATATATATATATATATATATATATATATGATCTACCATTAATCCTTTCATTTTCTATCGATTTACATTTAGAATCATTGATGCATCAACCTAGCTAGCTTTGAGATTCAAAAAGATACCTAGCTATTTTACTATACATATATGTTAAACAACACTGGATATTCATGTTCTGCAATAGTGTCTAAGCTTTTTTAATCTTCCTTTTTTTATCTTTTGACATTCATAGAAGCAAGAAATATATAGCTTTTCATGTGGGTTACTTTGTTTAATTCTTTCATATCATAGTTTCTTAGCATTCACACTAGATAGCTAAATTATCACACTAACATGCATCCTAAAATTTATCATTTTAATGAAGAAAAGCCAACAACTTTAGTCAAAATTATTCTTATCTCTGAAGAAAAAAATAACATTTTCGTATTACAAATATCTACCATATATGATCTCTTTCCAGTTAACTTTTAGTATTCAAAAATTGAACACGTTTCATCGGGTTTAATCAGCCATGGAGACATCAAGGCAACAGCTACAGACATTCCGTGCAAATCAAGCCGGGACAAGACCAGTTCTTGAAGAATTCATACCACTAAAACAATCATGCTCTGATGGATCAGAAAAGACACCAAACATGTCTGATAAGGCTAACTGGATGACTTCTGCCCAACTATGGAGCCAAACAAATGATGGAATCAAACAACAATCACCAACATTAATACCTTCTCCTAGAGAGAGTACTGATATTGGTTCTGTTGTTAGTCCCAAGCTAGGTTTAGATGCCAAACAGAGGAACGGTGGAGCTTTTCTTCCATTCTCAAAAGAAAGAAACTCCTGTCCTAGCCCTTTACGCGCTCTTCCTGAATTGGCTCTTTCATCAGCAGCTGATAAAGAGATTGAAGATGAGAAACTATGCACGGAAAATGATAACGGAATGTCTTGCTCAAGGAGAGAGAATCCTAGCAAAGGTGGCGCTGTGGGGATGGGAATAGACCAAGGAAAAGGACCAACTGCAGTTCCGGCAGATTCACAAACCACCACCAATAGTTCACAAACTCATAGGAAGGCGAGGCGGTGTTGGTCGCCGGACTTGCACCGACGCTTTGTCAATGCTCTTCAGATGTTAGGTGGTTCTCAAGGTAAACTATTGGAATAATAATATTTACATCAAGCTGATTATTGTCTTTGAAAAACAGAAATGGTGTTTACCTTACGAGTCCCTTATATATAGAATACATATTCCATCATTTGCTTTGAATTGTACATATGAGGGGTTGTTTTGTCATTTAACTTATTCCAAGCGTAAATATTATTTCCTTCTAAAAGAACCATCATTTCATTTTTGATATTATGATGTTATTGTATATTAATTAACACCCGGCTAATCTTTTCTTCGTATAATGATTGCAGTAGCCACCCCAAAACAAATCAGGGAGCTAATGAAGGTTGATGGTTTGACCAATGATGAAGTTAAAAGTCATTTGCAGGTATAGTACTGTATCCCTGATCTTCTCTCTCTGTCTCTCGATCTCTATATATATTTATATATACATGCAGGCATGCATGAAAGCTGTACCAAAACTGCAGGACAACTGAACTCTCTGCATATTCTCATGTGTTGTAGTACGTAGTACAAACTACAACCAACACTGATGCCTTGTGAATAAAGTTTGTTCCTTTATGTACTATATGTATGCAGAAGTATAGACTTCACACGAGAAGACCGAGTCCAAGCCCACAAGCTGCAGGCACTCCAGCACCTCAGCTTGTGGTTTTAGGAGGTATATGGGTCCCACCGGAGTACGCCACTGCAGCAGCAGCAGCCCATCATGGTGGCGCACCCACCATCTACGGTGCACACCCTAGTAGTACTCATCATGCAGCCTCTCAACACTACCCAATTCCCCAAGAATATTATTCTGCAGCCATGCCACCACAAGCCCAAGCTGCCCACCAGTTGCACCACCATACCCTGCACCACCAGCTCCACATGTACAAACCCAGCTCCCCACAGACCCACAGCTCACCCGAGTCTGACATCAGGGGTAACACCGGGGACCGGTCCGAGAGCATAGAAGATGGTAAGACCGAGAGCAGTAGCTGGAAGGCTGACAGC
Source organism: Panax notoginseng (assembly GCA_016801055.1). Lineage (NCBI taxonomy): Eukaryota > Viridiplantae > Streptophyta > Magnoliopsida > Apiales > Araliaceae > Panax > Panax notoginseng. The sequence goes on from CM029021.1 coordinate 173,450,777, forward strand.
GGCGGGGAGAATGGAGGAGAGAGAAAGGGGTTAGTGATCAGGGAGGATGGTGAAGAGAGCAATGAAAGTGATATCACTCTCAAATTTTAGGTGATTAGCGTTAAGGTTAGTTTTAGGCTTTTCTATTGCTATTACCAACTCGGTATTCTGAGTTAGTTAACAAAGAGGGTAAAAAGGGCATAAGGGAAAAGTGAGGATTTGTTTTGTATCCATTACCATTTGTATGTTTCGTAAAACTAAAGATTGGATTACATGGTCTTTGGCGTCCAGTGGTATGTTTTTTGGTTTCGTGAAGTTGACAGATTTGCCCTTGGTTTTATAGATAATGACCGCACTCACTAAACTCACCTGGTGTCGTCCACCAGATTGACAGAATATTGAACAAATGCTGCTACGGCTGGTAGTGAAATGGAACTTCCATCCTATTAAGCTGAGCATGTATGTTGGAGGGTTGAAACAAATCCCAATACCTCGAGTGGTCTTACTTACCCAAGGAGAAGAAAGATAAAGAAAAAAATCCTTATATATATTAGCCGAAGAATTAGGTTAAATTTAGAAATAAGTACTCCTATTGCGTGTTTATATATACCAATAATTATATCTTTAATTAATTCGTGTCTTAAAAGTATAATTTTTAGGTACGGAATAATTTATTTACTATATTAAAAAAAAATCTTGAACTTAGCTGTCAGAATAACTTGGCAAGCAATTTTACAACACAACTAAATGATAGCTATTCCGATGACCAAAAGAAATTATTGTGGTACTTACTTCGCTCTTCATCAAAGATGGAAAATCTTTTAAGGGTCCATATATTTACAGAAGCAAAAACTAATTTGGATCAACAGCCAAAATGACAGACAATTGAATCAAATTTCAAAGATCAAGTCCGTCGGGATTCACACCGAGATGGTGGGTGTTTAGAATAGGGCAGGCGGGCGGTTGGCGCATACCATTTGCTTAATAGCAAAAAAAATTCCTCAAATCCTTTTAATTTTTTTTTATTTTATTCGACTTTTATTTTTGTTTCACATTTTAACTAATATATTAATATGTACACATAACAAACCTGTACCAATTTTTTGAATTAACAAAGATTAATTTTGCAATTAAATATTGAAAAGAGAATCACCGGAAAATATTATAGTAATTGTGTCCTACATGGGAAAGGGTCAAAATGACTCTCCTCAAATAAAGCTGGCGTTGTCATGGATAGTAGAGTAGCTTGCTTATGCAGTTATGCTGAAACATTGGTCAGAAAAGGGATATGTTTACAGTTGTTTCTGACCTTACTGCTCGGCATAAAGTACCATGCTATGCTTGTTCGTGGTAAGGTTTACTGTGCTTGGCTAGTTTAAGGTTTGTATTTCGAATGTGGTAGCTGGGCTTTGTATAGTTTTAGATGTATGGGTTTATCTGTTATATATTTGGAGATGATTTGTTAGTTTGGTTTTAGAGAAGCCTATGCCACCATGGCATATACACTTCTAAAAGGTAAGCAATTAACTATACAGTTGCTTTATATTTTCCAACAACTTTTCCAGGCTTCAATAATATCAGATAAAAAAATTTGTTTTCAGAGACTATTATCTCAACTTAACCAATGATTTTCTCATTCCATTGGATAAATAATAAGTCTATCAAGGATTGAACAAAATGAGATCTTTTAAAAAGTATTAAAGTTAGTAGGAAATACATATTACATTAAAATGGATACCTGTGTACCCAGAATTAAAGGGGATTGGAGAAGTTACAAACACACACCTATTAAATGCAAGCAAAAAAGCAGACCTACTGGTGGTACTGAGCATTCCCATTCGCCAGAACCCCATTCCTAACACCCACATCATCACCGTACTCTATCTCTATCATCGTCGTATCAACAAGAGACTGCAAGGAGAAAGGTGTACAAGTCAACTCGAGATTACTAGCGTACAACCTGACTTGATGAACCTGCTCACTAAAAGCCACTCGTCATAATATTTACAGATAATAATTTTTTGGTAAAGACTAAATGCAAACCACCTCAAAACAATGTCAATTGAAAACACATACACCCAATACTCACCGACAACACAACTGCAAATACACTACCGTGTGAATGTATTAGCTAAAAGAAAGGTCTACATATCCATTTTTAATGAAGATTTTGAATCTCTTCATCTTATGACACTGATAAGCAATAGCTTCAACTATATTACACGCCTAGTAGATGCTAACACAATCTCATGTAATGAGGATTCAAGAAGAATTTTGAAAAATGACGAAATTGTTGGCTTCCATATTAACAAGCATAAAACATATTGAAAGACTAACCTGAAGTTCTTGTTCAGAATTTTTCAGCCTTTCACTAAATTCTTTCATATGCAGAAAACATTTATGCAGCTGCAAAATATAGAAAAATCCAAGTTCATCTCCAAGAAATCTCATAACAGAATTCTGAAGTGCAAAAGAAATTCATAATAATTACCTTGGTCAGTTGCATCTGACGATGTGAAGTGAGATTTTTTGCCATTGATAATGCATCCTCCAAATTCTGAAAGCACTAACCAATTTTCAATTAGAAATAAACATTATAAGGATCTTATTCAACAAATAATTCAAAAATAACCAACAAATAAATAGAGACGCTGAGACTGAAATTCTTCGTGATGTTCCAAGGTTGCAACTAATCAAAATGAACATAACCTGAGATTTTTCCTGCAATTTCAAAACAACTTCCCCTTTCTCTTCTACCAGTTCTTCCATCTTCGAAATCTGGGCAATGCAATGAAATGTTAGTTGTCACCAAATGCAGATAAGTCATGTTGAGATTGAATTGCTGATTTAGTGCCAATAGTAGCAAAAAGATGTAAAAATTTTCTTAGAAGCAACCAAGTCTATTTGGCAGAATCCAACTCAGGGCCTGCCCTGGGGAAGAATTTTTCTTTTTTCTAGCCTATCTTTCATTGCTTCTATGATCTTAGGATCACTGGCCACCATGGCCCAAACGTTAAAAGCTACCAAGGTTAATTCAAAAACTGATGTTTATTTCATACTTAATTTTTTGAATGTGGAATTTATCACAATGGTTGTCACTTAATGCTACTTTTGTCTTCTCTTTGCTTAACTACTCCTTCCCTTCTTCATTTCATTTTCCATGGCCGAATAATTCACAATAATAATCACTACAGATATATATTCTTAGTAATCATCTTGTAGATTTTATATTACTTCAAAGTTAATAATTTCTGTTGTTATTATTATTGTATAATATACAGGCCGTACATATGTATTACACTACTTAATTGTTTAACAATTTTACTATAAAGTATATAGTAGATTAGATTAGTAGTGTAGAGATGTCGCTTTCTTTGATTATATATTATTAATTTATTACTAGTTGTACTGTTTGATAGAGAAAACCCTAAATCCCCTCCAGATGCTTTATGTTGCGATTCTTTCTTTCTTCCCCCTTGTAGAAGAAGAAAGAGACAGATTTTGATAGATAGCTAGCAGACCCTATAACTTGGTTCCTTAATCTAATACAACCACCAACACTCCATCTTCCTTATACATACACATCCATCAAATTCTCTCTCCTCTTTTTTTTCTCTCTCTTTACATCTATTATTATTATTTCTGAACAACAGAGAGTGCATGCAGGGTAACAAACCCCTTGTGGTTTTGATTCTCTACCTATCGATGAACAAGGAGATGAAATGATGGCAGCTATTGGAGAAATAATTATGGGGGAAAAGGAACAGTAGGAATAACATTAAAAAATAAAAGGAACAGGAGAATCAACTTAAAATCAAATAAAAAATAAAAAGCAACACTAAAATATCTATGAAGAGGCAGAAGTCCATCAAATCTCCTTGAAACATTTGTCATGAGTGAAAATAAATTCAGCATCGTTGTGTTAAAATTTCCTAGATTGTCAGTAGTTGCTTGTCGTGATGTTTTAGGCTCTGCTTTTTGGCTGTATTATATTGTTGCATCTTTCTCATTTGGGAATTTCCAGAAACAACATACATCAAATGCGGAGAAACAGGATTTCGTACAGTAATATCCCGGTTTTAGTTACAACTATATAATGTTCATTTGGCTTCACTACACGCAATTGTATCATAATAGCCCGTTAAGGGAGCAAGATCAAGCACCATCGGTCAATTTACTGGAATAGGTCACGCTAAGTAACCATTCACATTTTAAATTCAAGGGAGCATATTTAAGAGCCTATAAGATGCAAAATCCTGCCAAACCAAAAATCCTATGAATTAGAAAGCATAATGATTTTGGAATCTGAGAAAAAGGCAAACCTCCTTCTGAAGTTCTCCAAGCTTTTGAGTTGAAATATCCAGTTGTTTATCCACCTGATACTATAATAGGGGAAAAAAAATTCTAAGATAAGCGGTACCAGTAATGCTTTTCCTACATTAAATGAAACCTCCACGGTTCTACCTGATTGTTGTCGCCATCACTTGATTCTGATAAAAGCTCTCTGCTACGACGATCATTAGCATCAGAACTACACAAGGAAAACATGAAGAATGGCCAAGTAAAAGAAAAAACATTTGCATAAAAATATGTAATTTCCTAAAGTTGAGCTGATGGTGATCCATAAGATTATTAACCCTGAGGTGAATGTGGTTGACAAAATTTTAGCAAAATTTCTCCATCACGAGAAAGTTGTAACTACCCAAAATCAAATATATAGCATAAATCGTGATAACAATAAATCTTGTAACTAGCAGTGCTTTTTCAATAGTTTATAATATTTGTAATTATATTTACTAAAATTAAATAGATTCATATCATTATTGAGTTTGAAAATGTTTTAAGTTGACTTAAGTCAACATTTACCTATATTTTAGAACAGAGGGATTAATAAATAACACCAAAGACAACGTAAAATCTGCTTTGCTGTAAAATGTGAACGGTTTCTACAACTTGTACAGGCAAGATGTCCATGAAGAACAGTGAACACTAAATGCCAACAGTGAGAAAACCACACAACCAATAAATAATCACAAGCAGCACGCAATGAAGAGAATTCTATCTTACCCATTCAGTGATTTAGAAATCTGATCCTTATCCTTCTCTCCACTTCTATGGTGACTTTTAGTTCGCTCAAACTCCCTCTCTTGATCCTGGTCTGAATTCCAATCTCTATCTCGATCCAGGTCACGGTTCCTGTCATGTTCTGGCTCAATGTCCTTCATATCTCTATCTTGGTCTCGAACCCTATCTCTATCCACAAAATGATCCCTTGTCCGATCATGATCATGTGTACGGTCATATCCCCTTTCCCTATCTTGATCACGATCTACAGACCGTTCTCTGTGTCGATCACGGTATCGATCCCTATCATAATCTCTTTCTCGATCTCTTCCCCTATCCCAATCCATGCCTCTTTCAGAATTATGTCTAAAACTGTCACGACTGAAATTTGACCTCCCACTTCTGGTCTTCACTTCATTCACTTTTACTACTCGCCCATCAATTCTCTAATTCAAAGTTCCACTATCAAATGTCTTAGAGAACTAAAAAACTAAACAGTAAAACAAAAAGATAAAGGAAAACCAAAACATACTTTTTCTTCCTGCACAAGTATTGTAGAGGATTCCTTCCTCGTTACATGTAAAAGTACAATAAAAGTATATTTCAGAGAGAGAGAGAGAGAGACCTTTCCGTCCATATCACTGATGGCATTAATAGCAGACCTGGGATTTGTGAAAGTAACAAACCCATAGCATTTTCCCCCAACTGCACGGTCATTGACAATCTGGAAGCCAAAAACATAAGCACACTTTAGTAATGGAGTCTTGCTATCTTCTGCACACAAACAATACAGCACAAAACTAGGGATATGTGTAGATCCTACTCTTCAGTTCACCAAATAACCAGTACAGATGCCTAAGGGGTAAAGATAACTTCTTGCAGAAAACAATGAAAGAATCCATGCTGATCACAACAAAGAATAGTAATGCTCAGCCTAACCACAAGGATGTTTTTCTTCCATAAGCTAAATCTTATTACTACTTCGAATCAGAAAGGGGAAAATATACATATACAAGACACAAATATAATGGTATTCCAACTAAGTTGCATACCATATTTCCGTTCAAGGTTCCCCAATTTTAACACCAATATCCTAATTATTCTCAGCAATTAAAGGAGCCATCAAATAACCACTTATTTACCAGAGATAATAACCAAGCAAAAACCCTAGGTACAAAATATATCAACGAAGAAGTGTTTATATTATGAAACAAATATACCTTGACAGCAACAACTCGACCGTAGAAATCGAAGGCCTTACGAATGCTATCCTCGGTAGCGTCGTATGGAAGGCCACCGACGTACACCGAATTCTCATCGTCGATCGTCATTTTCCAATTCCAATTAACATCAGCAGCAGGAAGCAACACCGAGTAAATAGTTTGGCAGACGGGCCGGGTAAAAGGACTAAACAACGGCAGTCTGCAATATTACAATATACTACTTTTTATTTTTGTTTTTCATTTTAAACCTACATTCCTATTTCTGCAATATTACTAAAATTCAGAGTTACTATGTTATATAAATTATTCAACAAATAAAATAATTACTATATTTTATAGCTTGAAATGTGAAATATTATTTAGGTGTGTGAACATTTTAATTATTAATAATCCATGTTTAAAATAAAAGAATATATATAAGAGAATCATTCATACCATATATTTATTATTAATAAAAAATGAACGTATATCATTTCTATCGTTCACGTTATACCATGTATTTTTAACGTTCATAGCGGACGATGTGTTACGTCCGCTACTAATAATAGCGGATGACGTTAAAAATATTACCGTAATAATAGCGGATAACGTAAATTTTTTAGTTCTAATCTTGGCCGTAATAATATCTATATTGAACGGATAAAGATTATTTTGATTCATAATAAATGTATGTTATGAATCATTACCCATATATATTTTTGACATCTTTTCTATTTTTTACACTTTGTTCCTAAGGAGTAAGAACCTAAAATTTAACATCAACTATTAAAATAAAATTAAAATAAATTTCTAAAATATATATATTAAAATATGTCATAGACTTGTGTTTGTGTAGATGAATTTTTCTATTTATCATTTATAAAAATTAGACCCTTCATATTAAATAATTAATCTTGACGTCAATTATATTTGTATGTCCAGCCCAGAATAGACTACCAGTCCTAAATTTAAATAGCCCAATGAATCACATCGTATATCTTAATGCAGATCGGGCCCTCACTCCAAAAGAACAGCAGCATAATTGGGCTTTGAAACCCATAAGGTGGTCAATTTCTTCGAAGCTGGTCGGGGCCTTAAATAACCAATTAAAAAAGGATAAATTACATATAGTAGTACATTTTTATAAATAATTACAAAAATCATACACCTATAAAATAATTACAAAAGTATTACACTTTTTTATTTTTATTTTCAATTTTAACATAATTAAAGGTCCTTAAATTAAGGGATTAATATGTAATGACTGACATGGCAATATCAGTGTAATTAAAATTCCTTAATTTAGGGGATTAGTTTTGGTAGGTGTCATTTTCTCTCTCATCTCCTCCTACTGCCATTTTATGTACGCCACTGCAATTCTATTATTCTAATTTCATATTTAAAGACAAAAGCTGAAAAGTGAAGAGAGAAGATGAAGACACCAGTGAAGAGAGAAGATAAAGACGACATTTTGCCATTTTCTCTCTCATTTTCTTCTATTCTGCCATTTTTTCTTCAAAATATGAAGACGCCATTTCTGCCATTTTTGTATAAAAGATGAAGACGCAATTTCTTCCATTTTCTTTTATTCTGCCATTTTTTCTCTCTCTTTCATTTTCCAATTGTTCTTCATATTTTTTTGTACTCTATTTTTGTAAGTACTTCTATTTTACCTATCTCTCTCGAGCACCAGTTTTTAAGATTTTCTCTTTAATTTCATTCATTTGGGGTTTATGATATTAATTTTATACAAAATGTGTGTTTGATTATGAATTTATGATCACTTTTTTTGTTGATTGGTGTTGATTGGTGTTTACCTTAGTATAAAAGTTTGATTACCTCAGTATAAAAGTTTGGTAACCAAACTTTTATACTAAGGTAACCAAACTTTTATACCAAGGTAACCAAACTGTCATACCAAGGTAACCAATCCACCTCCACACCATCAGTATTTTCATAGTGCAGTTGGTAACCAAACCTTCACACCAAGGTAACCAAACCTTCATACTAAGGTAACCTTGGTATAAATGTTTGGTTACCTTGGTATGACAGTTTGGTTACCTTGGTATAAAAGTTTGGTTACCTTAGTATAAAAGTTTGGTTACCTTGGTATAAAAGTTTGGTTACCTTAGTATAAAAATTTGGTTACCTCAGTATAAAAGTTTGGTTACCTTGGTAATTACCAAGGGTTAGTTACCTTAGTATAAAAGTTTGGTTACCTTAGTATAAAAGTTTTGGTTATCTTGTTATAAAAGTTTGGTTACCATGACATTACTAACGATCTTCTCCTCTGTAGTATCTTGAGAATTTCCTTTTACTACCAGAAAATGGTTGCTCCCGCCACTACCGCCCAAGCCTCAACCTCCACCGTCTCTGTAACCACCACTTGAGCTACCACCGCCATCTCCGCCACCACCGCCATTGTTACCTCCTCCATAGCCATCACCGCTGTGACGCCCCCAAAATAGGTATACAACACCCATTCTGAGTCGCCAAAATACATGGTACAGAAACAACTACATCTTTATTATTACAACACAAGAACTGTGAGTTTAAATACAAATATTGTCATTTAGACAATATCCACACTCAAATAAGTCCTCATTACAATTATTGATACATTATTTCATAAAAATGGTGAGGACTACTAAAGTAACTTCTAGAACCATCATTTCATACCCCGACTAGTACTCGCTACATTCTCGCCTCCTGAGAAAAATGGAACAAAAAGGAAAAGGGTGAGCTCAACTAGCCCAGTAAGAATATTATGACTAAGATAATACAGAACAAATTATTGTTAGTCTTCAACAGAAAAAAAATCTAATAGAATACAATAGACAACAAGTTTTAAATCAATAACTGCAGCGGAAACAGCAAACCATTAGAAGAGTCAAGTAGAGAATGAGTTCTACTATCTTCTAAGATTTAAAAGTCCATCATCAATATTTTATCCTTGTAACAACAATCAATAACCATCTTTAATCAAATATTCATCTTTGCACTACAGGCCAAAGATATTCATTTGTATCACCAGTCGGTCATGTTCATCTCAACCCTGTTCATCTTTGCACTACGGGCCAAAGATATTCATCAGTTAATCATTCATCTTTGCACTACGGGCCAAAGATATTCAGTAATATCATCATTTAGGACTGAGGATGATGAAAAATATCTTAAAGAAAACGAATCCAGTGAAACAAAATAACAAATATTAAGGATTCGTATTTCGATTTATCCATGTCCAAAAATACCTTATAATTATTCATAGTGAAGTAGAATTCAATAATGATCAAAACATGGATACAATCAAAGCTAGTACCCAGAATAGATATTTTGGACGAAAAGAAGAAAATTTTATTTTTCAGTGAATAGTAACTCGTGAATAGTAACTTGTGAATAGTAACTCATGAATAGTAACCCCGACGTGAAAAGTTCCAAATTTGATAAATATTTCCAACCAATATTTCGGCATAATGATATTGAAGAAATAATATTATTTTCGAATAAAATAACATCCCTTACCTCAAAATAATAGTACTTCTGACTGAATTTCGGGTATAGTGCTGACAGAAACCCGCACCGTATAGCAACACTCAAAGTATACTCACAAGAATACGCTCGATAATATAGAGAGAGAAAGAAAGAAAACTTTGTTTCTGGTGTGATTTTCAATTCTAACTTAGCCCTCTATTTATAGGAAAATGTTAGAACGCCAAAGGAGACTAAATAATAAAATATTAATATTATAAAACTCATTTCTACGCATGCCTAAAGACCAATTCAGCCACCAACCATCCTTGACCCAAATTAGCAGCCCACATGTGTTAGAATAAAAGTGGGTCCCACCCATAATTAATAAAAATCATTTTATTTTCCAAAACTTTAATAATTCATAAAAAATAACTCTTTTATCAGAAAATTCGAATCTCGCGACTTTTTATAGGAAATTCAATTCTCTACAACTTTGCAGAAGAAAATTTTTCCAAATTCCAAACAGAAATTGACCGAAATCCATAAACGGACGATTTTACAGGCTATAATCAAATTTCAATCAAGAAATAGGGTCCACCGACACACAAAATATGTGTTAATCATTTAATACAATAAAAAAAATACTCTTCCTCCTCATATACTCATATATCCCACATTCATTGTAAAATTATCACCATTATTATATTATTAAATATAATAATAAATTATTTTATCAGAAAAGATAAAATATCATTTTTTTAATAATTGCCACTTAAAAATTTTCTCCATCTACATCCACATAAAACTAATATTTTTCTCATCATATAAATCAATAATTAATTATTCACAAATAATATTACAGAATCACAGTACTGGCAACCAGGCCGTTCCCAGGAAAGAGGGGGCTTTCCAATAAGGATTTCTCCTTACTGGCGCGCAATTAGGTGACCAAACCTCTCCTTAGACAGAACTTTCTAGACATTGCTAATAATGTTATCTGATAATATTATTCAAATAATATGAATTATTGATCTGATAATGGGAAATCCTGTGCAGTAACAATTATTGAAACAACAATAATATGAAATATCAATGCAGCAATTATTGAACCAATAAAATAAAATATTGAACAGTAATTACTGTAACAATTATTGAGTAGTGCCTTCTTACGTACGAATCAATAATTCAACTATACTGTGCAATCTGTGTGCTACTGTGCAACCACGCGTTATTACTGTATTTTTAACCACCGGGTATTTCAACAGTATTAACGGTAACAACTACGCCGTTATTAATAAACAACATATACTTGTCGTTTTCTTCATCCAATCGCTTTTCGTTATGGGGCCCACAAAAGACTGCGCCGTCGTACGAATATTCCCCGACAGGAAGAATATTCCACGACCAAACGAATATTCCCCGACAACAATGAATATTTTATAACCACCTGCTTATTTGAAATATTTGCGCATTTTACCCATAACTAACCTCATTAATCAATTTAACACTTACTATTTCAAAATAATAAATAGAGGGAATTTAAATTTCATTTATTAATAATTTGGGGTCTTACAACCTCCCCTCCTTATGAAATTTCGTCCTCAAAATTGACGTACGTACCTGGTGTTTCGAAAAGATGAGGATACCTCGCTTTCATTTCCGTTTCCAACTCCCAGGTCATTTCCTCAATAGCATGGTTTCTCCACAAAACTTTAACTTATGGTATGACCTTCGTGCGTAGGACATGCTCTTTTCTATCCAAGATCTTGACAGGTACCTCTTCGTACGTTAAGTCTTCAGCTATCTCGTCCGGTTCTAACTCAATAACGTGGTCTGGGTCTTTCACATATTTACGTAACACAGATATATGAAAAATATTATGAACACGAGACATACTTGGAGGTAACGCGAGTCTATAGGCCACATTTCCTACTCGGTCAAGAATCTGAAATGGACCAATAAAGCGTGGATTGAGCTTTTCTCTCTTCCCAAATCTTGTAACTCCTTTCCATGGAGCCACACACAACAATACATGATCCCCAATGTCAAATTCCACGTCCTTTCGATGAAGATCCGCATAACTCTTTTGTCGATCCTGTGCTGTTTGTATACGTTGTCGAATCGTTTGGATCTTCTCTGTAGTCATGCGTACCAACTCTGGTCCCAACAATATTGCTTCACCCACCTCGTCCCAGCATACTGGAGAGCGACACTTTCGTCCATATAATGCTTCAAATGGGGCCACACCTATACTTGCCTGATAACTGTTATTGTAAGAGAATTCCACCAATGGTAGGTACTTATCCCAACTCCCTTTGAAATCTAGGACACAAAGTCTTAATAGATCTTCAAGAGTTTGAATAGTCCTCTCTGATTGTCCGTCCGTTTGAGGATGGTATGCCGAACTAAATCGTAAATCTGTGCCCATAGCTTTTTACAAGCTAACCCAAAATCTTGAAGTGAATCTTGGGTCACGATCCGAAACTATGGATACTGGCATGCCATGCAGTCTCACAATCTCATCTACGTATATACGAGCAAGACGTTCAAGGGAATAAGTCTCCCGTATCGGCAAGAAATGAGCAGACTTGGTTAATCTATCAACAATAACCCAAATAGCATTTATGCCTTGAGAAACCGTGGGAAGACCCGTAACGAAATCCATGGTAATGTGTTCCCACTTCCATTTCGGAATCTCAAGTGGTTGCAATGGACCCTTTGGCACTTGATGTTCCGCCTTTACACGTTGACAAGTTAAACACCTCGAGATAAACTTTGCAATCTCTCTCTTCATATTATTCCACCAAAATGTATGTCGAAGATCACGATACATTTTGGTACTTCCAGGATGGATTGCAAATGGTGTATTGTGTGCTTCCATCATGATCTTGTACTTCAAATCAGAATCGTTAGGAACACAAAGTCTGGAGTGGACTCGAAGTATTCCTTCTTCATCGATTCTTGCTTCTGGAAGAGAACCTTCTTGCACTTTCTTCTTCATATGCATCAGCTCTATGTCCGTAGCTTGAGCAGCTTTAACTTTATCGATTAAAGTCGGTTCTACTCGTATATTTGATATCATCATGTGGGTACTTGGAGCCTTCATCTCTATCTCCATCCTTTGCAAGTCATACAAAATGGGCCTTTGTGTTAACAACATCGCACTCGTACCCGCATATGATCTTCTACTCAATGCGTCAGCTACTACGTTCGCTTTTCCAGGATGATATTGAATAGTGTGATCGTAATCTTTCAATAGTTCAAGCCAACGTCGTTGCCGCATGTTGAGTTCTTTTTGGGTGAAGAAATATTTGAGGCTTTTATGGTCCGTATAAATCTCCACTTTCTCCCCATACAGGTAGTGTCTCCAGATCTTCAACGCGAAAACTACTGCTGCCAACTCCAAATCATGAGTAGGATAATTCCTCTCATATTCTTTGAGTTGTCGCGAGGCATAGGCTATGACTTTCCCATGTTGCATGAGAACACATCCTAACCCTTTGCCTGAAGCATCACTGTAGATAACAAATCCATCCGAACCAGATGGTATTGTCAGAACAGGTGCCGAAATGAGTCTCCTCTTAAGCTCTTGAAAACTCTTCTCGCATTCCTCGCTCTATACGAATTTGATATCTTTCCGAGTCAGGTGAGTTAACGGGGTAGCGATTCGAGAAAATCCTTCCACGAATCTCCGATAATAACCAGCTAAGCCCAGAAAGCTACGTACTTCGGTCACCGTCTTTGGTTGCTCCCAACTTTGTATTGCTTCAATCTTCGCCGGGTCAACAGATACTCCATGTTTTGACACCACGTGCCCTAGGAAAGCTACTTCCTCAAGCCAGAACTCGCATTTCTTCAACTTAGCATATAACTTGTTTTCACACAGCCTTTGGAGTACCAGCTTCAAATGATGCTCATGATCTTCACGGCTTTTGGAATATATGAGGATGTCATCAATAAAGACAACAACGAACTGATCCAAATAATCCTTGAATACTCGGTTCATCATATCCATGAAAGCCGCAGGAGCATTAGTCAATCCAAAAGACATGACTAGGAATTCATAATGCCCGTACCGAGTTCTGATGGCAGTCTTTGGAATATCCTCAGTTTTAACCTTCAGCTGATGATATCCAGAACGAAGATCGATCTTTGAAAAGAATTGTGCTCCTTGTAACTGGTCAAACAGGTCATCAATACGAGGTAGCGGATACCTATTCTTAATAGTGACATGGTTTAATTCCCGGTAATCAATACAAAGTCGCATACTCCCGTCTTTCTTCTTTATAAATAAAACAGGAGCACCCCAAGGAGATGTACTAGGACAAATGAAACCGATGTCCAACAACTCTTGTAGTTGGACCTTTAACTCCTGAAGTTCAATAGGAGCCATTCGATATGGGGTTTTAGAAATGGGCTTTGTACCAGGTTCAAGATCAATAAAGAATTCAATTTCTCGTTCCGGGGGTAGACCGGGAAGTTCTTCAGGAAATACGTCAGGAAAGTCAATAACAACAGGAATATTATTCAAATTTGACGTGTCTTTATTCAAATCCATAACATGGGCTAGGAAAGCTTGACATCCGTTTTTTAATAAACGAATGGCTTTATGGCTTGATATAACAGTGATTGATTTTAATGGCTTAGTTGTTTGAATTCGTACAACAGGTTGATTAGGAATATGAAAACTAACAACCTTACGAAAACAATCAATTTTGGCATGATGAGTAGTTAACCAATCAATCCCTAAAATCACATCAAAAGCAAGTATCTTTAAAGAGATAAGGTCAACAGGTAAGGTGATGGTGCCAACTTGGATCACACAAGATTTATAAACAGTGGATGTGATAAAAGTTTCTCCTAACGGAGTCTCCACAGATAAATCAAAGTCTAACTTCTCCGGAGTCAAGTTTAAACGTTGAGCACAAGCAGGAGAGATAAAAGAATGGGTAGAACCGGTATCTAATAAGGTATAAACTTCGCATGAATTTATGATTAGCTTACCCGTGATCACTTCGTTTGGGTTCCTCGCATATTGACCAGTCACGACAAACGCTCTTCCAGGAACCGTTGACTTTATCTTTACTGGGACAGCTTTTTGAGTCACCATTTGTGACAACCCCAAAACAGGTTCATTCCACCCAACCCATTCTGAGTCGTCAAATACATGGTACAGAAAACAACTACAACTTTATTACAACAATTGTCGTGCAAAATACAACAACACATATGCTGTGAGTTTGGATACAAATATATACCAAATGTGACATTGGACACCATCATGTATCAGCACCTCACAAAGGTACCTTACATAAAGGTACAGTCAAAAACTGTTTTAGAAACTAGAATCTTTGGGAAGTGCTCAAGGAAACCTTCGTACATGGGAGGTCACGCGTCTAGGTTATGATAGATATCATATGGCCACAGAATTATCCTTGGTTGACCCAATAGACCCCAAAGAAAAATGAGAAGATTACTATCATATTCTTCCCAATGGTGAGTCTTCTCTTGACTTATCATTATCTCCATTGTCTCTAATTGAGAATTATACTTCAAACAAACACCAAGATTATATAGGTAGTGCCCATAGATATACTCAGCAAGTGGATGAGCGCAACCCTGTCTTATGATGACACGAGGTTGTATGTCATTAGACATCTTGTATGATAGTGACAAAACACCCTTCCAACGTTGGGTTCGCCTCACCCTATTTTCTTCACCAAATATAACTACTAAATGATGACCACCGTTCTATTCCCTTGTTACCCCCGCTCGACCCAGCTACACTCTTATTACCTGAAAGGAATTGTGAAGCAAAAGGGTGAGCACAACTAGCTCAGTAAAGAATATCATGACTAAAGATAATTCAATTATCAATAGCCTTCATCAATAATAAATCAGAGATTTAGAACATATGGTAAATGACAAAAATTTCAACCATAGTTGCAGCGGAACGAGCAATCCATTAGAAGAGTCAAATAGACTATAAAGTCTATTATCTTCTCCATGTTAAAAATCCACCAACAATATTTTATCCATGTAACATCACTCAACAGTTCCTTTCCACAATCATATGAATAACTCATAATCATAATTGTGACTATAAATTTTTCTTCGCACCCAGGACGAAGAATATTTTCATCACCTGTCTTTACCTGAAACATCAAAGATCATGGTTATACCAAATCACAGTTCCTGTTTATAATCATACTAACAAATCCATCTTTGCACTACGGGCCAAAGATATTCATCAACAAACCATCTTTGCACTACGGACCAAAGATATTCAACAACAGTTCATCTTTGCACTACAGGCCAAAGATATTCATCAACAGGCCATCTTTGCACTACATGCCAAAGATATTCATCAACAATTCATATTTGCACTACATGCCAAATATATTCATATCTCAAAGAAATATATAATCATTTCAGAATTTATATAAACAATAATTATAACCATGTTGATCAATTCACCTTTGCACTTAAGCTTAAGATATTCAATTATAAATTCAATGGTCATGATCATACCAGTCACAATTCAACTTTGCACTACAGGCCAAAGAGAACCCTAGTCATGATCATACCAATAATCTACCCATCTTTACACTCCAGTGAAAGAGAATTTCAACATCAGGGTTATAAAAATGTTATATATGATGATAAAAATAATATGATCAACATATAATTTTAATCTCAAGAGTAATATTCGTAATTCATGAATAGTAAATCGTGAATAGTAACTCATGAATAGTAACCCCGACACAAAAGATAGAAATTCTACAATAAAATCCATACCAATATTTCGGTATAATGATATTGAAAGAATAACATTACTTAAATTTATAAACAATTTATTTTAATTGTTTACACTTTACTAATTAATGCATTTAATCATCATAAAATGCCAACTCTTACAATTTCATCATCAATAACCAAAACCCTCATCAAAAATCTGCATATACCTCATATAGGATTCTCAAGCTATAAAATCCTATTTTTCCAATTTTCTTTCTTCACAAAACATATTTAATTCATTTACTCATAACTAGACCATTTTCATGAAAAATACCAAATCCGTTCCAAAAATATTTCTTTTCTGGGATTTAGCATAATATAGTCCCATATTGAACATATATTTTTCTCAGAATTTTTAAAAGTCATTTACTATTTTTCATATGGCCAAAATAGCCGAATATTTAGACATTTATCAAAAATTGTACTTTTGTCTAAAAATTCTGAAATTTACAGAGTATACTTCTATCATATACATGTACTCTCAATAAAAATTTCATCAATTTTGGAGTTAACCACAAGGAATTATAAGCTGTTACTTTTAAAATAGTCTTTTCTCATAAAATTCATAACTCTCAATCTATACATCCAAAAATCACTATTTTTGGACACAATCAATAAAACTCATCAAAATATCATTCCAAATTTTTCCAGAATTTTTGAAGATCAGAAAAATTACGAAACTGAAAATCATAACAACCCTTAAAATCCCTTACTATCCCTTACTATCCCTTACTATCCCTTACCTCAAAAGAGCAGTACTTCTGATCGGTATAAGGTTGAAGGAAACTTGCACTGATGAATAGAAACTCACAGAGTATCTAAATACTCACAAAATACACTCAATAATCTAGAGAGATAAAGAGAGAAAACTTATGTTTCTGGTGTGATTTTCAATTCTAACTTAGCCCTCTATTTATAGGAAAATTTTGGTAGGTTTGACCTGCAACCTGATGGCTTTACCTGCTACTATTCCCACCCACCACATTTAAAATATAATTCAGCACATTTCTTCACCAACCACAAGTGGGGCCCACCAATTCTAGAATTTTCCACCAAAATGATAAACTCCGAAAATTCAACAATTTCTGAACCAGTCATCTCGTAAAATTCATAACAAATCATACGTTTATTTTTAACGGTTCAAAATTTGTGGACATATACTCAACTTATATATGTATAACATATCCAAAAATTACCACGATCCAACGGTCGGATTAAAAATTATAACCCCCGCAAAATATCTCAAAAACCCTGATTTTTAATACCTCCATTCCGACAAAAATACTGATAAAAACCTCAACATTAACTCCTTCATTTTTAACCACAAAAATATATCCCTCATTTATATCCACATAAAATAAATATTTTCTTATCATATAAATCAATAATTAATTATTCACAAATAATATTACAGAATCACATTTATGACAACCAGGCCGTTCCCAGGAAAGAGGGGGCTTTCCAATAAGGATTTCTCCTTACTGGCGCGCAATTAGATGACCAAACCTCTCCTTAGACAGAACTTTCTAGACATTGCCAATAATGTTATCTAATAATATTATTCAAATAATATGAATTATTGATCTGATAATAGAAAATACTGTGCAACAACAATTATTGAAACAACAATAATATAAAATATCAACGCAGCAATTATTGAATCAATAAAATAAAATATTGAACAGTAATTACTGTAACAATTATTGAGTAGTGCCTTCTTACGTAAGAATCAATAATTTCAAAAATATTGTGCAATACCGTGTGCTACTGTGCAATAACGCGTATTACTGTATTTTAACCACCGGGTATTCCAACAGTGTTAACGGTAACAACTACGCCGTTATTTGTAAAAACTTAAATTTGTCGTTTTCTTCATCCGATAGTTATTCGTTATGGGGCCCACAAATAGCTGCGCTGTCGTACGAATATTCCCCGACAGAAAGAATATTCTACGACCAAACGAATATTCCCCGACAACAATGAATATTTTATAACCACTTGTGTATTTTGAAAAAAATTCATATATCACCCTTAACTTTAACATTTATCAATTTAACCATTTACTGAATAGAAAAATTGAATACTTTTATTTCATAAAATTCGGGGTCTTACAATCTCCCCTCCTTATGAAATTTCGTCCCCGAAATTGACGTACCTGGTATTTCAAAGAGTTGAGAATACCTTGCTTTCATTTCAGATTCCATCTTCCTTATCATCATGATTTCTCCATTGCTCATCTCCTGTATTTCAGATATCTTTCTAGAATACAGCTTCAAAACAAGGGTTAATTTAACAAATTAACATATCACATAATATCCCGATATTATGACTGACCAACAAATAAGCTTAGGTAGGACACACTAGCGAAGGATTTACTCATCTCTCCCCTCCTAGTTATATTCCCCGATCTCCGCCAGAGATCATATCCCTAAGCTCTGATACCACCTGTGACAACCCCAAAACAGGTTTATTCCACTCAACCCATTCTGAGTCGTCAAATACATGGTACAGAAAACAACTACAACTTTTGTGACGCCCCCAAAATTAGGTATACATCACCCATCTTGAGTCGTCAGATACATAGTACAGAATACAAATACAACTTAATAATACAACTGTCGTGTACAATACGACAAAACATAAACTGTGAGTTTGAATACAAATATTAACTTCTAGAGAGTATTCATACTCAAAAGGAGTCCTCATTACATTTATTAACACACCATTATATAGAATAGTGAGGACTACTAACTAATACTATTCTTCGGACCATCACTCCGTTCCCCGACTTGCCCCAGCTACGTTCTCATTTCCTGAAGAGAACAGTGAAAGAAAGGGTGAGCTCAACTAGCCCAGTAAGAAATATTATGACTAAGATAATGCAGAATAAATTATCATTAGCCTTCAACAATGTTAAACTGATAAAATATAATAGACATCAAGTTTAACTGTAGCGGAACAAGCAATCCATTAAAAGAGTCAAGTAGAAAATAAACGCTACTATCTTTTATGATTGAAAAAGTTTTTCAACACTGTGATCGCTGGGACTCAGCTTAATAAAATAATCCACATCATCGAATCACCCCTGCACTACGGCCAAGGATATTCGTATATTCATTAATGGTCATGATCATGCCAACAACTGTCCATCAATGCACTACGGGCCAATGAGGACTTTTACCACATCATTTGCAACATTACGGTCATGATTATACCGAATAATCCCTGGTCATAATCATACCAAGTCCATCTATACACTACATGCCACAGATGACTTTCAACATTTTATAAACATGAGGATGATGACAATGATATAAGAATTCAATAAAACAAGTTCAAGAATTAATTTATCCAGGAATTAACAACGTCCAAATTGTCAACATGATACTGCATTGTGGAGTAAAATTCAAGAACGCTTAGAAGAATATTTTCTTGAAAAGATACTGGATGAAACGCAACTATCAAGGATATTCCACAAATTTCATGGAGTATAGAAGTCAAAACTTAACCAACTGAGTACAATAAAGAATGGAATAACAAAAGAAATCACCATGCATGCGATAGACCGCACAGACAGGTTATTCCAATAGAATAATAAATAATGGAACCAGGTCCGGCGTAAACGCACAGACAGGATATTCCGACAGAATAATAAATAATGGAACCAGGTCCGGTGTAAAACATACAGACAGGATATTCCAACAGAATAATAATAAAACGGAACCAGGTCCGGTGTAAAACACACAGACAGGATGTTCCAACAGAATAATAAACGGAACCAGGTCCGGTGTAAAACACACAGACAGGATGTTCCAACAGAATAATAGAAGAATGTCACCAAGTATAGGGTAGACCGCGTATACTGGTTATTCCAACAGAATAATAACGAATGGAATAACAGAAGTTCTCTTCATGAATATAAAAGAAATAATATTCCCTACCTTAAAAGAACTGGATATTGGAAAAGTGATGTAGCAGAATACTTTTATTCTCTTTCTCTTATTCTCTCTATACTTTCTCTCTCTATAGCTTGAATGAATTCGTGAAAAATAATGAAGCCCTAGGCCTCTATTTATAGAAAAACTGAGGGTGGCTCTTGATCTTAACGAAGGGTCAAATGACTCTTGGTCTTAACGAAGGGTCAAATGACTCTTGGTAATATTGAAGGGACAACTACTATTGACGAAAGTAATTACTATTGACCAAGGTAAATACTATTGACGAAGGTAATTACTATTGACCAAGGTAAATACTATTGACGAAGGTAATTACTATTGACGAAGAGACTCTTAGATGATGACATATGGCCCCCCATAAAATAACCAAACTTACCACAACGTTTCAATTATTGATTTAATAATATAACATATTATACAGATGATACTATGACAATAATTTAAGAGATATGATGCAGCAATTACTGTAGCAATAATTGAGTATAGCTGAGTGACTTCTCACGTAAGCATCAATAATCAATACCGTGTGCTACTATGCAACCACGCGTATTACTGTACTTTTACTACCGAGTAGTTCAACAGTTTTAACGGTTTTAACGGTAACACCTCAGCCGTTATTTTTATAGAAAGATAATTCTGTCGTTTTCTCAATCCGACAATAATTCCGTTGTGGGGTCTACCAATGATTGTGCCGTCGTACGAATATTCTCCGACAAAAAGAATATTCTCCGACCAAACGAATATTTTATAACAACTTGCTTACTTTGTAAAATTTATAAATATTACCCACAACTATAATATTATATCAAATTAACTCCATAATATTCAAAAATGATATTTATAGAAAATTCATCTTTATTTATAAAAATTGGGGTCTTACAACTTTATTACAACAATTGTCGTGCAAAATACAACAACACATATGCTGTGAGTTTGGATACAAATATATACCAAATGTGACATTGGACAGCATCATGTATCAGCACCTCACAAAGGTACCTTAAATAAAGGTACAGTCAAAAACTGTTTTAGAAACTAGAATCTTTGGGAAGTGCTCAAGGAAACCTTCGTACATGGGAGGTCACGCGTCTAGGTTATGATAGATATCATATGGCCACAGAATTATCCTTGGTTGACCCAATAGACCCCAAAGAAAAATGAGAAGATTACTATCATATTCTTCCCAATGGTGAGTCTTCTCTTGACTTATCATTATCTCCATTGTCTCTAATTGAGAATTATACTTCAAACAAACACCAAGATTATATAGGTAGTGCCCATAGATATACTCAACAAGTGGATGAGCGCAACCCTGTCTTATGATGACACGAGGTTGAATGTCATTAGACATCTTGTATGATAGTGACAAAACACCCTTCCAACGTTGGGTTCGCCTCACCCTATTTTCTTCACCAAATATAACTACTAAATGATGACCACCGTTCTATTCCCTTGTTACCCCCGCTCGACCCAGCTACACTCTTATTACCTGAAAGGAATTGTGAAGTAAAAGGGTGAGCACAACTAGCTCAGTAAAGAATATCATGACTAAAGATAATTCAATTATCAATAGCCTTCATCAATAATAAATCAGAGATTTAGAACATATGGTAAATGACAAAAATTTCAACCATAGTTGCAGCGGAACGAGCAATCCATTAGAAGAGTCAAATAGACTATAAAGTCTATTATCTTCTCCATGTTAAAAATCCACCAACAATATTTTATCCATGTAACATCACTCAACAGTTCCTTTCCACAATCATATGAATAACTCATAATCATAATTGTGACTATAAATTTTTCTTCGCACCCAGGACGAAGAATATTTTCATCACCTGTCTTTACCTGAAACATCAAAGATCATGGTTATACCAAATCACAGTTCCTGTTTATAATCATACTAACAAATCCATCTTTGCACTACGGGCCAAAGATATTCATCAACAAACCATCTTTGCACTACGGGCCAAAGATATTCAACAACAGTTCATCTTTGCACTACAGGCCAAAGATATTCATCAACAGGCCATCTTTGCACTACATGCCAAAGATATTCATCAACAATTCATATTTGCACTACAGACCAAATATATTCATATCTCAAAGAAATATATAATCATTTCAGAATTTATATAAACAATAATTATAACCATGTTGATCAATTCACCTTTGCACTTAAGCTTAAGATATTCAATTATAAATTCAATGGTCATGATCATACCAGTCACAATTCAACTTTGCACTACAGGCCAAAGAGAACCCTAGTCATGATCATACCAATAATCTACCCATCTTTACACTCCAGTGAAAGAGAATTTCAACATCAGGGTTATAAAAATGTTATATATGATTAGGGGTGAAAAACGGTCCGGGTTACTCGGTACCCGACTCGGATCCGACTCGAAAATTTGATCCGAGACTCGGATTCGGTAGGCAACCGAGCCGAATATAGGCCAAGCTCGTTTTTTGGGTTATAATACTGAACTCGAATGTGAGCAACACACTGTTCGCTCGTTTTAGGGTTCGAGTACGCTGCCTTCATCTGATCCATGCTCAATCCTTACGAGATGATCCCTACTCGTTTAGGGGTTCCATACATACTCGATTTTTAGTCTCTGACTTTGATTTTTATAAAGAAGTGGAAAGGTTTTCCTATTCACCTCTATCATATTTGCTAGCCTCGCCTCTTCGTTTACTGCAATTTTGTAGGCTCGAGATTTCATATTTGCTGGGACTTATGACTGAATCATCCCACAAAAGAGGCTAAATATATGAAAAATTATTGATTCAAACTCAAAATCACAAATTCCTGATTTCCTAAAAGATGAACTGTGATGACGAAGTGTAAATGTGTAAGTTTTCTGTGTTTTAGTTTTTTCATATTTCTTCTTCAGTTCTTCTCTTTCACTTAAGTAATTTTTATATATGTATAGCTTTAATATTTCATACTCAATTTCATATAACTTCTAGTATATCAAAAATTCCCAATCAAAAAAAGTAAAGCCCCAATTTCTAGCTTTCAAATCGATCTTATTAAATAGAACACCTTGATGCTTCTGGTACTGGTTTATACATATATATTAATTGTTTTATATATGTATAACTATAATATTTTATAATGTATATATGTATAAGCAGTTTAGCTTCTTTTTTAGCAACAGTAATACTTTGTTATGAGATTTCCTGAATACTTAGACAAGGCATAGATAAGCTTCGTCATATTGTGATTTATCTGCCCAAAAGTAGTCCTTTATGCATACACAAAATTTTGGACAAAGAAAACATTGAACATCTTTAGTTATTTTCTAAACTTTATTTGATCTTGGCTCTATATATTGCAACTTTGAAATTATTTAATGTGGCTATGGTAAATAATTTGAAGTGCATTTGCAGGGCCCCTAAGGCCCTAATGTATATTTTGAATATGATAATACAATCAACCTTGAAGCTGAATTAACAAGAAGTAAGAGAATTAAATGCGGTTGTTGTGGATGAAAAGGGGCATCTCTTGGGTGCTATGAGAAGAGTTGTCCCAGAAGCTTTCATGTTCCTTGTGCGAAGTTAACTCCACAATGTCGATGGGATTATATTACTAGATTGGGTTTGAAAAGAAACTTTATAAAAAATACATACCACAGCTGAATTTATTTTCTTGGTACATGATAACTTTGTCATGCTATACTCTCTTTATGCTTCTTTGAAATTGCCAGATGAGGTATCTGGATCTCATAAAAAACAGAAAGTGAGATGCCTTCCAAGAAGGTATATGAACTTACTCAACTAATTGGTTCTTAAATTTTTATTGAACTAACATTCATTTTCCTTATTTTGTTTCTCTAACTCCCTCTTTTTTTAATGTTGTTTTGCAGACAACCTCCCCCAAAAGTGGTGGTTAAAAATGATAGTTGCTCGAGTTGGAACTCTAATGGTTTGTCGAGAAAATTGGTTGTTTGTTGTTCAGCTCTCACTGTTGCAGAGAAGGTAAACAAATGTCTGGTTCAAAATTTTCCTTTGGAGGGTTTCTAAGTGAAATGTCATAAAATGATAAATACATTTGTTGGGTGGTTTATTAGCCAAATGCAATAAACGAGCTGCAAGTAATTTCTTCAAATGTCCTGATTCTGGTTAGCTGCATTATATAACACTGCTTTTAATGTATTATAAGATGTGGTAGTTTTTAATGCTTCTTGTCCTTATAAAAGGTGGGCACTTGTTGCAACTAAAGCTAGGATTCTTCCCATCTTTTCTTGTAGGATCTTATGAATGAGATTTTCTTAAATGCCATTAAAGGTAAAATCGTTTTTAAATACTTAGAGTATTGATGACATAAATTTTAACTAGATTTTTAGTTCTTTTATATTCCCGATGATGAATAATCAGAGCCTTAAAGTAACTGATTCAAGTAATTATGCAGCTTTTTCACCATTGAAGAGTTTGCTAACTAGATATGCAACTTCAGTTAAACTTCACATATAGATGTTCTTTATTAGCAATTAAGTGTGTTTTACAGTTTCTTAGCAATAATCACATGAACTTGATGCTTTCCTTTATGTATTCGAGGGCTGCAAATAATGTTAGAAGTCAATCTTTAGAATTCTCATTGTAATAATGGTTCTATTTATGTTTGTTATTATTCTCTTATTGTTCACTGTTTGTTATCGTTGACTTGTTTTAGTTGAGAATATAAAGTTATTAGTGGTTTTTGAGTGTTGCAATATTACACTTTTGCAGGACCCATTTTGCACACAATGGAATCGAGTAATTAAATTTCATTGGGATGTTTTATTTCTCAATATGTCCCTGTGATCAGAGGGAAACAAGAATATTTATTCAAGATGAGGTTGGTATACCAGTATTCAACAATCAAGGTGATTCGTCTGCCTTCCGAGAAGAGCATATACTTGCAATTCAAATGAAGAAATCATATATGATGATGAGGTATACAATAACATGTTATGTTAGCTTCATTACAATTTTGCATTCTTAATCTAAAACACTAGCCTTACCTCTAATTTAAAGGTAAAGGAAAACAACATGCTCCCAACTCAATCCATCTTCTTGAGGCATGAAAGTACGAACAAAAGTAGTTTTCCTGGTTTTGGAATCACTAAGACGAATGAGGAATGTGCATGGTCTACAGCAACTAGAGAAGTCGAAGCACTAGTTCATCTGAACAAAAATGTTACGTGTTCCTTATCTCATACTGGCTTTTAAAAAGTGAACAAATCCTGTAAAAGTAGTGTTCACCATTCTATGGTTGATTAAGTCATATTGATGTCATTTCTGCACTTCTATTGAAAGATGTTAGCGGTAGCCTCAAACTCTCAATTTGTAATTTGGTAGGTGTATTATTAGTGTGTGCGCGTTGTGTGTGAAGAGTGTGTGTAAGCGAGGGAAAGATAGAGAGATGAGAGTAGCATACTCAGGAAGGTAAATGATTACTTTGCTAGCCTAACTCTACCGAATCAAATATATGTTGCAGAGAAGAATTACTACTCACTTGATTAATTTTTTGTGTTATTTCATTCTTAAAATCCGTTGTGTTCTTAACTATTGCAGGTGGTTGAGGAAAAACGAAGCCTAGATTTTCTTTCCATTTCCAGCCACATAAGGAAGATTTTTTTGGGATGTTAATGAGACTTGTTATGTCGTCCAAGGCTATGTCATTGCTTGAAGAATTTGAGTCCATTAAGCACATAATAGTATATGAGATTGGATAAATGTAATGATGTTACTAGAAATTGTATCATAGTATAATTAATATTATAAATTTATCATTGTAATTTTTTTAGCACGTGTATTTTTATATATAAATGAAATTGAAGTTTTTCTAAGTTTTAATTTTTATGTCTCATTTTGGTGTGATCTATCTCAAACTCGAGCTCGAATAGAAAGGCTCGTGAGTTACTCGTTGTGAAAACGAGTCGAGTAACTTCGAGCCGAGTAGTATCGAGTAATTCATCGAGTCGAACTTGAGCAACTTTAGAAATTATTAATTCGAATTCGAGTCGAACCTGAACACATATTTTTTAATCCGAGTCGAGCTTGAGCATTAGGGTGTTCGGATCGACTCGGGATCATTTTCACCCCTATATATGATGATAAAAATAATATGATCAACATATAGTTTTAATCTCAAGAGTAATATTCGTAATTCATGAATAGTAAATCGTGAATAGTAACTCATGAATAGTAACTCCGACACAAAAGATAGAAATTCCACAATAAAATCCATACCAATATTTCGGTATAATGATATTGAAAGAATAACATTACTTAAATTTATAAACAATTTATTTTAATTGTTTACACTTTACTAATTAATGCATTTAATCATCATAAAATGTCAACTCTTACAATTTCATCATCAATAACCAAAACCCTCATCAAAAATCTGCATATACCTCATATAGGATTCTCAAGCTATAAAATCCTATTTTTCCAATTTTCTTTCTTCACAAAACATATTTAATTCATTTACTCATAACTAGACCATTTTCATGAAAAATACCAAATCCGTTCCAAAAATATTTCTTTTCTGGGATTTAGTATAATATAGTCCCATATTGAACATATATTTTTCTCAAAATTTTTAAAAGTCATTTACTATTTTTCATATGGCCAAAATAGCCGAATATTTAGACATTTATCAAAAATTATACTTTTGTCTAAAAATTCTGAAATTTACAGAGTATACTTCTATCATATACATGTACTCTCAATAAAAATTTCATCAATTTTGGAGTTAACCACAAGGAATTATAAGCTGTTACTTTTAAAATAGTCTTTTCTCATAAAATTCATAACTCTCAATCTATACATCCAAAAATCACCATTTTTGGACACAATCAATAAAACTCATCAAAATATTATTCCAAATTTTTCCAGAATTTTTGAAGATCAGAAAAATTACGAAACTGAAAATCATAACAACCCTTAAAATCCCTTACTATCCCTTACTATCCCTTACCTCAAAAGAGCAGTACTTCTGATCGGTATAAGGCTGAAGAAAACTTGCACTGATGAATAGAAACTCACAGAGTATCTAAATACTCACAAAATACACTCAATAATCTAGAGAGAGAAAGAGAGAAAACATATGTTTCTGGTGTGATTTTCAATTCTAACTTAGCCCTCTATTTATAGGAAAATTTTGGTAGGTTTGACCTGCAACCTGATGGCTTTACCTGCTACTATTCCCACCCACCACATTTGAAATATAATTCAGCACATTTCTTCACCAACCACAAGTGGGGCCCACCAATTCTAGAATTTTCCACCAAAATGATAAACTCCGAAAATTCAATAATTTCTGAACCAGTCATCTCGTAAAATTCATAACAAATCATACGTTCATTTTTAACGGTTCAAAATTTGTGGACATATACTCAACTTATATATGTATAACATATCCAAAAATTACCACGATCCAACGGTCGGATTAAAAATTATAACCCCCGCAAAATATCTCAAAAACCCTGATTTTTAATACCTCCATTCTGACAAAAATACTGATAAAAACCTCAACATTAACTCCTTCATTTTTAACCACAAAAATATATCCCTCATTTATATCCACATAAAATAAATATTTTCTTATCATATAAATCAATAATTAATTATTCACAAATAATATTACAGAATCACATTTATGACAACCAGGCCGTTCCCAGGAAAGAGGGGGCTTTCCAATAAGGATTTCTCCTTACTGGCGCGCAATTAGATGACCAAACCTCTCCTTAGACAGAACTTTCTAGACATTGCCAATAATGTTATCTAATAATATTATTCAAATAATATGAATTATTGATCTGATAATAGAAAATACTGTGCAACAACAATTATTGAAACAACAATAATATAAAATATCAACGCAGCAATTATTGAATCAATAAAATAAAATATTGAACAGTAATTACTGTAACAATTATTGAGTAGTGCCTTCTTACGTAAGAAACAATAATTTCAAAAATACTGTGCAATACCGTGTGCTACTGTGCAATAACGCGTATTACTGTATTTTAACCACCGGGTATTCCAACAGTGTTAACGGTAACAACTACGCCGTTATTTGTAAAAACTTAAATTTGTCGTTTTCTTCATCCGATAGTTATTCGTTATGGGGCCCACAAATAGCTGCGCTGTCGTACGAATATTCCCCGACAGAAAGAATATTCTACGACCAAACGAATATTCCCCGACAACAATGAATATTTTATAACCACTTGTGTATTTTGAAAAAAATTCATATATCACCCTTAACTTTAACATTTATCAATTTAACCATTTACTGAATAGAAAAATTGAATACTTTTATTTCATAAAATTCGGGGTCTTACACCATTCCCGCTGGACTTGGTTTTGCTATAGTGCAATCTCGAGCGATATGTTCTTCCTTTCCACAATTATAACATACCTTAAACTGTTGTGGGCAGTTTGGGCTGATATGTCCTTCTTTTCCGCACTTATAGCATATAACCGGTGGTCGTTCTCCTCCCTTGGAACCAGTTGTTGCTGGTGCTGACGTCTTCGTATTGTCATTGTTGAATCTCCTCTTTTTAAAATCTCCTCCCGACTCGCTTCTTCTATTTTCATAGCCACGATTACCACCAGAGTGGTTGTCGTTCTTGTCTGTACTTTTCTTTCTCCGCTGGTTATCATTGTTCTGATGACTGCTGTCACCGATATGATCCTGATTGTGGTCCCTCAGTTGACCGTACTCATTATCTCGCTCTAATAATTGAGCCCTGTTG
Source organism: Panax notoginseng (assembly GCA_016801055.1). Classification (NCBI taxonomy): domain Eukaryota; kingdom Viridiplantae; phylum Streptophyta; class Magnoliopsida; order Apiales; family Araliaceae; genus Panax; species Panax notoginseng. The sequence goes on from CM029021.1 coordinate 173,480,003, forward strand.
ACAACATCTGAATAGAGAGAAAATTTATGAGAAATGAGATATTGACGTATGCCGGGTTTCAAACCTCTTAGAAACATCCTCGTCATACGTTCCTCATTCTCCACCAAATGAGGTGCAAACCTGGACAACTCTGCAAACTTCGCCTCGTACTGAGATACCGTCATATTATTCTGCTCTAGTCTAATAAACTCTACCTCCTTCATATGACGAATACTTTCAGGAAAGTACTTATCATTGAACAGTTTCTGAAATGTCTCCCAAGTCATGCTGAGTGCGGCTGGATGGGTACGCTTCACAGACTCCCACCAGTAGTCTGCCTCGCCACGGAACATAAAGGTGGCGAATGGAACCTTCTGTTCCTCCGTGCATCCCAAGACATCGAATATCTTGGTAATTTGCTTGACCCACGTTTCCGCCATGATCGGATCCGGCTTTCCCTTAAATTCTGGTGGTCCCAATTCTTTGAACTGTTTGGCTGTGACAAACCGTGAATTACTATCATTTCCTCCTGTATTTTGAACACGAGTCTCCCTCGTCTGGTTTTGCATGAATTGCAAAAAACTTCTAAACATTCCATCATTCATCATCTGCTCATTGGTGTTGTTCACAGGAGGAACATTGCCAGCCTGTTGCACGTTCTCCTCGTTGGTAAGCACCGGTGTCTCCACGGTTTCATTTACTCCACTGTTAACATTCTCAGTCGACATTTCTCAAATACTGCCATAAAACAAGGGTTAATTAAATAAATTAACAAATCACATAATACCCCTATATTATGACTGACCAATAAATAAGCTTAGGTAGGACACACTAGCGAAGGATTTATTCGTCTCTCCCCTCCTAGTTCTATTCTCCGATCTCCGCCAGAGATCATATCCCTAAGCTCTGATACCAACTGTGACGCCCCCAAAATAGGTATACAACACCCATTCTGAGTTGCCAAAATACATGGTACAGAAACAACTACATCTTTATTATTACAACACAAGAACTGTGAGTTTAAATACAAATATTGTCATTTAGACAATATCCACACTCAAATAAGTCCTCATTACAATTATTGATACATTATTTCATAAAAATGGTGAGGACTACTAAAGTAACTTCTAGAACCATCATTCCATACCCCGACTAGTACTCGCTACATTCTCACCTCCTGAGAAAAATGGAACAAAAAAGAAAAGGGTGAGCTCAACTAGCCCAGTAAAGAACATTATAACTAAGATAATACAGAACAAATTATCGTTAGTCTTCAACAGAAAAAAAAATCTAATAGAATACAATAGACAACAAGTTTTAAATCAATAACTGCAGCGGAAACAGCAAACCATTAGAAGAGTCAAGTAGAGAATGAGTTCTACTATCTTCTAAGATTTAAAAGTCCATCATCAATATTTTATCCTTGTAACAACAATCAATAACCATCTTTAATCAAATATTCATCTTTGCACTACAGGCCAAAGATATTCATTTGTATCACCAGTCGGTCATGTTCATCTCAACCCTGTTCATCTTTGCACTACGGGCCAAAGATATTCATCAGTTAATCATTCATCTTTGCACTACGGGCCAAAGATATTCAGTAATATCATCATTTAGGACTGAGGATGATGAAAAATATCTTAAAGAAAACGAATCCAGTGAAACAAAATAACAAATATTAAGGATTCGTATTTCGATTTATCCATGTCCAAAAATACCTTATAATTATTCATAGTGAAGTAGAATTCAATAATGATCAAAACATGGATACAATCAAAGCTAGTACCCAGAATAGATATTTTGGACGAAAAGAAGAAAATTTTATTTTTCGGTGAATAGTAACTCGTGAATAGTAACTCGTGAATAGTAACTCATGAATAGTAACCCCGACGTGAAAAGTTCCAAATTTGATAAAAATTTCTAACCAATATTTCGGCATAATGATATTGAAGAAATAATATCATTTTCGAATAAAATAACATCCCTTACCTCAAAATAATAGTACTTCTGACTGAATTTCGGGTATAGTGCTGACAGAAATCCGCACCGTATAGCAACACTCAAAGTATACTCACAAGAATACGCTCGATAATATAGAGAGAGAGAAAGAAAGAAAATTTTGTTTCTGGTGTGATTTTCAATTCTAACTTAGCCCTCTATTTATAGGAAAATGTTAGAACGCCAAAGGAGACTAAATAATAAAATATTAATATTATAAAACTCATTTCTACGCATGCCTAAAGACCAATTCAGCCACCAACCATCCTTGACCCAAATTAGCAGCCCACATGTGTTAGAATAAAAGTGGGTCCCACCCATAATTAATAAAAATCATTTTATTTTCCAAAACTTTAATAATTCATTAAAAATAACTCTTTTATCAGAAAATTCGAATCTCGCGACTTTTTATAGGAAATTCAATTCTCTACAACTTTGCAGAAGAAAATTTTTCCAAATTCCAAACAGAAATTGACCGAAATCCATAAACGGACGATTTTACAGGCTATAATCAAATTTCAATCAAGAAATAGGGTCCACCGACACACAAAATATGTGTTAATCATTTAATACAATAAAAAAAATACTCTTCCTCCTCATATACTCATATATCCCACATTCATTGTAAAATTATCACCATTATTATATTATTAAATATAATAATAAATTATTTTATCAGAAAAGATAAAATATCATTTTTTTAATAATTGCCACTTAAAAATTTTCTCCATCTACATCCACATAAAACTAATATTTTTCTCATCATATAAATCAATAATTAATTATTCACAAATAATATTACAGAATCACAGTACTGGCAACCAGGCCGTTCCCAGGAAAGAGGGGGCTTTCTAATAAGGATTTCTCCTTATTGGCGCGCAATTAGGTGACCAAACCTCTCCTTAGACAGAACTTTCTAGACATTGCTAATAATGTTATCTGATAATATTATTCAAATAATATGAATTATTGATCTGATAATGGGAAATACTGTGCAGTAACAATTATTGAAACAACAATAATATGAAATATCAATGCAACAATTATTGAACCAATAAAATAAAATATTGAACAGTAATTACTGTAACAATTATTGAGTAGTGCCTTCTTACGTACGAATCAATAATTCAACTATACTGTGCAATCTGTGTGCTACTGTGCAACCACGCGTTATTACTGTATTTTTAACCACCGGGTATTTCAACAGTATTAACGGTAACAACTACGCCGTTATTAATAAACAACATATACTTGTCGTTTTCTTCATCCAATCGCTTTCCGTTATGGGGCCCACAAAAGACTGCGCCGTCGTACGAATATTCCCCGACAGGAAGAATATTCCACGACCAAACAAATATTCCCCGACAACAATGAATATTTTATAACCACCTGCTTATTTGAAATATTTGCGCATTTTACCCATAACTAACCTCATTAATCAATTTAGCACTTACTATTTCAAAATAATAAATAGAGGGAATTTAAATTTCATTTATTAATAATTTGGGGTCTTACAACCGCCGCCTCTAAAGCCACCATTACCACCTCCTCCGACGCTGTCACCTCCTCCAAAGCTTCCACCTCCTCTAAAAATTGCCTCCGCCACCTCTTGCAAAGTACAAAATTTGTGTAGTCTTTCCTATAAAATTTGAATTTAAATATTTGAATTTATTTTTGTGGTTAGATCCCAGATATTTGAATTTGAATGATTAGTTATGACAGATATTTCTCCTTAATTTTAGGTTTCCTTATTAATATGAATTGCGTTATTTTTGTAATTATTTTGTGTATGTTTTATTTTTGTAATTATTTTCTAATTGTTGTATATTAGTGTTAAGGACCCATTAAAAAAGGATCAATTACATTTTATATTACATTTTAAAACATAATTACAACAATAGTGCACTCATTAAATATTTACATAATTAATGTCTTTAAAATTTTATTTTCATTATTAGTACATATTCATGCTTCCTTTAATTATGGGATGTGATTTAATTTTGTTGATGACATGACAATTCAATTTTTTTTTTGTCCCAAACTAAGGGTTAGAGTCATGATTTACGTAGAGAGAGAGAGAGATCACCAAAATATGTTTGATGGGTTTCAATTTCTACTCTCATCTAATCATCTTTCTTCTCAACAACCAATGTAGTTACTTTTTTTCCTTTTTCTTATTCTTCTTTACTTTTACTATCCTCTCTTTATCCATTCTCATCTCATATATTTATTGAAGAAGAAAACTTTTTGATAAAACAGAGCAACTGAGCTTCAAATCAATCATTAATTGTTTTCTCCCCAATCTTGTTGATAAAACCCAACATCCCTATTAAATGTTCTCTCGCCATGTATTGACCTTCTGCCGCTCCTCCTACTACGGTATTCGGCGACAACGTCGTTCTATCCCCAGCCATTGTAGCGAGTACCTACTTCTAAAACTATTTTTTTTCTTTTTCGGCCGACTTTGTGATTGATAGATTTGTCTCATCAGATCTGCCTTTTCTCGGAGGTTTATTTAGATTATCAATCACTTGGATTTCAAATCCTCTGCTCTGTTTCTTCCCCCCACTCTAATTAATCCAACTCCAGATGACTTCATTGTCAAACCAATCTAAAATGTCTCTGTCTTCAGTTTTCATCTAATTCTGGTTTTTCCCATCTCGTCTTTCTCCAAGTCAGATATTATTTGACAAACAGCTTACTAAAATAGGAGTTACATATTTCGTATCAGCTCTGTTTCAACATCAATGGCTTTGTTCCTTATGTCCTGCATATTAAAGAAACCGGAATGGGCTTTTTTTTTTTTTGAAGTAGAATATGAGTTTAACATATAATTATAAGGGGGTGTTTGGGTGTAGTTTTTTCATAATGCAGTTGGTGGCCAAACATTCGTATCAAGGTAACCAATTCAGTTTTGTTAAGTTATCAATTTTTTTTGAATGTGATACAATTAGTAGCCAAACTTCCATGAAATTGGTTGCTAAACTTTTAAATCAATGTAACAAATTCATACTGCAGGTGTTAAGGTAGATTTGGTTACCTTAGTATAAATATTTGGTTACCTTGATATAAATATTTGGCTACCTTAATACGAAGGTTTGGTTATCAATATTACATTATACATCACTCTCTTATCTCTCTCTTTTCTATGCAGTGTTCTATTTTTTATTTACCTTCATGAAATTGGTTGTCAAACTTTTAGACCAAGGTAACAAATTCATGCTGCAGGTGTGGAGGTAGATTTGGTTACCTTGATATAAATGTTTGGTTACATTGGTATAAAATTTTGGTTATCTTGGTATGAATGTTTGGTTATCAATATTACATTACACATCACTCTCTTACTCTATTTCCTGTGCAGTGTTCTATTTTTTATTAGTTACCTTGGTATAAATGTGGACATGGTTGTAGTAGAGAAATGAGGTCGGAGCAGAGAAGGTTCAAGAGGAGGAGGAAGAGAGAGAAAATGATAATGGCGAATCGGTTGAGGAAGAAAAAAATGATCTATGAAGTTTTCTTTTTGTTCTTCGTGTGATTTTTGAGTATTTGGGTTAGTTGGTAACTGCCAAACTAAGTGAAGTAGTTTTCTCCATGAATTAAGGGTTTTCTTTTTTTGTTGCATTGGATATAATGATGTGTATTGCACTATTATTGATATTATAATATAATTTTTCACTGTTAATATAATTATTTGGTTGATGCACTATTCTTGTAATTACTTTCTATTTGTTGTATACTTATGTAAAGAACCCAAAAAAAAACCGATGCACTTGAAGTAAAAATTTAGCCGAATAACAATTGAAAAATTTATTAATACGTGAAATTGATCACGTAACTGTAATAATAAAATAAACATAAATATATTATTTTCTTAATCTTGATTTATAATATACTACTCTTTTTATCTAAAAACGAAAAAGGGTATTATTTTTCTTCTGAATATTAAGAATGTGGAAATTTTTCAACACTTGAAAGACGGTGGTACCGAAAATAATCCAGGCAGGCCCAGCCCAGGTAGTAATTCTATACGTATACAGGATCTCTGCTCCGCCACGAAATTTGAGCCCTGTGGGCCTAACAATGGACTTGGAGGATCATCTTTCTTACAATAATAAGTCTTGCCGCCATTGTCAATGGATTAATTGAAAAATTCCCAGGCCAGAGACAAAAAGAATAGAAAATAACTACCCATAATTTAATTTTAGAGAAAAAGAAGCATGCAAAATAAAAATGATAAGAAATTTTTAATTATCTATTCCGCTTGTATAGTTTCTATCCAATTTCTTCTCATTCCCTTCAACCTTCCCCATTCCCTACTCCCTACTTCCAAACTGAACAACGTCGTGCAACTAGACACATATATATTAGCCCTTTAATTGTTTTAAATTACTCCTATGCCACTATCCCAACTTGTCTTGTGAAGTCTATTAATAACCTCCTATTAATTAATTATAAAACCTTGGGACCTAATTAATGATCCATCCATGTTCAATTCTCATTAGTTCTGTAAGTTTTTCCTTCTTCTTTATTATTATGTAATGGAAAATGTCAACAAATTTCATAACAAAACGTGAGAACTATAAAAGATAATAAGCTAAAACAATTTTTTAATTTCCATCGACATAACCTTTTCGTTATGCATAACACTACTTTTATGATTCCTTTTTTAATGTGAGGCTTTCTTTCCTCCCTATATAGATACTACTTGTATTCTATCCTATAATTGGGAGTTTTACTAATATTGTGATTGAATTTAATTATAAAAAAATTCTGTCTTCCCTCCAAAATGCAGTTCAAAGGTCTATCAAGAGAATTATTCAAGGAAAATGCTGAATAAACGGATCTTCTAATCTTTGAACTAGCTAAACTTATCTGGCCAAAGCGGCCGAGAATATCCCCAAGAAAAGAATGACAAGACAATGTTTTAATTTAGTTGACATTATACAGGAATCCAATCCAATCCACTGTACCTAATCTTTATATGAAGACAATTTTGTTCTCTATCAGATAAAGACTGCTAATCACTCGGGTAAGATGGGGAATCAGTTCCATCCAACTGAACTTTCCCCACGCTCAAACACCAGAGTCAGAGAAATGGCTTACAGTGCCATATTCAATTTCCCATCTGCAATTTCAATTTGTGCAGCTTGTCTATTCATCAACTTTATCACAATGGAATGGTATTGGACATGCACGCAAGACCTCGCAAACAGGAGGAGAAGTAATGAAGAAGACAAATTCACCATTATCGGCACACAAACAAAGTTGAGTGATTTATTAAAAATTTATAGACAAAATAACAAAGACAAGCTACACCACAAAAACTAAGCACACAAGACTTGTAACAATGTTTCTGCATTTATCTGAAAAGGATTCTCAGTAGTCTAATTATATAGATTTAAGGGCGAACAATTTCCTCTATGACTACCGAACAGGGTATCCAACAAATATTTAGCAAACCACTATGTTTCAACTTTCAACCTACAACTAGATAGTACCCCCCAAAAAAAACCTACAACTAGTTTGGTTAAAGTTTCATATTCTGCTAGTCTAAAGATCATGTTTTCTGCAATACAACTCGAAAACATCTAAACATTTCACCATAAGCTGAAATAGTTTAGAAAATATCGAAGAGGATACAACAGAAAATTATTTCTCAAGTATCTAAGGCACGCATGTATCCATTACATGGATGGAACAGTGAGAAACGAAAAAAGAATTGCAGGAAATTTTGGAACACTGTCTTAATCAACCAGAAGAGCGAGAACAAAAGGATAAAAAAATAAATAGAGAAAAGAAAATGACCAGACTTACTAAAATTGATTGACATGTGATAGACAAAAGATCCACTCCACTGCATTGTTATGATGGAAGATTAAACAAAGTAGATAAAATGAAAGGGAATTATTATTTTGGATAAAAGAAAATAAAAAGACACCAGCGATATCAATTTTATCCTAACCAGCAGAATGATAAGAAGAAATCTCAATGCAACAAATATAAGTTAATAAAAGATCATTCGTTGTTCTCCTTTTGGGTGTAAGGATTCAACCTAAGCAATTAAAGATACTTCAAGAGACCATTCTATTTCAAGACTTGTATAGCAATCAAGCACTACAAGATCTCGTGTGTTCACAAGAGATTGTGGAACGTTGAAAGTTAAGTACTGTAAAATAGTCAAAGCTAATGAAGCAGGTGATGCATTCAATCTCTGCACTAGATTAAAATATCTATATAATTAGAAATATTTCACTTGCTGCAGGCCTTGAAGCAAAATTCATCACAGGCAAGTTTCATATTTTCAAGCCGCTAATAAGAAAGTTTAAGAGGTTATTCCTCAACTTAAAAAACTGTTAAAGAATCAGAGTTATACCTCCTCGTCCTAAGATACCAAGAGGTCCAGCAGACCATCAATGTTCTAAAAGGCGCTAGGCGGGAGTCGGGCGGCCAGTGGAGGCCTAGCACCTAGGGGGCCTAGGCGGGGCCTGGGCGGGATTTTTCATTTTAAGCCAATTTTAATATTTTATCTTACATTTATCCAAACCAAACAATAATATAAAACAAAATAATCTATAATAAAGATAATAAAGGTCTTTGCTTAAAGTTCAAACACATACCCTTATTGCTAATGTCAAAGTTCAAACATAAACATGCAATTGTTCAAAGTTCAAACATATTTTTAACGTATTAGTTTTATTCATAAACAAGATTGTTATTAAATAATAAAATTTAAAATTTCAAGAATTTAATTCAATATTAAAACTTAAGAAACTAAACATAAATTTAAGAATTATATTGAATTAAACAAAATATTACAAATATATCATCATTTATATAATTTGAAGTTGATACAAGTTCAAAAATTACGACTATAATAAAATTATCTATTTTGATTTGATATTGTTCACTTCTTGTTGTGATTTGATATGCTAAAACCTGAATTATGAATATGGTAAATCATTAGAAAAATAAATATATCAAAATTTGATTTGGGTAGTTATTAGAATAAAAAAAAACCTCACTGCCTAAACCCCACCTAGTCCCTGCCTAATTCTCTGGAGGTTTTTTTTGCCGCTTTGGGCCCTAGTGAGGCGCTAGGGGGGGCCTAGCGCCTCGGCGAGGTGCTAAAGGGGGGCCTAAGGCCTAGGCGGGGCACCAAGAGGGGGACTAGCGCCTAGGCGGGGATTTTTAGAACACTGCAGACCATTAATTAAAATAATCGAGGCACAAGTTCAGTTATGTCAAATATGAAATTGAATATTCACTCATCAAATATGGAAGTCTCATCAGTGTCTTTTTCCAGAAAGGTAGCGTGACAACCAAATTTATACTATCATGAAGTGTGAATAAAAGCAACCTAAAATAAAGTGCAAAATCAAATTTCAGAAAAGAACTACATCTGAATGGCTATAAAGGATAGATTGCCATGTCACTATAGTAGGCATAAGTAGCCTCTTCATCATGGCCAAAGAAAGTAAAAAATGCTCATACACCAGAAAATTTACCAGATATGCCTTTTCCTTCATCCTTACCTGCATAATCATCACCGTCACTTTTGATGTCCATCTGCTTAGACACTGTGGACTCGCGCTGTGATGCAGCATTACTAGCTCCAGTAACTGACTGCTGGTATAGAACACCTCCTGCAAGTGTCACAAGGAGGCAAACCAATCCAAAAGGGGTAGCGTGCTTATCCCAAATCATCACATTGATCGCAACTGTAAGGAACTTGTTAACCACACCAGTCACAGTGAACCCAGTGGCAGAGATTGCCTTCCGGGCAGCAAACCCAAAGAAACTGATGAGCAACCCAAACACACAAGACAAAGATACTGCAGAAAATGCTACAAGATTAAACAAATTTCCAGAATTAGATCTGACAGCAGTGAAGACATCGGCATACTCCCCCGTAGCAATCCAAAACAACGGAGCCATCATCAATGACAACAAGTTATTGTAGTACACAAAACCCCAAGTGCTCAGACCAAGATTCGTCACCATGTGTTTGATGTAAACCATCTCAGTGGTGATTGTGACCAAATAAGCTAATGCCCATGAATAGGCGGTGAGCGTAAAACCGGAATCTGTGGCAACATACCCAACAGCACCCCCCAAAATAATCAACAGCGCCAAAAATGTAAGCTTTGAAGGACACGGTTGCTTTCTAAAAGCAGTATCAGCAATGGCAACCAAAAGGGGAGTCAATGATCTGAACACTATAAATGTATCTACATTGGCATGACGAAGCAAATTTGTATTTGTAAAGATGGCGAGGTAGAAAACAATTGCAGCAGGCATGAATTTCTTTGCAGTCTCAAGTATGAACGGATCGTGATGCAACAACCCCAATTTGCCTAAAACCCAAACACCTAGAGCTGAAGTGAGGTACTGCAACGCAGTGAGAAGACCAGGGTAGTTGAATTTGGTAATGGCAAACTTATTTATCACTGCAAGTAAGCTGGAACATAGAGCATAACCAATTACAAGACTACTTGTTGCATAGTGTTGTTTCGCAGCATCAAATCTAATAGAAGCCATTGTTTTTGTTATTGGTTTCTAATCGTTCTTTTTTTTCTGCCTCGCCAAACTCTCCTCGTATTTGACAGTAGAATTTTGGAAAGAGCTAAGCTGCTAAGGAGTTGATCTGCTAAATTCGGGACTAAACTGGATAGGAATAGAAGTCTAATTTAACAGTGGTTTCACAAGGAATTCAGATTTGGGGATCAATGTCCTGATGTTGATGCGAGAGAACATATTGAAACCCAATCGACATTAAAGCCGAAGATAATGATTTGGTCTCTAGGGTTTCCTTTTCTCTCAAGTGAAAGTGAGCTGCAGAGAGTGATATATATTGTATGGGATCTGAAATGGATAGATCTTATTATAATAATGACCTCGTTACAATTAAGATTGAGCTGAGCTGATGCTTAAAATTGGGAAAAGATTGCAAGTAGTATACACCGAATTAATTGGGTAAACGTCGTGGTAAAATAACGTAGATATGAAGAAAGAGTAGATTGAGACCCTAGTAATGAATTGTGCAAATAAATATCACCGACAGATGAATTAGTAAGAGAGAACCTGGGCACGTGATCGAGGCTGAAAGCCTGAAACTTGGGGGGGTCCTAGTAATGAAGATGCATACAGCTTTGTAATGTTTACAATTTACTGTCAAGTTTCAGAGTACGGTGAGTGATGAACCAAAGCGAGGCGAGGCGAGGCGAGGCGACCATATTGATAGTGGAATCCAATGGCGCGGAGCGGAGGTCCCAAGTCAATGTTTTCCGGAATTAATTATTTAGATTGAGATCGCCGGACAAATCTACATAATTTTGAGATAAATTAAAAAGAAGAAATTCGCACACATTTATTACACATCATTTACACTTGCTGCAGACATTTGTCCTTTTTTTCTCTTCAAAACCTATATTATTATTAGGCTAAACTATATTTTTTACCATTATACTTGGCAAGTTTTAATTATACACCATTAAATTTTTAATTTTTTGAATTATCCCATTAAACTAATTAAAATTTTAAAATTAGGTCATTCCGTTAAAAAAAATTGACAGACGTTAAAATATTACTTATATGGCGCTGACGTAACAAAAAAATAAAATAAAATATTGCTTATGTGGCAAAAAAAATCAAAAACTGATTTTAAAAATAAAAAAATTAACATTTTAAAGTTTTAAAAATAACAAAAACATAATAAAATAAAACAAAAAATACAAAAACAGATTTTTTATAAAAAACAGATTTTTTACAAAAATAGAATTTTTTAAAAAACAGAATTTTAAAAAAAACAGATTTTTTAAAAATATAGAATTTTTTAAAATACAGATTTTTTTAAAAAAATAGATTTAAAAAAAAAACAGAATTCTATAAAAAATATAATTTTTTTAAAAACATATATTTTTTTTAAAACAGATTTTTTAAAAAAATAGAATTTTTTAAAAAACATAATTTTTTAAAAAAACAGATTTTTAAAAAAAATAGAATTTTTTAAAATACAGATTTTTTTAAAAAAACAGATTTTTTTAAAAAATAGATTTTTTAAAAAACCAGAATTCTATAAAAAATGTAATTTTTTTAAAAACAGATTTTTTTAAAAAACAGAATTCTATAAAAAAATATAATTTTTTTAAAAACAGTTTTTTTTAAAAAACAGAAATTTTTAAAAAATAGATTTTTTAAAAAAACGAGACTTTTTTAAAAAGCATAATTTTTTAAAAAACAGCTTTTTTTAATAAAACAGAATTTTTTAAAAAATATAAAAAAATCTGTTTTTAAATAAATTATATTTTTTATAGAATTCTGTTTTTTTTTTAAAATTTGTTTTTAAAAAAATTCTGCTTTTTAAAAATGTTCCGTTTTTTTAAACAAATCTGTTTTTAAAAAAAGTATATTTTTTATAGAATTCTGTTTTTTAAAAAAATCTATTTTTTAAAAAATTCTGTTTTTAAAAAAATTATATTTTTTATAGAATTCTGTTTTTTAAAAAAATCTATTTTTTAAAAAAATCTGTTTTTTTTAAAAAATTTGTTTTTTAAAAAATTCTATTTTTTTTTAAAATCTGTTTTTAAAAAAATTCTATTTTTTTTAAAAATCTATTTTTTTTTAAAAATCTGTTTTTGTATTTTTTTTGTTTTATTTTATTATGTTTTTGTTATTTTTAAAACTTTAAAATGTTAATTTTTTTATTTTTAAAATCTGTTTTTGATTTTTTTTGTCACATAAGCAATATTTTATTTTTTTGTCACGTCAACGCCACATAAGCAATATTTTAACGTCTGTCAACTTTTTTTAACTGAATGACCCAATTTTAAAATTTTTAATTAGTTTAATGGGGTAATTCAAAAAATTAAAAGTTCAATGGTGTATTAAGTAAAATTTGCCAAGTATAATGGTGAAAAACATAGTTTTGCCATTGTTATTATAATTTAATTTTAAAGATATATTTATAGAACCTCTATAAATTAATATTGTTTGGACTGAAATTTTTTATTAATTTAGGGAGTTATTATTTAACCGATAAATTAATAATTTATTAATTTAAAGAGTGTACGATGAACATAAATTTAATTACATTAAAATTATTACATTTTATTGATGTTTATATCATTCTTTTTTTGATGCAATGTATTATATATACTTATTAAATTAATGTATTAATAGAATTTGTAAGACCCCAACTTTTACAAATAAAGATAAATTTTCTATAAATATCATTTTTGAATATTATGGAGTTAATTTGATATAATGTTATAGTTGTGGGTAATATTTATAAATTTTGTAAAGTAAGCAAGTTGTTATAAAATATTCGTTTGGTCGGAGAATATTCTTTTTGTCGGAGAATATTCGTACGACGGCACAATCATTGGTGGACCCCACAACGGAATTATTGTCGGATTGAGAAAACGACATAATTATCTTTCTATAAAAATAACGGCTGAGGTGTTACCGTTAAAACCGTTAAAACTGTTGAACTACTCGGTAGTAAAAGTACAGTAATACGCGTGGTTGCATAGTAGCACACGGTATTGATTATGGATGCTTACGTGAGAAGTCACTCAGCTATACTCAATTATTGTTACAGTAATTGCTGCATCATATCTTTTAAATTATTGTCATAGTATCATCTGTATAATATGTTATATTATTAAATCAATAATTGAGACGTTGTGGTAAGTTTGGTTATTTTATGGAGGGCCATATGTCATCATCTAAGAGTCTCTTCGTCAATAGTATTTATCTTGGTCAATAGTAATTACCTTCGTCAATAGTATTTACCTTGGTCAATAGTATTTACCTTGGTCAATAGTAATTACCTTCGTCAATAGTATTTACCTTGGTCAATAGTAATTACTTTCGTCAATAGTAGTTGTCCCTTCAATATTACCAAGAGTCATTTGACCCTTCGTTAAGACCAAGAGTCATTTGACCCTTCGTTAAGACCAAGAGCCACCCTCAGTTTTTCTATAAATAGAGGCCTAGGGCTTCATTATTTTTCACGAATTCATTCAAGCTATAGAGAGAGAAAGTATAGAGAGAATAAGAGAGAGAGAATAAAAGTATTCTGCTACATCACTTTTCCAATATCCAATTCTTTTAAGGTAAGGGATATTATTTCTTTTATATTCATGAAGAGAACTTCTGTTATTCCATTCGTTATTATTCTGTTGGAATAACCAGTATACGCGGTCTACCCTATACTTGGTGACATTCTTCTATTATTATGTTGGAACATCCTGTCTGTGTGTTTTACACCGGACCTGGTTCCGTTTATTATTCTGTTGGAACATCCTGTCTGTGTGTTTTACACCGGACCTGGTTCCATTATTTATTATTCTGTCGGAATATCCTGTCTGTGCGTTTACGCCGGACCTGGTTTCATTATTTATTATTATGTTGGAATAACCTGTCTGTGCGGTCTATCGCATGCATGGTGATTTCTTTTGTTATTCCATTCTTTATTATACTCAGTTGGTTAAGTTTTGACTTCTATACTCCATGAAATTTGTGGAATATCCTTGATAGTTGCGTTTCATCCAGTATCTTTTTAAGAAAATATTCTTCTAAGCATTCTTGAATTTTACTCCACAATACAGTATCATGTTGACAATTTGGACGTTGTTAATTCCTGGATTAATTAATTCTTGAACTTGTTTTATTGAATTCTTATATCATTGTCATCATCCTCATGTTTATAAAATGTTGAAAGTCATCTGTGGCCTGTAGTGCATAGATGGACTTGGTATGATTATGACCAGGGATTATTCGGTATAATCATGACCGTAATGTTACAAATGATGTGGTAAAAGTCCTCATTGGCCCGTAGTGCATTGATGGACAGTTGTTGGCATGATCATGACCATTAATGAATATACGAATATCCTTGGCCGTAGTGCAGGGGTGATTCGATGATGTGGATTATTTTATTAAGCTGAGTCCCAGCGATCACAGTGTTGAAAAACTTTTTAAATCATAAAAGATAGTAGAGTTTATTTTCTACTTGACTCTTTTAATGGATTGCTTGTTCCGCTACAGTTAAACTTGATGTCTATTATATTTTATCAGTTTAACATTGTTGAAGGCTAATGATAATTTATTCTACATTATCTTAGTCATAATATTTCTTACTGGGCTAGTTGAGCTCACCCTTTCTTTCACTGTTCTCTTCAGGAAATGAGAACGTAGCTGGGGCAAGTCGGGGAACGGAGTGATGGTCCGAAGGATAGTATTAGTTAGTAGTCCTCACTATTCTATGTAATGGTGTGTTAATAAATGTAATGAGGACTCCATTTGAGTATGAATACTCTCTAGAAGATAATATTTGTATTCAAACTCACAGTTTATGTAAGACCCCAATTTTTATAAATAAAGATGAATTTTCTATAAATATCATTTTTGAATATTATGGAGTTAATTTGATATAATGTTATAGTTGTGGGTAATATTTATAAATTTTGCAAAGTAAGCAAGTTGTTATAAAATATTCGTTTGGTCGGAGAATATTCTTTTTGTCAGGGAATATTCGTACGACGGCACAATCATTGGTGGACCCCACAACGGAATTATTGTCGGATTGAGAAAACGACAGAATTATCTTTCTATAAAAATAACGGCTGAGGTGTTACTGTTAAAACCGTTAAAACTGTTGAACTACTCGGTAGTAAAAGTACAGTAATACGCGTGGTTGCATAGTAGCACACGGTATTGATTATTGATGCTTACGTGAGAAGTCACTCAGCTATACTCAATTATTGCTACAGTAATTGCTGCATCATATCTCTTAAATTATTGTCATAGTATCATCTGTATAATATGTTATATTATTGAGACGTTGTGGTAAGTTTGGTTATTTTATGGGGGGCCATATGTCATCATCTAAGAGTCTTTTCGTTAATAGTAATTACCGTCGTCAATAGTATTTACCTTGGTCAATAGTAATTACCTTCGTCAATAGTATTTACCTTGGTCAATAGTATTTACCTTGGTCAATAGTAATTACCTTCGTCAATAGTATTTACCTTGGTCAATAGTAATTACTTTCGTCAATAGTAGTTGTCCCTTCAATATTACCAAGAGTCATTTGACCCTTCGTTAAGACCAAGAGTCATTTGACCCTTCGTTAAGACCAAGAGCCACCCTCAGTTTTTCTATAAATAGAGGCCTAGGGCTTCATTATTTTTCACGAATTCATTCAAGCTATAGAGAGAGAAAGTATAGAGAGAATAAGAGAGAGAGAGACTAAAAGTATTCTGCTACATCACTTTTCCAATATCCAGTTCTTTTAAGGTAGGGAATATTATTTCTTTTATATTCATGAAGAGAACTTCTGTTATTCCATTCGTTATTATTCTGTTGGAATAACCAGTATACGCGGTCTACCCTATACTTGGTGACATTCTTCTATTATTCTGTTGGAACATCCTGTCTGTGTGTTTTACACCGGACCTGGTTCCGTTTATTATTCTGTTGGAACATCCTGTCTGTGTGTTTTACACCGGACCTGGTTCCGTTTTTATTATTATTCTGTTGGAATATCCTGTCTGTGTGTTTTACACCGGACCTGGTTCCATTATTTATTATTCTGTTGGAATAACCTGTCTGTGCGGTCTATCGCATGCATGGTGATTTCTTTTGTTATTCCATTCTTTATTATACTCAGTTGGTTAAGTTTTGACTTCTATACTCCATGAAATTTGTGGAATATCCTTGATAGTTGCGTTTCATCCAGTATCTTTTCAAGAAAATATTCTTCTAAGCATTCTTGAATTTTACTCCACAATGCAGTATCATGTTGACAATTTGGACGTTGTTAATTCCTGGATAAATTAATTCTTGAACTTGTTTTATTGAATTCTTATATCATTGTCATCATCCTCATGTTTATAAAATGTTGAAAGTCATCTGTGGCCTGTAGTGCATAGATGGACTTGGTATGATTATGACCAGGGATTATTCGGTATAATCATGACCGTAATGTTACAAATGATGTGGTAAAAGTCCTCATTGGCCCGTAGTGCATTGATGGACAGTTGTTGGCATGATCATGACCATTAATGAATATACGAATATCCTTGGCCGTAGTGCAGGGGTGATTCGATGATGTGGATTATTTTATTAAGCTGAGTCCCAGCGATCACAGTGTTGAAAAACTTTTTAAATCATAAAAGATAGTAGAGTTTATTTTCTACTTGACTCTTTTAATGGATTGCTTGTTCCGCTACAGTTAAACTTGATGTCTATTATATTTTATCAGTTTAACATTGTTGAAGGCTAATGATAATTTATTCTGCATTATCTTAGTCATAATATTTCTTACTGGGCTAGTTGAGCTCACCCTTTCTTTCACTGTTCTCTTCAGGAAATGAGAACGTAGCTGGGGCAAGTCGGGGAACGGAGTGATGGTCCGAAGATAGTATTAGTTAGTAGTCCTCACTATTCTATGTAATGGTGTGTTAATAAATGTAATGAGGACTCCTTTTGAGTATGAATACTCTCTAGAAGATAATATTTGTATTCAAACTCACAGTTTATGTTTTGTCGTATTGTACACGACAGTTGTATTATTAAGTTGTATTTGTATTCTGTACTATGTATCTGACGACTCAAGATGGGTGATGTATACCTAATTTTGGGGGCGTCACAGTTGGTATCAGAGCTTAGGGATATGATCCCTGGCTAAGATGTGAGAATAGAACTAGGAGGGGAGAGACGGGGAATTCCTTCGCTAGTATGACATACCTAAGTTTATTTGCATGGTATTTAATTGGTCGGTCATAATATAAGGATAATATATGACATATCAATTAATTTTTATTTTGTGGCAGTATCTGAAAATGGCATCTGAGAATGTTGAGAATAGCAATGGAGCACAGACGACTGTTGATTCACCACATATCAATAATCAGGATAATGTGCATCAGGAAGGTGTCAATCCTCATGCAAACAACAACACTGACCAAATGATGAATGATCAAATGTTCAGAGGCTTTATGCAATTCATGCAACAACAGGTGAAAGCGGCTCCTGTCCACAACGTAGGTGGAAATACTGGAAACTCTCTGGCGGTCACCGCTAAACAGTTTAAGGAGCTGGGACCACCGGAGTTTAAGGGAGAACCCAAACCACTTGTAGCTGAAACATGGATAAAGCAGATCACCAAGATATTTGATGTCTTGGGTTGCTCCGAGGAGCAAAAGGTTCCCTTTGCCGCCTTTATGTTGCGAGGAGAGGCAGATTACTGGTGGGAATCGATAAAGCGTACTCAACCTGCCGCACTGAAGATGTCCTGGGAGAAGTTCCAAGAGCTGTTTAACGACAAATACTTTCCCGAGAGTATTCGTCACATGAAGGAGGTGGAGTTCATCAAATTGGAGCAGAATAATATGACCGTGTCGCAGTACGAGGCAAAATTTGCGGAGTTATCCCGGTTTGCGTCCCACCTGGTGGATAATGAAGAAAGAATGACGCGGATGTTTTTAAGAGGTTTGAAGCCGGAGATACGTCAACATCTTGTTTCTCATAAACTGTGTTTGTATTCAGATGTTGTAAATAGGGCTCAGTTGGTGGAGCGCGATAACGAGACAACGCAACCAAAAGAGAGCAGCCGGCAAAATGATAATACCAGTGAGAGCAGTCATCGAAGCGGTGACAACAAGCGTGGAGGGAATCAACAGGCCAGAAATGGTAACCACTTCGGTGGTAATCAGGGCCAAAACAATAAGAATGGACATTTCAAGAAGAGGAGATTCAACAATGATGGAAAGACGTCAGCACCAGCACCTGTCGTTAAGGAAGGAGAACGACCACCTATCATATGTTTCAAATGCGGAGGGGAGGGGCACATCAGTCCAAACTGCGCGATGCCGTCCAAAGCATGTTATAATTGTGGAAGAGAAGGTCATTTAGCCCGATTTTGTCGTTTACCGAAGACAAATTCAGCTAGGATGGAGGCACCAAAAGCCGTCCCAGAAAAGTCAAAACCGGTTGTGCAAGGGAGAGCGTTTGTTGTGAACTCCCAGAGAGCAAGGAACCCGAATGAGGTCATCACGGGTAAGCTTATTATAAACTCTAAAGAAGTTTATACTTTATTTGATACCGGTTCAACCCATTCTTTTATTTCTCCTACTTGCGCTCATCGATTAAATTTGATTCCGGAGAAATTAGACTTTGACTTATCTGTGGAAACTCCATTGGGAGAAACCTTCATTACCTCCACTGTTTATAAGTCTTGTTTGGTTCAAGTTGGTACCCACACATTACCTATCGATCTGATTTCATTAAAAATACTTGCATTTGACGTGATTCTAGGGATTGATTGGTTAACTACTCATTATGCAAAAATTGATTGTTTTCGTAAGGTTGTTAGTTTTCATATTCCTAATCGACCTATTATGCGAATTCAAGCAACCAAACCATTAAAATCAATCGCTGTCATCTCAAGCCATAAAGCTATTCGTTTATTGAAAAACGGATGTCAAGCTTTCTTAGCTCATGTCACAGATCTAAACAAAAATACGTCAGTTTTGAATGATATTTCTATTGTTAATAAATTCCCTGACGTATTCCCTGAAGAACTTCCTGGCCTACCCCCAGAGCGTGAAATTGAATTTTGTATCGATCTTGAACCCGGTACAAAACCCATTTCCAAAGCCCCATATCGAATGGCTCCTATTGAACTTCAGGAGTTAAAGATCCAACTGCAGGAATTGTTAGACATTGGCTTTATTCGTCCTAGTACTTCTCCTTGGGGAGCTCCTGTTCTATTCGTGAAGAAGAAAGATGGAAGTATGCGACTTTGTATTGATTATCGGGAGTTGAATCATGTCACCATCAAAAACAGGTACCCATTGCCACGTATTGATGACCTGTTTGACCAGTTGCAAGGAGCACAATTCTTTTCAAAGATCGATCTTCGTTCTGGATATCATCAGCTGAAGGTTAGAACTGAGGATATTCCAAAGACGGCTTTTAGAACTCGGTACGGGCATTATGAATTCCTAGTCATGTCCTTTGGATTGACTAATGCTCCTGCTGCCTTCATGGATATGATGAACCGGGTATTCAAGGAATATTTGGATCACTTTGTGGTCGTCTTTATTGATGACATCCTTATTTATTCCAAAAGCCGTGAAGATCATGAGCAACACTTGAGGCTGGTACTCCAAAAGCTTCGTGAATACAAGCTTTATGCCAAGTTGAAGAAATGCGAGTTCTGGCTGGAGGAGGTAGCATTCCTTGGGCACGTAGTATCAAGTCGTGGAATATCGGTTGACCCGGCAAAGATTGAAGCTATTCAAAGCTGGGAGCAACCTAAATCAGTGACCGAGGTACGTAGCTTTCTTGGTTTAGCTGGTTATTATCGGAGATTCGTGGAAGGATTTTCTCGAATCGCTACTCCATTAACTCAGCTGACTCGGAAAGATACAAAGTTTGGTTGGAGCGAAGAATGTGAGCAGAGTTTTCAAGAACTCAAGAGGAGACTCATTTCAGCACCTGTTCTAACAATACCATCTGGCTCGGAGGGATTTGTCATCTACAGTGATGCTTCGAGCAAAGGGTTGGGATGCGTTCTCATGCAACATGGAAAAGTCATAGCCTATGCATCAAGACAACTCAAGGAATATGAGAGGAATTATCCTACTCATGATCTAGAGTTGGCAGCTGTTGTCTTTGCACTTAAAATTTGGAGGCATTACTTGTATGGGGAGAAAGTGGAGATCTTTACGGATCATAAAAGCCTCAAATATTTCTTCACTCAAAAGGAACTCAACATGCGACAACGACGTTGGCTTGAACTGTTGAAAGATTATGATCATACCATTCAATACCATCCTGGAAAAGCGAACGTGGTAGCTGACGCATTGAGTAGAAGATCATATGCGGGTACAAGTGCAATATTAACAACGCAAAGGCCCATTTTGTGTGACTTGCAAAGGATGGAGATAGAGTTGAAGACTCCAGGGACCCATGTGATGATGGCGAATATACGAGTAGAACCGACTTTAATCGATAAAGTTAAAGCTGCTCAAGCTACAGACCTGGAGCTGATGCGTATGAGGAAGAAAGTGCAAGAAGGTATTATGCCGGAAGCAAGAATCGATGAAGAAGGAATACTTCGAGTCAACTCCAGACTTTGTGTTCCTAACAACCCTGATTTAAAGTATGAAATCATGATGGAGGCGCACAACACACCGTTTGCAATCCATCCTGGAAGTACCAAAATGTATCATGATCTTCGTCATACATTTTGGTGGAGCAATATGAAGAGAGAGATAGCGTTGTTTATCTCAAGGTGTCTAACTTGTCAACGAGTCAAAGCGGAGCATCAAGTACCAAAAGGTCCATTGCAACCACTTGAAATTCCAGAATGGAAGTGGGAGCACATTACCATGGATTTCGTTACCGGTCTTCCTAGGGTTTCTCAAGGTATTGATGCGATTTGGGTCATTGTTGATAGATTGACCAAGTCTGCTCATTTCTTACCGATACGAGAAACTTATACACTTGAACGTCTTGCTCGTATGTACATAAACGAGATTGTAAGACTGCATGGTATGCCAGTATCCATAATTTCTGATCGAGACCCAAGATTCACTTCACGATTTTGGGTTAGTTTACAAAAAGCTATGGGCACGGAGTTACGATTTAGTTCAGCATATCATCCTCAGACGGACGGACAATCAGAGAGGACTATTCAAACTCTTGAAGATCTATTAAGACTCTGTGTCTTTGACTTCAAGGGAAGTTGGGACAAGTTCTTACCATTGGTGGAGTTTTCCTACAACAACAGTTATCAAGCAAGTATTGGCATGGCTCCATTCGAAGCATTGTATGGAAGAAAATGTCGTTCTCCAGTATGCTGGGATGAGGTGGGCGAAGCAACGTTGTTGGGACCGGAGTTGGTACGTATGACTACAGAAAAGATTCAAACGATCCGACAACGTATAAAAACCTCACAAGATCGACAAAAGAGTTATGCTGATCTTCATCGAAAGGACGTGGAATTTGATGTAGGAGATCATGTGTTCTTACGTGTTGCTCCATGGAAAGGAGTTACGAGATTTGGAAAGAGAGGAAAGCTAAATCCTCGATTCATCGGTCCATTTTTAATCCTCGATCGAGTAGGAACTGTGGCTTATAGACTCGCTTTACCGCCAAGTATGTCTCGTGTTCATAACACATATCCATGTTACGCAAATATGTGGAAGACCCGAACCACATTATTGAGTTAGAACCGGACGAAATAGCGGAGGATTTGACGTATGAAGAAGTTCCTGTTCAAATCTTGGATAAGAAGGAACATATTCTACGCTCCAAGGTTATACCTCAAGTCAAAGTTTTGTGGAGAAACCACGATGTTGAGGAAATGACTTGGGAGTTAGAATCAGAAATGAAATCAAGGTATCCTTACCTCTTCGACATACCAGGTACGTACCCTAATTTCGAGGGCGAAATTTCATAAGAAGGGGAGGTTGTAAGACCCCAATTTTTATAAATAAAGATGAATTTTCTATAAATATCATTTTTGAATATTATGGAGTTAATTTGATATAATGTTATAGTTGTGGGTAATATTTATAAATTTTGCAAAGTAAGCAAGTTGTTATAAAATATTCGTTTGGTCGGAGAATATTCTTTTTGTCAGGGAATATTCGTACGACGGCACAATCATTGGTGGACCCCACAACGGAATTATTGTCGGATTGAGAAAACGACAGAATTATCTTTCTATAAAAATAACGGCTGAGGTGTTACCGTTAAAACCGTTAAAACTGTTGAACTACTCGGTAGTAAAAGTACAGTAATACGCGTGGTTGCATAGTAGCACACGGTATTGATTATTGATGCTTACGTGAGAAGTCACTCAGCTATACTCAATTATTGCTACAGTAATTGCTGCATCATATCTCTTAAATTATTGTCATAGTATCATCTGTATAATATGTTATATTATTGAGACGTTGTGGTAAGTTTGGTTATTTTATGGGGGGCCATATGTCATCATCTAAGAGTCTTTTCGTTAATAGTAATTACCGTCGTCAATAGTATTTACCTTGGTCAATAGTAATTACCTTCGTCAATAGTATTTACCTTGGTCAATAGTATTTACCTTGGTCAATAGTAATTACCTTCGTCAATAGTATTTACCTTGGTCAATAGTAATTACTTTCGTCAATAGTAGTTGTCCCTTCAATATTACCAAGAGTCATTTGACCCTTCGTTAAGACCAAGAGTCATTTGACCCTTCGTTAAGACCAAGAGCCACCCTCAGTTTTTCTATAAATAGAGGCCTAGGGCTTCATTATTTTTCACGAATTCATTCAAGCTATAGAGAGAGAAAGTATAGAGAGAATAAGAGAGAGAGAGACTAAAAGTATTCTGCTACATCACTTTTCCAATATCCAGTTCTTTTAAGGTAGGGAATATTATTTCTTTTATATTCATGAAGAGAACTTCTGTTATTCCATTCGTTATTATTCTGTTGGAATAACCAGTATACGCGGTCTACCCTATACTTGGTGACATTCTTCTATTATTCTGTTGGAACATCCTGTCTGTGTGTTTTACACCGGACCTGGTTCCGTTTATTATTCTGTTGGAACATCCTGTCTGTGTGTTTTACACCGGACCTGGTTCCGTTTTTATTATTATTCTGTTGGAATATCCTGTCTGTGTGTTTTACACCGGACCTGGTTCCATTATTTATTATTCTGTTGGAATAACCTGTCTGTGCGGTCTATCGCATGCATGGTGATTTCTTTTGTTATTCCATTCTTTATTATACTCAGTTGGTTAAGTTTTGACTTCTATACTCCATGAAATTTGTGGAATATCCTTGATAGTTGCGTTTCATCCAGTATCTTTTCAAGAAAATATTCTTCTAAGCATTCTTGAATTTTACTCCACAATGCAGTATCATGTTGACAATTTGGACGTTGTTAATTTCTGGATAAATTAATTCTTGAACTTGTTTTATTGAATTCTTATATCATTGTCATCATCCTCATGTTTATAAAATGTTGAAAGTCATCTGTGGCCTGTAGTGCATAGATGGACTTGGTATGATTATGACCAGGGATTATTCGGTATAATCATGACCGTAATGTTACAAATGATGTGGTAAAAGTCCTCATTGGCCCGTAGTGCATTGATGGACAGTTGTTGGCATGATCATGACCATTAATGAATACACGAATATCCTTGGCCGTAGTGCAGGGGTGATTCGATGATGTGGATTATTTTATTAAGCTGAGTCTCAGCGATTACAGTGTTGAAAAACTTTTTAAATCATAAAAGATAGTAGAGTTTATTTTCTACTTGACTCTTTTAATGGATTGCTTGTTCCGCTACAGTTAAACTTGATGTCTATTATATTTTATCAGTTTAACATTGTTGAAGGCTAATGATAATTTATTCTGCATTATCTTAGTCATAATATTTCTTACTGGGCTAGTTGAGCTCACCCTTTCTTTCACTGTTCTCTTCAGGAAATGAGAACGTAGCTGGGGCAAGTCGGGGAACGGAGTGATGGTCCGAATGATAGTATTAGTTAGTAGTCCTCACTATTCTATGTAATGGTGTGTTAATAAATGTAATGAGGACTCCTTTTGAGTATGAATACTCTCTAGAAGATAATATTTGTATTCAAACTCACAGTTTATGTTTTGTCGTATTGTACACGACAGTTGTATTATTAAGTTATATTTGTATTCTGTACTATGTATCTGACGACTCAAGATGGGTGATGTATACCTAATTTTGGGGGCGTCACAGTTTATGTTTTGTCGTATTGTACACGACAGTTGTATTAGTAAGTTGTATTTGTATTCTGTACTTTGTATCTGACGACCCAAGATGGGTGATGTATACCTATTTTTGGGGGCGTCACAGTTGGTATCAGAGCTTAGGGATATGATCCCTGGCTAAGATGTGAGAATAGAACTAGGAGGGAAGAGACGGGGAATTCCTTCGCTAGTATGATATACCTAAGTTTATTTGCATGGTATTTAATTGGTCGGTCATAATATAAGGATAATATATGACATATCAATTAATTTTTATTTTGTGGCAGTATCTGAAAATGGCATCTGAGAATGTCGAGAATAGCAATGGAGCACAGACGATTGTTGATTCACCACATATCAATAATCAGGATAATGTGCATCAGGAAGGTGTCAATCCTCATGCAAACAACAACACTGACCAAATGATGAATGATCAAATGTTCAGAGGCTTTATGCAATTCATGCAACAACAGGTGAAAGCGGCTCCTGTCCACAACGTAGGTGGAAATACTGGAAACTCTCAGGCGGTCACCGCTAAACAGTTTAAGGAGCTGGGACCACCGGAGTTTAAGGGAGAACCCAAACCACTTGTAGCTGAAACATGGATAAAGCAGATCACCAAGATATTTGATGTCTTGGGTTGCTCCGAGGAGCAAAAGGTTCCCTTTGCCGCCTTTATGTTGCGAGGAGAGGCAGATTACTGGTGGGAATCGATAAAGCGTACTCAACCTGCCGCACTGAAGATGTCTTGGGAGAAGTTCCAAGAGCTGTTTAACGACAAATACTTTCCCGAGAGTATTCGTCACATGAAGGAGGTGGAGTTCATCAAATTGGAGCAGAATAATATGACCGTGTCGCAGTACGAGGCAAAATTTGCGGAGTTATCCCGGTTTGCGTCCCACCTGGTGGATAATGAAGAAAGAATGACGCGGATGTTTTTAAGAGGTTTGAAGCCGGAGATACGTCAACATCTTGTTTCTCATAAACTGTGTTTGTATTCAGATGTTGTAAATAGGGCTCAGTTGGTGGAGCGCGATAACGAGACAACGCAACCAAAAGAGAGCAGCCGGCAAAATGATAATACCAGTGAGAGCAGTCATCGAAGCGGTGACAACAAGCGTGGAGGGAATCAACAGGCCAGAAATGGTAACCACTTCGGTGGTAATCAGGGCCAAAACAATAAGAATGGACATTTCAAGAAGAGGAGATTCAACAATGATGGAAAGACGTCAGCACCAGCACCTGTCGTTAAGGAAGGAGAACGACCACCTATCATATGTTTCAAATGCGGAGGGGAGGGGCACATCAGTCCAAACTGCGCGATGCCGTCCAAAGCATGTTATAATTGTGGAAGAGAAGGTCATTTAGCCCGATTTTGTCGTTTACCGAAGACAAATTCAGCTAGGATGGAGGCACCAAAAGCCGTCCCAGAAAAGTCAAAACCGGTTGTGCAAGGGAGAGCGTTTGTTGTGAACTCCCAGAGAGCAAGGAACCCGAATGAGGTCATCACGGGTAAGCTTATCATAAACTCTAAAGAAGTTTATACTTTATTTGATACCGGTTCAACCCATTCT
Organism: Panax notoginseng; assembly: GCA_016801055.1. NCBI lineage: Eukaryota > Viridiplantae > Streptophyta > Magnoliopsida > Apiales > Araliaceae > Panax > Panax notoginseng. The sequence goes on from CM029021.1 coordinate 173,506,356, forward strand.
TTTATTTCTCCTACTTGCGCTCATCGATTAAATTTGATTCCGGAGAAATTAGACTTTGACTTATCTGTGGAAACTCCGTTGGGAGAAACCTTCATTACCTCCACTGTTTATAAGTCTTGTTTGGTTCAAGTTGGTACCCACACATTACCTATCGATCTGATTTCATTAAAAATACTTGCATTTGACGTGATTCTAGGGATTGATTGGTTAACTACTCATTATGCAAAAATTGATTGTTTTCGTAAGGTTGTTAGCTTTCATATTCCTAATCGACCTATTATGCGAATTCAAGCAACCAAACCATTAAAATCAATCGCTGTCATCTCAAGCCATAAAGCTATTCGTTTATTGAAAAATGGATGTCAAGCTTTCTTAGCTCATGTCACAGATCTAAACAAAAATACGTCAGTTTTGAATGATATTTCTATTGTTAATAAATTCCCTGACGTATTCCCTGAAGAACTTCCTGGCCTACCCCTAGAGCGTAAAATTGAATTTTGTATCGATCTTGAACCCGGTATAAAACCCATTTCCAAAGCCCCATATCGAATGGCTCCTATTGAACTTCAGGAGTTAAAAATCTAACTGCAGGAATTGTTAGAAATTGGCTTTATTCGTCCTAGTACTTCTCCTTGGGGAGCTCCTGTTCTATTCGTGAAGAAGAAAGATGGAAGTATGCGACTTTGTATTGATTATCGGGAGTTGAATCATGTCACCATCAAAAACAGGTACCCATTGCCACGTATTGATGACCTGTTTGACCAGTTGCAAGGAGCACAATTCTTTTCAAAGATCGATCTTCGTTCTGGATATCATCAGCTGAAGGTTAGAACTGAGGATATTCCAAAGATGGCTTTTAGAACTCGGTACGGGCATTATGAATTCCTAGTCATGTCCTTTGGATTGACTAATGCTCCTGCTGCCTTCATGGATATGATGAACCGGGTATTCAAGGAATATTTGGATCACTTTGTGGTCGTCTTTATTGATGACATCCTTATTTATTCCAAAAGTCGTGAAGATCATGAGCAACACTTGAGGCTGGTACTCCAAAAGCTTCGTGAATACAAGCTTTATGCCAAGTTGAAGAAATGCGAGTTCTGGCTGGAGGAGGTAGCATTCCTTGGGCACGTAGTATCAAGTCGTGGAATATCGGTTGACCCGGCAAAGATTGAAGCTATTCAAAGCTGGGAGCAACCTAAATCAGTGACCGAGGTACGTAGCTTTCTTGGTTTAGCTGGTTATTATCGGAGATTCGTGGAAGGATTTTCTCGAATCGCTACTCCATTAACTCAGCTGACTCGGAAAGATACAAAGTTCGGTTGGAGCGAAGAATGTGAGCAGAGTTTTCAAGAACTCAAGAGGAGACTCATTTCAGCACCTGTTCTAACAATACCATCTGGCTCGGAGGGATTTGTCATCTACAGTGATGCTTCGAGCAAAGGGTTGGGATGCGTTCTCATGTAATATGGAAAAGTCATAGCCTATGCATCAAGACAACTCAAGGAATATGAGAGGAATTATCCTACTCATGATCTAGAGTTGGCAGCTGTTGTCTTTGCACTTAAAATTTGGAGGCATTACTTGTATGGGGAGAAAGTGGAGATCTTTACGGATCATAAAAGCCTCAAATATTTCTTCACTCAAAAGGAACTCAACATGCGACAACGACGTTGGCTTGAACTGTTGAAAGATTATGATCATACCATTCAATACCATCCTAGAAAAGCGAACGTGGTAGCTGACGCATTGAGTAGAAGATCATATGCGGGTACAAGTGCAATATTAACAACGCAAAGACCCATTTTGTGTGACTTACAAATGATGGAGATCGAGTTAAAGACTCCAGGGACCCATGTGATGATGGCGAATATACGAGTAGAACCGACTTTAATCGATAAAGTTAAAGCTGCTCAAGCTACAGACCTGGAGCTGATGCGTATGAGGAAGAAGGTGCAAGAAGGTGCTATGCCGGAAGCAAGAATCGATGAAGAAGGAATACTTCGAGTCAACTCCAGACTTTGTGTTCCTAACAACCCTGATTTAAAGTATGAAATCGTGATGGAGGCGCACAACACACCGTTTGCAATCCATCCTGGAAGTACCAAAATGTATCATGATCTTCGTCATACATTTTGGTGGAGCAATATGAAGAGAGAGATAGCGTTGTTTATCTCAAGGTGTCTAACTTGTCAACGAGTCAAAGCGGAGCATCAAGTACCAAAAGGTCCATTGCAACCACTTGAAATTTCAGAATGGAAGTGGGAGCACATTACCATGGATTTCGTTACCGGTCTTCCTAGGGTTTCTCAAGGTATTGATGCGATTTGGGTCATTGTTGATAGATTGACCAAGTCTGCTCATTTCTTACCGATACGAGAAACTTATACACTTGAACGTCTTGCTCGTATGTACATAAACGAGATTGTAAGACTGCATGGTATGCCAGTATCCATAGTTTCTGACCGAGACCCAAGATTCACTTCACGATTTTGGGTTAGTTTACAAAAAGCTATGGGCACGGATTTACGATTTAGTTCAGCATATCATCCTCGGACGGACGGACAATCAGAGAGGACTATTCAAACTCTTGAAGATCTATTAAGACTCTGTGTCTTTGACTTCAAGGGAAGTTGGGACAAGTTCTTACCATTGGTGGAGTTTTCCTACAACAACAGTTATCAAACAAGTATTGGCATGGCTCCATTCGAAGCATTGTATGGAAGAAAATATCGTTCTCCAGTATGCTGGGATGAGGTGGGCGAAGCAACGTTGTTGGGACCGGAGTTGATACATATGACTACAGAAAAGATTCAAACGATCCGACAACGTATAAAAACCTCACAAGATCGACAAAAGAGTTATGCTGATCTTCATCGAAAGGACGTGGAATTTGATGTAGGAGATCATGTGTTCTTACGTGTTGCTCCATGGAAAGGAGTTACGAGATTTGGAAAGAGAGGAAAGCTAAATCCTCGATTCATCGGTCCATTTTTAATCCTCGATCGAGTAGGAACTGTGGCTTATAGACTCGCTTTACCGCCAAGTATGTCTCGTGTTCATAACGTTTTCCACATATCCATGTTACGCAAATATGTGGAAGACCCGAACCACATTATTGATTTAGAACCGGACGAAATAGCGGAGGATTTGACGTATGAAGAAGTTCCTGTTCAAATCTTGGATAAGAAGGAACATATTCTACGCTCCAAGGTTATACCTCAAGTCAAAGTTTTGTGGAGAAACCACGATGTTGAGGAAATGACTTGGGAGTTAGAATCAGAAATGAAATCAAGGTATCCTTACCTCTTCGACATACCAGGTACGTACCCTAATTTCGAGGGCGAAATTTCATAAGAAGGGGAGGTTGTAAGACCCCAACTTTTATAAAAAAAGATAAATTTTCTATAAATATCATTTTTGAATATTATGGAGTTAATTTGATATAATGTTATAGTTGTGGGTAATATTTATAAATTTTGTAAAGTAAGCAAGTTGTTATAAAATATTCGTTTGGTCGGAGAATATTCTTTTTGTCGGGAAATATTCGTACGACGGCACAATTATTGGTGGACCCCACAACGGAATTATTGTCGGATTGAGAAAACGACAGAATTATCTTTCTATAAAAATAACGGCTGAGGTGTTACCGTTAAAACCGTTAAAACTGTTGAACTACTCGGTAGTAAAAGTACAGTAATACGTGTGGTTGCATAGTAGCACACGGTATTGATTATGGATGCTTACGTGAGAAGTCACTCAGCTATACTCAATTATTGTTACAGTAATTGCTGCATCATATCTTTTAAATTATTGTCATAGTATCATCTGTATAATATGTTATATTATTAAATTAATAATTGAGACGTTGTGATAAGTTTGGTTATTTTATGGAGGGCCATATGTCATCATCTAAGAGTCTCTTCGTCAATAGTATTTACCTTGGTCAATAGTAATTACCTTCGTCAATAGTATTTACCTTGGTCAATAGTATTTATCTTGGTCAATAGTATTTACCTTCGTCAATAGTATTTACCTTGGTCAATAGTAATTACTTTCGTCAATAGTAGTTGTCCCTTCAATATTACCAAGAGTCATTTGACCCTTCGTTAAGACCAAGAGTCATTTGACCCTTCGTTAAGACCAAGAGCCACCCTCAGTTTTTCTATAAATAGAGGCCTAGGGCTTCATTATTTTTCAAGAATTCATTCAAGCTATAGAGAGAGAAAGTATAGAGAGAATAAGAGAGAGAGAATAAAAGTATTCTGCTACATCACTTTTCCAATATCCAGTTCTTTTAAGGTAAGGGATATTATTTCTTTTATATTCATGAAGAGAACTTCTGTTATTCCATTCGTTATTATTCTGTTGGAATAACTAGTATACGCGGTCTACCCTATACTTGGTGACATTCTTCTATTATTCTGTTGGAACATCCTGTCTGCGTGTTTTACACCGGACCTGGTTCCGTTTATTATTCTGTTGGAACATCCTGTCTGTGTGTTTTACACCGGACCTGGTTCTATTTTTATTATTATTCTGTTGGAACATCCTGTCTGTGTGTTTTACACCGGACCTGGTTCCATTATTTATTATTCTGTCGGAATATCCTGTCTGTGCGTTTACGCCGGACCTGGTTTCATTATTTATTATTCTGTTGGAATAACCTGTCTGTGCGGTCTATCGCATGCATGGTGATTTCTTTTGTTATTCCATTCTTTATTATACTCAGTTGGTTAAGTTTTGACTTCTATACTCCATGAAATTTGTGGAATATCCTTGATAGTTGCGTTTCATCCAGTATCTTTTTAAGAAAATATTCTTCTAAGCATTCTTGAATTTTACTCCACAATACAGTATCATGTTGACAATTTGGACGTTGTTAATTCCTGGATAAATTAATTCTTGAACTTGTTTTATTGAATTCTTATATCATTGTCATCATCCTCATGTTTATAAAATGTTGAAAGTCATCTGTGGCCTGTAGTGCATAGATGGACTTGGTATGATTATGACCAGGGATTATTCGGTATAATCATGACCGTAATGTTACAAATGATGTGGTAAAAGTCCTCATTGGCCCGTAGTGCATTGATGGACAGTTGTTGGCATGATCATGACCATTAATGAATATACGAATATCCTTGGCCGTAGTGCAGGGGTGATTCGATGATGTGGATTATTTTATTAAGCTGAGTCCCAGCGATCACAGTGTTGAAAAACTTTTTAAATCATAAAAGATAGTAGAGTTTATTTTCTACTTGACTCTTTTAATGGATTGCTTGTTCCGCTACAGTTAAACTTGATGTCTATTATATTTTATTAGTTTAACATTGTTGAAGGCTAATGATAATTTATTCTGCATTATCTTAGTCATAATATTTCTTACTGGGCTAGTTGAGCTCACCCTTTCTTTCACTGTTCTCTTCAGGAAATGAGAACGTAGCTGGGGCAAGTCGGGGAACGGAGTGATGGTCCGAAGGATAGTATTAGTTTGTAGTTCTCACTATTCTATGTAATGGTGTGTTAATAAATGTAATGAGGACTCCATTTGAGTATGAATACTCTCTAGAAGATAATATTTGTATTCAAACTCACAGTTTATGTTTTGTCGTATTGTACACGACAGTTGTATTAGTAAGTTGTATTTGTATTCTGTACTTTGTATCTGACGACCCAAGATGGGTGATGTATACCTATTTTTGGGGGCGTCACAGAATTCATTGTAAGTGATATTAATTATTTTTAATAATTAAATAATATTCATTGTATCCACTTTTCAAATTACATTCACATTTTATTTCAAAAAAAAATTATATTCACATTAAGTTTAATTAATTTGTATATATAAGTTCATTGTACTAGAATTTAATACATTTCATGTATGATGATAAAGAGAACTACTATATAAACAAAAATAAAAATTCTTCAAATCATACTCAACAATAGCTTCTTATATAATAAGTGTCCATAAATTCACCATAGCATATCAAATACGCAATGAATTATGCGAGTATAAGAAAGATCACCCTACATGTACTCGTATTAGAAAGATTTACCACAATGGCATGATGAATCATATTTTATAAGATTACCGTATATATATTTGTAATTTAAAAGAATTATTAATTTATGATTTTGATAGGACCATATAAGGGTCTTTTTAAAAATGATTATTTTATTATTTTATCAAAATTATTAATTTATCCCATTAGCCCAAGTCGGGATTGAAAAAAAAAATATTAATTATTAATTTATCGAGTATTAATTTATTAAGGTTCTACTATACTATGTGATCTTAATAGCTTAAATATAAATTACTAACTTAAACTATGACCATTTTTCACTTCGATGATTCATCTTTTAATTTTGTCAATTAGATGATTAAATAATTTTTTAATTTTATATTCGTCCAATTGAACATGCCACGTCATAAATTGATGACTTGACCCGCTGACTAGGCTAACTAATACTTATGTGTAAAAAACAACAAAAATAAATAAATGAGATTTCAATATTTATGCTGGATTTAGGGGCAAAAATGTAAGTTAGTAAATCACATAACAAATTAAAGAAAATAAGAAAAAGCATAACCTATCCTATTAGGCACGAAAGACATCACCCAAGCCGCCGCCGCCGCCGCCGCCGCCGCCGTTGTGCCCAACAACCGTCAGCACTCACCACCCAACTGCTCCCACCATCCAATCAGCCACCACCAACATCAAACCAACCACCATCATAGCACCACCACTATTAAACCAACCACCATGACCATCCAAGGAAAACGCTCATCAGTTAAAAAAATTAATTCACCACCACTACTGCATACACCCACTCAATTACCATAACCAAGATGTTAAATTCCAATTAGATGTTCAATAGATTTCTATTTCAATCGAAAAATCATAATCGTTTTGAGAAAGAATCAAACTCAAAAAAAGTTAGGGATTTCTATATATACACATAATATAGAGAGAATGAACTTAGGGGGAGAAGATAATGGGTCTCAAAGCTAGGTGACGGTTCGTATGCTTTTTGTGGACAAAAGACACATTTTCTTCCTCCTATTAGAATGAGATAGAGATCTATTAAAAGGTTTCGAGAGGTGCTGCTCCATTTGATCGGATAAGTGTTGCTCAATTTGTTTGGTTGTAATGGTGGATGGCGGAGATCTGGGATGTGTTTGGTGGAATAGAGATTTCAATTGGTATGGGCTATTGATGGTGGATACTGCTTGCTCGATGGTGAAATTGTTGAAGGTGATGATGGAAGTTTTGACTATGGATGATTCTGGAAGCGGTGAGGAATTGCTAATTGAATTTATTTTGTAATTTAACAATGGTGTACTTTATTTAGTTTATGTTAATTGTATAATTTGTTTAATTTATATTATTTGTGTAATTTGTTTAATTTATATTATTTGTTTAATTTGTTTGAGTTAAGTTAATTGTGTAATTAAGTTTAATTTTTATGCTATTTATTTAACTGATTTTTACTAATTGTGTTAAAAAAATGATTTTATTTTAATTATATATGTAAATTATTTAATTTTTTATATTTTGAAAAATATGTGTTTCCTTTTACATTTATAGACAATAATTTGACATATTTACCCTTAAATAGTTAAAAAATAAAATAAAAATTTTAATTAAAGTTTTTAATTACACACAAGCATTAGTTAACCTAGTCAGTGGGCCACGTCATCAATTTATGACGTGGCATGTCCAATTGGACGAATGTGAAAAAAATTAATAGTTTAATCATCTAATTGACAAAATTGAAATGTCAATCACCGAAGTAGAAAAATATCAATAGTTTAGGGTAGTAATTTATATTGGTCAAAGGTCCAAAAATGTCACTGACGTTTACCCCGAAATCTCACTTCCACCCTATACTTTATTCTTGGCTAAAAATACTTTTACCTCAATGTGGTCGTAGTGTTTTAAGCAATTAGCCACTGTGTGCTTTAAAAATATTCAATTGACCCACTGTGATTTTTAAAAATGTACAATCAAGCCATTCCGTCCAATTTGACTAACAGACGTCTAAAAAATCCTATGTGGCTTTTTTGAAAAAACATAAATATCCTACGTGGCTTTTTCTTTTCCTACGTGGCTTTAATTTTAAGGCCGTTGACTCGGCATTTCTGGACAAGAGCAAGGGCCTTTAATTTGGAGAACTTGCTCGGTGTCATCGATGATGCGGCGTGTGGGCCGCTCATAGAGATCATTGCTGGCCCGCGCAGCCTAGTGGAGAAGTTCGGCAAGTTTCTCGGTTTTGGATTTGAGCTCCGCGCAGTCTTGCTTGAAGGGGGAGGAGGCCTCGTCTGCTGCTTTAATAACTTGGTTTGCTAATTGGATCGGCTTTGCTAAGATCTGTTTTACTATGTCCGCCATGATATCCGGCGGCAGACCAAGATAGAGTTGAAGAATTTGTTGTTGCAGATCACAGATCAAGAAAATTGAGCCCACTTGAGTTTAATTGAGAAAGATGGGTGCCTTAGACTTGTAGTCCTAGTTATATAAAAAAGTTGAACTGATCTACTGTTGTTTTATAAGATTTGTGGGGGTTTTAGATTCAAAGGTTTTTTTTTTAGAATTGAAACTGTACAGGAATTGGAATGGGGAATGGCGGAGGAGAGGACGACTCTTAAGAGTCGACGGGGTATACAAGGTCAAACGCTCGGCCTTCTTTCTTTTCTTCCGTCTTTTTAACACTGGTTTGTTTATCAATCTTCCAGTTGTACGTGTATTAAATTATAACGCAAATATAAATCAACAATCAAGGTAATTAAATTTTGGAATATTTGAAAAAAATAAGAGAACGGCTAATTTAAGACTGTGAAAATAATAATATAAATATTTTTAAAATTATTTTATTTTAAAATTAATTAATTATTTTTAAAATTAATATTTTATTTTTATTTTTAAAATTATCACCATGGTCGTCTCAATTAAACTAATATTTTATTTTTATTTTAAAAGAAAATAAAAATAATTATTAAAAGAAAGGAAAAGAGAAAAGGAAAAGAATACAACTAAAGAAAATGAATTAAAATATTTATTTTAATTTTCTTATTATTTTAATTATTTTTTCTCACGTAATTAATGATTTTTTATTTTTATTTTTTGTAGAAATTAATATATTGTTGTAATAGATCTTATTGATACAAAAATTTTGATATATTATTTGTATTATTTGGAAAAGAGATAAAAGGAAAAGAAAAAGCCATGTAGGATATTTATTTTTTTTCAAAAAAGCCACGTCGGATATTTTTAGATGTCTGTTAGTCAAATTGGACGGAATGACTTGATTGTATATTTTTAAAAACCACAGTGGGTCAATTGAATATTTTAAAAGCACAGTAGCTAATTGCTTAAAACACTACAACGACAGTGGGGTAAAAGTGTTTTTTGCTGTGACGCCCCCAAAATCGGGTCCATTCCTCACCCATCTTGGGTCGTCAGATACATGGTACAAAATACAAATACAAACTTAATTATACAAATGTCGTGTAACATACGACAATACATAAACTGAGAGTTCTAATAGGAATATTGTCATCTAGACAATATCCATACTCAAGGAGTCTTCATTACATTTATTGTCACACTATTTAACAGAATGGTGAGGACTACTAATGCTATCTTCTGGACCATAACTCCATTTCCCGACTAGTTCCTGGTACGTTCTCATTTCCTGAAGAGAACATTGAAAGAAATGGTGAGCTCAACTAGCCCAGTAAGAAATATTATGACTAAGATAATGCAGAATAAATTATCGTTAGCCTTCAACAGTGTTAAACTGATACAATATAATAGACATCAAGTTTAACTGCAGCGGGACAAGCAATCCATTAGAAGAGTCAAGTAGATAATGAAACCTACTATCTTCTATGATTTAAAAATGTTTTCATCAACTTTTATCACTGAGACTTAGCTTAATAAATAAACCACATTTTCTAATCATCCTTGTATTACGGGCCAAGGATATTCATTAAATCATCAATGATCATGACTATACCGAAAAATTCCTGGTCATAATCATACCAAAAACTGTATATCAATGCATTACAAGCCACTGAGGACTTTTACCACACCACTTATAACATCACAGTTCATGATTATACCGAATGATCCCTGGTCATAATCATACTAAGTCCATCTATGTACGTAAGCCAAAGATGACTTTTAACATAAAATAAACATGAGGATGATGACAATGTTATAGGAATTCAATTAAACAAGTTCAAGAATTAGTTTATCCAGGAACTAATAATATCCAAATTGTCAACATGATACTTCTTTGTAAAGTAACAGTCAAGAATGCTCAGAAGAATATTTTCATGAAAAGATACTAGATGAAGCGCAAATATCAAGGATATTCCATTAATTTCATGAAGTATAGAAATCAAAACTTTAACCAAATGAGTATAATAAAGAATACATGAAACTGCAAATGGATTTTCACCAGCCATGCGGTAATCCATGTATATAGATCATTTCCACAATTTAATAAGGAATGAATATAAAGGATCATTCACCATGCATGTGGCAATCCACATAGACAGGTTATTCCAACAGAATAATAAAGAATGGAATAACAGAAGGATTCACCATGCATGCGATAGAGACCGCACAGACAGGTTATTCCCAACAGAATAATAAATACGGAATAATAAATATGGAACCAGGTCAGGTGAAATTCACACCGACAGGATATTCCGACATAATAATAAATGCGGAATAATAAATGATGGAACCAGGTCAGGTAAAATTCACACCGACAGGATATTCCGACAGAATCGTAAAGAACGAAATAATAAAAGAGTTTCACCAAGTATGCGGTACTTCGCATAAACAGGTTATTCCATCATAATAATAAAGAATGGAATAACAGAAGAAGATCACAAAGTATTGGGTAAACCGCATATACATGTCATTCCACCAAGTATAGGGTAAACCACGCATACAGGTTATTCCAACAGAATAATAAAGAATGAAATAACAGAAGTTCTCTTCATGAATAAGAAAGAATAACACCCCTTCCCGTTTTAAAGAAGAACTGAAATAAAGAAGTAGTTAAGTGGCAGAATACTCTTCTTCTTTCTCTCTATAGTTTCTCTCTCTAGAGTTCAGTGAATTCGTCAGAAAATAATGAAGGAATGAGCTTCTATTTATAGAAAAATGGAATGCATAGTAACTAATCCATGAACGGTCCAGATTGATTTACTTTAATCCGACGGTCCATATTTAAACAAAAATATTTTAAATAAAATATAATATATTCTATTTATAGAATAACTTTAATAAAGTATTATGTTTTATATAAAAAGATGTTTCTGTTTTATTACGTTAATAATACGAATAAAACAAAACTTCATTATCGCTAAATAATTCATATTATTAATTGACAATAATTGAATCAAACTTAGTGACTTCTCACATAAGCATCAATACCGTGTGCTACTATGCAACCACACGTATTACTGTACTTTTACTACCGAGTAGTTCAATAGTATCAACGGTAAAACTTTCGCCGTTATTTTTAATAATATATTTTTGTCGTTTTCTCAATCCGACAATAATTACGTTGTGGGCTCCACCAATGATTGTACCGTCGTACGAATATTCCCCGTGAATAGTAACTCGTGAATAGTACTCCGACACAAAAAGTGTCCCAAATACTCGAGTGAACAATACTAGAGTGAATAGTAATTTAGGTGAATAGTAACCCGTGAATAGTAACTCATGAATAATACTCCAACACAAAAAGTGTCCCAAATACTCGAGTGAACGATACTAGAGTGAATAATAATTTTGGTGAATAGTAACCCGTGAATAGTAACTCGTGAATAGTGACCAGGTATTTTATGACAACTTGTTTACTTTAAAAAAATTCACATATCACCCTTAACTTTAACCTTTTATCAATTTAACCATTTACCAAAATAGAAAAATTGAATACTTTTATTTCATAAAATTCGGGGTCTCACATTTGCCCTTTATTTTTTTTTCCAAAAATACGCTTAACATTACAAATTTAAGGTCAATTATGTCCCTCCCCTTAAAAAAACCAACTAGACAAACGGATGTGCTAGACAATTGACACGTGATAAAAATAAAATTTAATAATTATTTTTTATTCTTTTCTCTCTCTCCTTTCTTCTTCCTCTGTTCAAAAAGCAAAGAGAACTTGAGAACACCCAAAAATAAGCGGGATATGTTCATATGTCAAGCCTTTTATTTGGTAATAACCATATACATCAACATATGCATAAAAGAATTAACCACTCAAATAATCAAAAACCCTTCAAATCAAACAAATTTCCCATCAATCCTTACCAAATTAATCAATCCCTCATGAGATTCTTCAACCAGAAACCACTATAAATGTCCAATAATCCAAATAAACAAATCACAGACAAATATAACACCAAATAACCAACACTCAATTGAAGTTTATAACTAATTATGCAATAATTTAATTAATCAAAACCCAAAGAAACAAATTGAACAATCAAGTCCCGCCCAAAAATAAACAATACCCATATTAATTCATGACAAAATTAGCAATACCCAGATGAAATTGATGAATTTTATGTATGAATATCGACCAAACAAGAATAGTTAATAACCTTCCGGAGGAAAATTCGATTAAGGAGAACGAGTAAAACACAAAATTCCAATTTTTTTAATATAAACTCATTCACCCTTCACCGTGTGTTGATTTTGGATATTCACGACCTCTAATTTGGTATTTTTCAAGCCTGGCTGTGACTTTAATGACTTGATTTTGCCACAGTCGAAGATCGAGCTCGTTGTTAGAGAGAGAAATTTGGTCATTGTCCAAATCACTACAAGAAAAAGCTTTAGTTCCGACGGAATTAAGGTCGACGGAATGTATTCAGTCGACGTTAATCCAAAACCGGCTGAATATTCAGTTGACATTACGTCAGTCGATCTTACTTTATCCTCGACGCACATCAGTCGGAGTTAAGCCATCCTCCTTGGCGCGAAGGTTTCCCGCCAGCGCGAATATAAAGTCGACGGAATATGGGTTATCCTCGACAAAACATTTAGTCGGAATTATGTTAAAGTCGACCGAATAAAACCCGACGAAATTCCGTCGAGAATACGTTTTAAAACCTACTTCTTCTTCAGCGCCTCCCTCATTTCAGTTCTCTCTTTCTCTCTCATCACTCCCTCACTCTCTCTCTGCACTCCCTCTGCTCCGGCAACCACCCCCCTCCGGCGAAGACCCCTCATCTCTCCGGCGACCACCCCTCCTCCCTCTGACTCCAGCCTTCTCCTCCCCTCCGGCAGTGGTTAGCAGTTTCTCAAGTGAGGTAATTTAGGGGGTATTTTGTTATTTGGGATATATATATATATATATATATATATATATATATATATATATATATATATATATATATATATATATATGAAATTGATGTTAAGGCTGATTATAATATTGTTCAAATTGGGTTTGGAATGCTGTAATTTGGGTTTCATATATATGTTGCAATTTCAGTTTGATATTTACTGCAATTTGAGTTTGATATTTATACTGCAATATCAATTTCAGTTTGATATTTACTTCAATTTCAGTTTGATATTTGTTGCAATTTGGATTATGTTTAGGTATAGCTTATTAGTAGGTATATTTGTTATTTTCGACAGAATTCTCGATCGAATTTCTGTCAGAATTAATCAATTACAAAATTTGGAGGCACCGTACACGTGTATATATTCCTTATGTTTCTTAATATTAAAATAATATAAATAGAATGTTACTTACTTCATTTTAATTAATTTAAATAATTAATATAATTAGTTTCAAATATTAAAATATACTAAGTAACATTTACTTATTTTAAAATAAAATAAAATAAAAAGTATGATATAATATAATACAAATTCAATTTAATTAATTTTAGATAATAAATTTTAAATAAATTAAATATTATAATTTAATATAATACAAATAAATTTAAATTAAATTAAATTAAATAAATAATTTTATTTAAAATAACATAAATAAAAATATGATTTAATTTAAGATAATACAAATTAAATTAAATTCAATTCAATAAAAATGGACTTAATTTAATTAAAAATAATATAATACAAAATAAATACAATTAAACGGAGCAGCACTTACTTAGTTAAATAAAATCAAAATAAATTTAACTTTAGTCTAAATTCAATAAAAAATGGACTTAATTTAATTGAAAATAATATAATACAAAATAAATACAATTAAATTGAGTAGCACTTACTTAGTTAAATAAAATCAAAATAAAATTAAATGGAAGTGTCAACTTAGAAATCCGTTCAACATATATGCTTTGGAGGTGTCAACTTAGAAACCCGTTCGACGTTCACTCATTAGGAGTGAATGTCGAATAGTTCCCAGTTTGGGACTGTTACTGGCGTTGTCGTGTTGGGAAGTTATTATGGAGATTTTGAGTCCAATTACTACGGAAGATTAAAGGAAGTGGTTGTGCTCAATTATCCAGGTGCTAAACATTTAAGTGTCGCTGGTTTGATACTGCAAAGGGTGTTAAAGTTGATCGTAATAGAATCGTCACAGTAGATATAAAATCGAATTTACAGTCTGATGACGTATTTGTGTTAGCCAGCCAAACAACTCAAGTGTACTACACCCCTAATGTCGTAAATTATAGAACCCCCTGGTATACAGTTGTCACAACGAAGACTTGATCATTTGATGGTACGGATGACCCGTTGCAAGAACAAGTTAGTAATCCCAGCCACGTTGTGCTAGATGATGACGACGTGGTGGTTGATGATGTCGTTAACGTACTCGATGTTGACGAAGTGGAGGAAGATGTGGTTGTCAGTCCGTATGTGGTGGTAGAAGATGATACTGAGGAAGAAATTGATACAGAAGAGGAAGTGACAGAATTAGAAGATGGAAATGAAAATGATTTTGATTCTGACGAGTTTGACGACGTACTACTTCACTAATTGGTGTTTTGTAAATATTATACAACGAAATTAGATATAATAATTGTAATAAAATTTAATTAATATCATCGTATCTATGTCTGTTATTTCAGTAGTACAGCTATGCCTCGACATAGCGGTGGAGGTGGTCATGGTGGCGACCGCTCCAGATCGGGCGACGACTCCCAGGGCGGGTCGTCTTCAGATGCTAGTGAGTTAATTTCTAATTAGCGCATTAGTAACGTGTTTTTCATAACTATATTATACATTCATTGACAATGCCATAACTATATTAAACATACAGATGCTAGACGTCGACGTCAGCGAGGGCCTAACCTCGGTCGATTAGGCCGTCCGCCGACAGTGCCTGACGTCGTTCCAGTTGATGTCGGCTCGTCTGTGTAGGTTTCAACTATCACTTATATATGTTCAATCGCGATGATATCAATTAGAATGTTCTTAATAAATTTTGTATTCTAGTATTATGGATCCTGTCGCTAAGGCGATCGTACACGTCATCTGCCTGGCACATCTCCCTACTGGCTGCATGCGATTTAGCCAGTACTCGCGCTACGATGCCGGCTTCATGGTGACAGTGTTGCGGGAGTTTCAAGTAAGTTGAATTACATATATTAAATCAAGGTTCATGTTATTTACATATTGTTCAAATAATTAATAAGATGTATATTATGTCTGTTTGATAGAGATACTATAGATATGAGACCGGCATCACTGAGGCGAATGGTGATGCCGTTATCATTGCCCACATCTCGAAGAATTATGCCGGCTGGCTGTACGAGATGCGACAGAGGGCAGTCTGGGCGATAGAAGAATCGCCCGGGACTACTTTGCGAGATCATCAGCCGCCGGCAGTATCAGATCCAGCATGGGCTGCAATGTGTGCGTATTGGGATGATGTTGCGTTCAAGACCAAATCAGAGCAGATGAAGAAGAATCGAGGCAAGCTGCGAGTTGTACATACTTCTGGCTCGCAGTCGTTTCAGGAGGTTAAAGCGGTATGTATTTATCTTTAGTTTAGTTTAATATTAAACTGCAACATTACGTAATTTAAGTTGATATTATTTAATGTATATGATTTAGGCCATGCAAAGTAGCTTGGGCCGACCTCCTACTATGATGGAGTTCTGGGATAGAGTCCATACGCCGAAGGGCTCTACTTCGGGGTCGACGATGTCTCCAGCAGCACTAGCTATACGGGTAATACATTTACTATAATAAATATTATTTATGATAATATTACGTAATTTATATTGTAAGACCCCGAATTTTTTTTAATGAAATAGAATTTCCTCTATTTATTATTTTGAAATAGTAAGAGTTGAATTGATTAATGTGGTTAGTTATGGGTAAAATGCGCAAATATTTCAAATAAGCAAGTGGTCCTAAAATATTCATTGTTGTCGGGAAATATTTGTTTGGTCGTGGAATATTCTTGTTGTCGGGGAATATTCGTACGACGGCGCAGCCTTGTATGGGCCCCATAACAGAAAGCGATTGGATGAAGAAAACGACAAAAATAAGTTTTTTATAAATAACGGCGTAGTTGTTACCGTTAATACTGTTGGAATATCCGGTGGTTAAAACACAGTAATACGCGTTGTTACACAGTAGCACATGGTATTGCACCAATTATTGATTCTTACGTAAGAAGGCACTACTCAATAATTGTTACAGTAATTACTGTTCAATATTGTATTTTATTGATTCAATAATTGCTGCGTTGATATTTTATATTACTGTTGTTTTAATGGTCACTACACAGTATTTTCTATTATCGGAACAATAATTCATATTATCTGAATAATATTATTAGATAACATTATTGATAATGTCTAGAAAGTTCTGTCTAAGGAGAGGTTTGGTCATCTAATTGCGCGCCAGTAAGGAGAGATCCTTATTGGAAAGCCCCCTCTTTCCTAGGAACGGCCTGGTTGCCAGTACTGTGATTCTGTAATATTATTTGTGTATAATTAATTATTGATTTATATGATGAGAAAAATATTAATTTTATGTGGATATAGATGGAGAAAATTTTTAATGTGACAATTGTTGAAAATTAATATTTTATCTTTTTCTGATAAAATAATTTATTTAAATATATTATTTTAATAATATATTGATGGTAATATTTTTACAATGAATGTGAGATATATGAGTATGTGAGGAGGAAGAGTATTTTTGTGGTATTAAATGATTAACACATGTTTTGTGTGTTGGTGGACACAATTCTTGACCGAAAATTTATTATTGACTGTAAAATCGCCCGTCTGTGGATTTCGGTCAATTTCTGTTTGGAATTTGGAAAAACTTTCTTCTGCAAAGTTGTAGAGAATTGAATTTCCTATAAAAAGTCGCGGGATTCGAATTTTCTGATGAAATGGCTATTTATTATGAATTATTGAAGTTCCGAAGTTCCGAAATAATTGATTTTGGGAGTTTTAGTTAATTATTTTGAGAAAAACGTTTTTTGTTGCAATTGAGTGGCTCACATGTGTTATGAATGAGCTGAAATCAGATTCCTTGGTGATGGGCTTGAATATTTGGTAAATATTATTATTTTATTAAATTTTCTACTTTGGTGTTCTAAGCATTTTCCTATAAATAGGGTTGTAAGACCCCAACTTATTAATGAATAAAATCAAATTTTCTCTAAATATTATTGTGAATAATAAGGGGTTAATTTGATATAATACTTTGGTTATGGGTGAAATGTGCAAATTTTGCAAAATAAGCAAGTGGTTATAAAATATTTATTTTTGGTCGGTGAATATTCGGTTGGTCGTGGAATATTCTTGCTGTCGGGGAATATTCGTACGACGACGCAGCCTTGTGTGGGCCCCATAACGGAAAGCGATTGGATGAAGAAAACGACAAGTATAAGTTGTTTATAAATAACGGCGTAGTTGTTACCGTTAATACTGTTGGAATACCCGGTGGTTAAAATACAGTAGCACACGGTGTTGCACCAATTATTGATTCTTACGTAAGAAGGCACTACTCAATAATTGTTACAGTAGTTATTATTCAATATTTTATTTTATTGATTCAATAATTGCTGCGTTGATATTTTATATTATTGTTGTTTCAATAATTGTTGCTGCACAGTATTTTCATTTATCAGATCAATAATTCATATTATTTGAATAATATTATTAGATAACATTATTGGCAATGTCTAGAAAGTTCTGTCTAAGGAGAGGTTTGGTCATCTAATTGCGCGCCAGTAAGGAGAAATCCTTATTGGAAAGCCCCCTCTTTCCTGGGAACGGCCTGGTTGTCATAAATGTGATTCTGTAATATTATTTGTGAATAATTAATTATTGATTCATATGATAAGGAAATATTTATTTTATGTGGATATAAATGAGGGATATATTTTTGTGGTTAAAAATGAAGGAGTTAATGTTGAGGTTTTTGTCAGTATTTTTGTCGGAATGGAGGTATTAAAAATCAGGGTTTTTGAGATAGTTTGCGGGGGTTATAATTTTTAATCCGACCGTTGGATCGTGGTAATTTTTGGATATGTTATACATATATAAGTTGAGTATATGTCCACAAATTTTGAACCGTTAAAAATGAACGTATGATTTATTACGAATTTTACAAGATGACTGGTTCAGAAATTGTTGAATTTTCGGAGTTTATCATTTTGGTGGAAAATTCTAGAATTGGTGGGCCCCACTTGTGGTTGGTGAAGAAATGTGCTGAATTATATTTCAAATGTGGTGGGTGGGAATAGTAGCAGGTAAAGCCATCAGGTTGCAGGTCAAACCTACCAAAATTTTCCTATAAATAGAGGGCTAAGTTAGAATTGAAAATCACACCAGAAACAAGTTTTTTCTCTTTCTCTCTCTAGATTATTGAGTGTATTTTGTGAGTATTTAGATACTTTGAGAGTTTCTATTCATCAGAGCAAGTTTCTTTCAGCCTTATACCGGTATTCCGACCAGAAGTACTGATATTTTGAGGTAAGAGATATTATTTTCTTCTTAATGATATTATTTTCTTCAATATCATTATGCTGAAATATTGATATGAGTTTTTATCAAATTTAGAACTTTTTGTGTCGGGGGTTACTATTCACGTATACGGCACTATTCACGTATACGACACTATTCACGAATACGGCACTATTCACCGAAAAATAAAATTTTTCCTTTTTGTCCAAGATGTCTATTATGGTTACTATCTTTGATTGTATCCATGTTTTGATCTTTATTTTTGAATTCTGCTTCACAATTGATTATTATGAAGTATTATTGATCTTGGATAAACTGTTATACTAATCCCTACTATTTGTCCTTCTGTCTCAGTGGATTCGTTCTCTTTAAGATATTTTTCATCATCCTCAGTCCTAAATGATGATATTACTGAATATCTTTGGCCTATAGTGCAAAGATGTATAATTACTTGATGAATATCTTTGGCCTGTAGTGCAAAGATGAACAGGTGTTGAGATGAACATGACCGACTGATGATACAAATGAATATCTTTGGCCTGTAGTGCAAAGATGAATATTTGGTTAAAGATGATTATTAATTGATGTTACAGGGATAAAATATTGATGATGGACTTTTAAATCTTAGAAGATAGTAGAATTCTTTCTCTACTTGACTCTTCTAATGGGTTGCTGTTTCCGCTGCAGTTGTTGATCTAAAACTTGTTGTCGATTATATTTTATCAGATTTTTCCCTGTTGAAGACTAACGATAATTTGTTGTATATTATCTTAGTCATAATATTCTTTACTGGGCTAGTTGAGCTCACCCTTTTCCTTTTTGTTCCATTTTTCTTCTCAGGAGGTGAGAACATGGCAGGATCTAGTCGGGGTATGGAGTGATGGTTCTAGAAAGATGTATTAGCAGTCCTCACTATTTCTGTAAAATAGTGTTTGAATAATTGTAATGAGGATTTATTTGAGTGTGGATATTGTCTAGAAGACAATATTTGTATTTAAACTCACAGTATGTGTTGTCGTATTTTGTACGACAATTGTATTATTGAAGTTGTAGTTTGCTTTCTGTACCATGTATTTGGCGACTCAGAATGGGTGTTGTATACCTATTCTGGGGGCGTCACAAGGGTGCTTAGGTTAGAATTGAAAATCACACCAGAAATTGAAGTTTCTCTCTATTTCTCTCTCTATATCGAGCGTATTCTTGTGAGTATTTGATACTTTGAGTGTTGCTATACGGTGGAAGTTTCCTTCAGCACTATATCTAGTATTTCAGTCAGAAGTACCGTCTTTCCGAGGTAAGGGATGTTATTTCTTCTTAAATGATATTATTTTTTTCAATATCATTATGCCGAAATATTGATCTGAATTTTTATCAAATTTAGAACTTTTCATGTTGGGGTTACTATTCATGAGCTACTATTCACGAACTACTATTCACGAGTTACTATTCACCGAAAAATGAAATTTTCTTCTTTTCGTCCAAAATATCTATTATGGATACTAGCTTTGATTGTATCCATGTTTTGATCATTCTTGAATTTTACTCTATTATGATTATTTATGAGGTATTTTTGGACATGGAATAGCTGAAATACGAATCCTTAATATTTATTATTTTGTTTCACTGGATTCGTTTCCTTTAAGATATTTTTCATCATCCTCAGTCCTAAATGATGATATTACTGAATATCTTTGGCCTGTAGTGCAAAGATGTATGATTACTTGATGAATATCTTTGGCCTGTAGTGCAAAGATGAACAGGTGTTGAGATGAACATGACTGACAGGTGATACAAATGAATATCTTTGGCCTGTAGTGCAAAGATGAATATTTGGATAAAGATGATTATTAATTGATGTTACAGGGATAAAATATTGATGATGGACTTTTAAATCTTAGAAGATAGTAGAATTCTTTCTCTACTTGACTCTTCTAATGGTTTGCTGTTTCCGCTGCAGTTGTTGATTTAAAACTTGTTGTTGATTATATTCTATCAGATTTTTCTCTGTTGAAGACTAACGATAATTTGTTGTATATTATCTTAGTCATAATATTCTTTACTGGGCTAGTTGAGCTCACCCTTTTCCTTGTTGTTCCATCTTTCTTCTCAGGAGGCGAGAATGTAGCGAGTACTAGTCGGGGTATGGAATGAAGGTTCTAGGAAGTTGTTTTAGTAGTCCTCACCATTTTTTTGTAAAATATTGTTCCAATAATTGTAATGAGGACTTATTTGAGTGTGGATATTGTCTAGATGATAATATTTGTATTTACACTCACAGTTTTTATGTTAATAAAGTTGTAGTTGTTTCTGTACCATGTATTTGGCGACTCAGAATGGGTTGGATGGATTGGACCTATTTTGGGGGCGTCACAGTTGGTATCAGAGCTTAGGGATATGATCTCTGGCGGAGATCGGGGAATAGAACTAGGAGGGGAGAGACGAGTAAATCCTTCGCTAGTGTGTCCTACCTAAGCTTATTTGTTGGTCGGTCATAATATAGGGGTATTATGTGATTTGTTAATTTGTTAAATTAACCCTTGTTTATGGCAGTATTTGAGAATGTCGATTGAGAATGTTAACAGCGGAGTAAATGAGACCGTGGAGACACCTTTGCTCACCAACGAGGAGAACGTGCAACAGGCTGGCAATATTCCTCCTGTAAATAACACCACTGAGCAGACGATGAACGACGGGATGTTTAGGAGTTTTTTTCAGTTCATACAAAACTAGACGAGGGAGACTCGTGTATAAAATACGTGTAGAAATGATATCAATGCGCGGCTTGTCACGGCCAAGCAGTTCAAGGAGTTAGGACCACCAGAATTCTGGGGAAAGCCGGATCCGATTAAGGCGGAGACATGGGTCAAGCAAATTACCAAGATATTTGATGTCTTGGGATGCACGGAGGAACAGAAGGTTCCATTCGCCACCTTTATGTTTCGTGGCGAGGCAGACTACTGGTGGGAGTCTGTGAAACGTACCCATCCAGCCGCACTTAGCATGTCTTGGGAGACATTTCAGAAACTGTTCAATGACAAATACTTTCTTGAAAGTGTTCGTCATATGAAGGAGGTAGAGTTTATTAGATTAGAACAAAATAACATGACGGTGTCCCAATACGAGGCGAAGTTCGCAGAGTTATCCAGGTTTGCACCTCATTTGGTGGAGAATGAGGAACGTATGACACGGATGTTTCTGAGAGGTTTGAAACCCGGCATACGTCAATATCTCATTTCTCATAAATTTTCTCTCTATTCAGATGTTGTCAACAGGGCTCAATTATTAGAGCGAGATAACGAGTACGGTCAATCGAGGGACCACAACCAGGGTCATACCGGTGGCAGCGGTCATTGGAGCAATGATAACCAGCGGAGAGAGAAAAATACAGACAAGAACGGCAACCACTCTGGTGGTAATCATGACCATGAGAATAGAAGAAGCGAGTCGGGAGGAGATTTTAAAAAGAGGAGATTCAACAATGACAATACAAAGACGTCAGCACCAGCAGCAACTGGTTCCAAGGGAGGAGAGCGACCACCGGTCATATGCTATAAGTGCGGAAAAGAAGGACATATCAGCCCAAACTGTCCACAACAGTTTAAGGTATGTTATAACTGTGGAAAGGAAGGACATATCGCTCGAGATTGCACTGTAGCGAAACCAAGTCCAATGGGGGTGGTGACTCAAAAAGTTGTCCCAGAAAAGTCAAAGTCAACGGTTCCTGGAAGAGCATTTTTCGTGACTGGTCAGAATGCGAGGAACCCGAACGAAGTTAGCACGGGTTAGTTAATTATAAATTTTTGCGAAGTTTATACTTTATTAGATACCGGTTCTACCCATTCTTTTAACTCTCATGCTTGTGCTCAACCTTTGAACTTGACACCTGAGAAATTTGACTTTGACCTATCTGTGGAAACTCCGTTAGGAGAAACTTTCATTTCATCCACTGTTTAGAAATCTTGTTTGATCCAAGTTGGCACCATCACATTATTTGTTAACCTTATTTCTTTGGAGATACTTGCTTTTGATGTGATTTTAGGAATTGATTGGTTAACTACTCATCATGCCAAAATTAATTGCTTTCGTAAGGTTGTTAGTTTTCATATTCCTAAGCAACCTGTTATTCAAATTCAAGCAACCAAACCATTGAAGTCAAACTCTTTCATATCAAGCCGTAAAGTCATTCGTTTATTAAAAAACGGATGTCAAGCTTTCTTAGCTATGTTATGGACTTGAACAAAAATACGTCAGATTGGAATGATATTTCTATTGTTAGTAAATCCCTGACGTATTTCCTGAAGAATTTCTTGGCCTACGCGTGATATTGAATTTTGTATCATCTTTGAATCTGGTACAAAACTCACTTCTAAAATCTCATATCGAATGGCTCCTATTGAACTTCAGGAGTTAAAAACCTAACTGTAGAAGTTTGTACCCGAGCCTTTATCTGGTGACTTCCTTTGTGGAATGCACCGAAGCCAGACTCTCCGTAGGGGACGCCATATTTGTGCGGTAGTAAACTGATAGGTATCATTGTGACGTGCTATCCAAGATTGGGATATGAGTCACAGTTGAGAGCAACCTAAGTCAGTAATCGAAATACGTAGCTTTTTGGTATTATCGGAGATTCGTAGAAGGGTTTTCTCGAATCGCTACCCGGTTAACTCAGCTGACTCGAAAGGATATCAAATTCGTATGGAGCGAAGAATGCGAAAAGAGTTTCCAAGAGCTTAAAAGGAGACTCATTTTGGCACCTGTTCTGACAATACCATCTGGTTCGGATGGATTTGTTATCTACAGTGATGCTTCAGGCAAAGGGTTAGGATGTGTTCTCATGCAACGTGGGAAAGTCATAGCCTATGCCCTGCGACAACTTAAAGAATATGAGAGGAATTATCCTACTCATGATCTAGAGTTGGCAGCAGTCGTTTTCGCGCTAAAGATCTGGAGGCACTATCTATATGGGGAGAAAGTGGAGATATATTCAGACCATAAAAGCCTCAAATATTTCTTCACCCAAAAGGAACTCAATATGCGGCAACGACGTTGGCTCGAGCTGTTGAAAGATTACGACCACACTATTCAATACCATCCTGGAAAAGCGAACGTGGTAGCTGACGTGTTGAGTAAAAGATCGTATACGGGCACGAGTACGATATTTCTTACGACTTACAAAAGATGGAGATAGAGTTATAGATTCCAAGAACCTGCGTGAAGATAACGAATATACGATTAGAATCGACTTTTATCGATAAAATTAAAATCGCTCAAGCTACACACCGGAGCTGATGAATATGAAGAAGGAAGTGCAAGAAGTTGTTATTCCAAAAGCGAGAATTGGCAATGTGAGGAAAGCTCAAACCTACGATTTATTAGTCCATTTGAAATTCTCAATTGAATAGGAACTATGGCCTATAGACTCACTTTACAGCCAAGTATGACGCGTGTTCATAACGTTTTTCACGTATCGAAGTTACGAAATTATGTGGACAACCCGAACCACGTCATTGAATTAGAACCGGACGAGATAGCCGAAGACTTAACGTATGAAGAGGTACCTGTCAAGATCTTGGATAGGAAGGAGCATGTCCTACGCACAAAGGTCATACCACAAGTTAAAGTTTGGTGGAGAAACCATGCTATTGAAGAAATGACCTGGGAGTTGGAAACGGAAATGACAGCGAGGTATCCTCATCTTTTCGAAACACCAGGTACGTACGTCAATTTCGAGGACGAAATTTCATAAGGAGGGGAGGTTGTAAGACCCCGAATTTTTTTTAATGAAATAGAATTTCCTCTATTTATTATTTTGAAATAGTAAGAGTTGAATTGATTAATGTGGTTAGTTATGGGTAAAATGCGCAAATATTTCAAATAAGCAAGTGGTCCTAAAATATTCATTGTTGTCGGGAAATATTTGTTTGGTCGTGGAATATTCTTGTTGTCGGGGAATATTCGTACGACGGCGCAACCTTGTGTGGGCCCCATAACAGAAAGCGATTGGATGAAGAAAATGACAAAAATAAGTTTTTTATAAATAACGGCGTAGTTGTTACCGTTAATACTGTTGGAATATCCGGTGGTTAAAACACAGTAATACGCGTTGTTACACAGTAGCACATGGTATTGCACCAATTATTGATTCTTACGTAAGAAGGCACTACTCAATAATTGTTACAGTAATTACTGTTCAATATTGTATTTTATTGATTCAATAATTGCTGCGTTGATATTTTATATTACTGTTGTTTTAATGGTCACTACACAGTATTTTCTATTATCGGAACAATAATTCATATTATCTGAATAATATTATTAGATAACATTATTGGTAATGCCTAGAAAGTTCTGTCTAAGGAGAGGTTTGGTCATCTAATTGCGCGCCAGTAAGGAGAGATCCTTATTGGAAAGCCCCCTCTTTCCTGGGAACGGCCTGGTTGCCAGTACTGTGATTCTGTAATATTATTTGTGTATAATTAATTATTGATTTATATGATGAGAAAAATATTAATTTTATGTGGATATAGATGGAGAAAATTTTTAATGTGACAATTGTTGAAAATTAATATTTTATCTTTTTCTGATAAAATAATTTATTTAAATATATTATTTTAATAATATATTGATGGTAATATTTTTACAATGAATGTGAGATATATGAGTATGTGAGGAGGAAGAGTATTTTTGTGGCATTAAATGATTAACACATGTTTTGTGTGTTGGTGGACACAATTCTTGACCGAAAATTTATTATTGACTGTAAAATCGCCCGTTTGTGGATTTCGGTCAATTTCTGTTTAGAATTTGGAAAAACTTTCTTCTGCAAAGTTGTAGAGAATTGAATTTCTTATAAAAAGTCGCGAGATTCGAATTTTCTGATGAAATGGCTATTTATTATGAATTATTGAAGTTCTGAAGTTCCGAAATAATTGATTTTGGGAGTTTTAGTTAATTATTTTGAGAAAAACGTTTTTTGTTGCAATTGAGTGGCTCACATGTGTTATGAATGAGCTGAAATCAGATTCCTTGGTGATGGGCTTGAATATTTGGTAAATATTATTATTTTATTAAATTTTCTACTTTGGTGTTCTAAGCATTTCCTATAAATAGGGTGCTTAGGTTAGAATTAAAAATCACACCAGAAATTGAAGTTTCTCTCTATTTCTCTCTCTATATCGAGCGTATTCTTGTGAGTATTTGATACTTTGAGTGTTGCTATACGGTGCAAGTTTCCTTCAGCACTATATCTAGTATTTCAGTCAGAAGTACCGTCTTTCCGAGGTAAGGGATGTTATTTCTTCTTAAATGATATTATTTTTTTTAATATCATTATGCCGAAATATTGATCTGAATTTTTATCAAATTTGGAACTTTTCATGTTGGGGTTACTATTCATGAGCTACTATTCACGAGTTACTATTCACGAGTTACTATTCACCGAAAAATGAAATTTTCTTCTTTTCGTCTAAAATATCTATTATGGATACTAGCTTTGATTGTATCCATGTTTTGATCATTCTTGAATTTTACTCTATTATGATTATTTATGAGGTATTTTTGGACATGGAATAGCTAAAATACGAATCCTTAATATTTATTATTTTGTTTCACTGGATTCGTTTCCTTTAAGATATTTTTCATCATCCTCAGTCCTAAATGATGATATTACTGAATATCTTTGGCCTGTAGTGCAAAGATGTATGATTACTTGATGAATATCTTTGGCCTGTAGTGCAAAGATGAACAGGTGTTGAGATGAACATGACTGACAGGTGATACAAATGAATATCTTTGGCCTGTAGTGCAAAGATGAATATTTGGATAAAGATGATTATTAATTGATGTTACAGGGATAGAATATTGATGATGGACTTTTAAATCTTAGAAGATAGTAGAATTCTTTCTCTACTTGACTCTTCTAATGGTTTGCTGTTTCCGCTGCAGTTGTTGATCTAAAACTTGTTGTTGATTATATTCTATCAGATTTTTCTCTGTTGAAGACTAACGATAATTTGTTGTATATTATCTTAGTCATAATATTCTTTGCTGGGCTAGTTGAGCTCACCCTTTTCCTTGTTGTTCCATCTTTCTTCTCAGGAGGCGAGAATGTAGCGAGTACTAGTCGGGGTATGAAATGAAGGTTCTAGGAAGTTGTTTTAGTAGTCCTCACCATTTTTTTGTAAAATATTGTTCCAATAATTGTAATGAGGACTTATTTGAGTGTGGATATTGTCTAGATGACAATATTTGTATTTACACTCACAGTTTTTATGTTAATAAAGTTGTAGTTGTTTCTGTACCATGTATTTGGCGACTCAGAATGGGTTGGATGGATTGGACCTGTTTTGGGGGCGTCACATATATGATGATACCAATATAACTCACATGTACATATATCAAATTACAGGAGCAGTTTGAGAAGATCCGCAGCCAGCGTATAGCGGAGTTGCAGGCTGCTAGGGGCGATGCTGAGACGTTAGATTCCACCGTCTCTCCGCCCGAGATTAGTTTATCTGAGGACGAGGAGACGGCTCTCTGGGTCGCGTCTCAGGATACTCCCACTAGTACTAACGGGCGGTATCGAGTGCTGGGGTTACCGAGGATACCAGCCTATACACTGCCAGGAGGTATAATATTTTTAGTTTATTTCTTGTTTATGAATAAAGAAAATTTGTCATATTATTCATGTTATATTTATTTTTGTAGGCTCTAGCCAGCGTCTGCGTCCGAGAGCCCCTGTGGGACCATCACATACGGGCGCTGGCTTAGACGATGTTTTGTTCCAGCGTGTTATGGCTGCGGTGTCAGAGAGGTTTGAGACCGATCTGCTGTTCCATCGTCAGGACCTTCCCAGCCGTTCTCGCCTCCATCAGCTTGCGCAGGACGTTGCAGCTGGTGCCACCGCCAAGAGTACGGGTATCCCTCCGGAGCAGTGGGCCGCGATACGCGACGAGATTGTTCGGATGGTGGTTACCTTAGTCGAGGACGCGTTTGGGCCGATGTTGAGTCAGCCCTCGACTGCTCAGGTAAACTATTCGTTTTAAATTCAAATATATATTCTGCATGTAATTTAATTTTCATTTAGTTATCTTTAACTGAATCATATATATGGACTAATGAGTTGCATTATATTATATCAACAGGGTGATGAGCGGACTGACGAGCGGGATGACGATGGTGGCGATTTTCATACTCCAAAGCAGCGTCGACGCCCGCCCGATGATCCTCCTCATACCGGGGGCTCTACTAGCTAGTTTTACTTAGTTTACATTCGTTTAATTTGTAGTTTACATTATTTTTGATGTATTAATGTAGTTTAAATCTTGGCATTTAGTTTAATTTAGCTTAATTAGATGTTTGATATACATTAGTTTAGATTAATGGATGTTTTTGACCTTTTTACTTATCATTTAGTTGGTTTTTTATATATTGTCGGTCTTGGTAATTGTAATTCGTGTTATTCGTTATATTGTTAGCTTGTGTATGTGTATGTGTATGTGATGTTGGAGGTTATATTGTTAGCTTGTGTATGGGTATGTGCTGTTAGAATACAGGTACAGGTACAAGATGTGGGTTAAATTCCTGGATATTGCAAAAACAAATTAAATATTAAAAAAAAATAGTCATTATTTTCGACGGAATATAACTATTCTCGACGGACTTCCGTCGGAAATAATAACTCCCCAATTTTGCCTTACTGCCACGTGTCATGCTTATCACCGACCGAATACTATCGACCGAATATTTTCAGTCGGACATATAGTAACCCCGACCGAATATTCAGTCGACGATAAGTCCGTCGATCTTAAGTATCTCCGACTGAAAGATCGACGGACTTATTTTCGACCTGCTTATATACGACCGAATATTCCGTTGAAAATATGGTTAACCTCGACGGAATATGCTTATTTCCGACCGAATATTCCGCCGGAAATAATCCTTTTTGTTGTAGTGAATGTCCAATGTGACAGTTGGCTTGTTGCTTTCCTCCTCCCTCTCTGAAGAAGATCCTAAGTGAGAACATGTCATCTCAAAGTAACCTTCGCCATTTAGGACAATAGATCCTAAGTGAGGACATACCTCTTGATTCACCAAAAGGCTATACTCCTCCTCCTTCCTGATTTTGGCTCATAGCCCTGATTTACTCCTCGGAAGCTTTGACAATAATTCCTTATTTTTTTTGTCCAAACAGATTCTTCTTCTTCTCCCAGTACACTCTGTCCTGTATGTGACGCCCCCAGAATAGGTATACAACACCCATTCTGAGTCGCCAAATACATGGTACAGAAAGCAAGCTACAACTTCAATAATACAATTGTCGTGCAAAATACGACAACACATACTGTGAGTTTAAATACAAATATTATCTTCTAGACAATATCCACACTCAAATAAATCCTCATTACAATTATTCAAACACTATTTTACAGAAATAGTGAGGACTGCTAATACATCTTTCTAGAACCATCACTCCATACCCCGACTAGATCCTGCCATGTTCTCACCTCCTGAGAAGAAAAATGGAACAAAAAGGAAAAGGGTGAGCTCAACTAGCCCAGTAAAGAATATTATGACTAAGATAATATACAACAAATTATCGTTAGTCTTCAACAGGGAAAAATCTGATAAAATATAATCGACAACAAGTTTTAGATCAACAACTGCAGCGGAAACAGCAAACCATTAGAAGAGTCAAGTAGAGAAAGAATTCTACTATCTTCTAAGATTTAAAAGTCCGTCATCAATATTTTATCCCTGTAACATCAATTAATAATCATCTTTAACCAAATATTCATCTTTGCACTACAGGCCAAAGATATTCATTTGTATCATCAGTCGGTCATGTTCATCTCAACACCTGTTCATCTTTGCACTACAGGCCAAAGATATTCATCAAGTAATTATACATCTTTGCACTACAGGCCAAAGATATTCAGTAATATCATCATTTAGAACTGAGGATGATGAAAAATATCTTAAAGATAACGAATCCAATGAGACAGAAGGACAAATAGTAGGGATTCGTATAACAGTTTATCCAAGATCAATAATACTTCATAATAATCAATTGTGAAGCAGAATTCAAAAATAAAGATCAAAATATGGATACAATCAAAGATAGTAACCATAATAGACATCTTGGACAAAAAGGGAAAATTTTATTTTTCGGTGAATAGTGCCGTATTCGTGAATAGTGCCGTATACGTGAATAGTGTCGTATACGTGAATAGTAACCCCCGACACAAAAAGTTTCAAATTTGATAAAAACTCATATCAATATTTCAGCATAATGATATTGAAGAAAATAATATCATTAAGAAGAAAATAATATCCCTTACCTCAAAATATCAGTACTTCTGGTCGGAATACCGGTATAAGGCTGAAAGAAACTTACTCTGATGAATAGAAACTCTCAAAGTATCTAAATACTCACAAAATACACTCAATAATCTAGAGAGAGAAAGAGAAAAAACTTGTTTCTGGTGTGATTTTTAATTCTAACTTAGCCCTCTATTTATAGGAAAATTTTGGTAGGTTTGACCTGCAACCTGATGGCTTTACCTGCTACTATTCCCACCCACCACATTTGAAATATAATTCAGCACATTTCTTCACCAACCACAAGTGGGGCCCACCAATTCTAGAATTTTCCACCAAAATGATAAACTCCGAAAATTCAACAATTTCTGAACCAGTCATCTTGTAAAATTCGTAATAAATCATACGTTCATTTTTAACGGTTCAAAATTTGTGGACATATACTCAACTTATATATGTATAACATATCCAAAAATTACCACGATCCAACGGTCGGATTAAAAATTATAACCCCCGCAAACTATCTCAAAAACCCTGATTTTTAATACCTCCATTCCGACAAAAATACTGACAAAAACCTCAACATTAACTCCTTCATTTTTAACCACAAAAATATATCCCTCATTTATATCCACATAAAATAAATATTTCCTTATCATATGAATCAATAATTAATTATTCACAAATAATATTACAGAATCACATTTATGACAACCAGGCCGTTCCCAGGAAAGAGGGGGCTTTCCAATAAGGATTTCTCCTTACTGGCGCGCAATTAGATGACCAAACCTCTCCTTAGACAGAACTTTCTAGACATTGCCAATAATGTTATCTAATAATATTATTCAAATAATATGAATTATTGATCTGATAAATGAAAATACTGTGCAGCAACAATTATTGAAACAACAATAATATAAAATATCAACGCAGCAATTATTGAATCAATAAAATAAAATATTGAATAATAACTACTGTAACAATTATTGAGTAGTGCCTTCTTACGTAAGAATCAATAATTGGTGCAACACCGTGTGCTACTGTATTTTAACCACCGGGTATTCCAACAGTATTAACGGTAACAACTACGCCGTTATTTATAAACAACTTATACTTGTCGTTTTCTTCATCCAATCGCTTTCCGTTATGGGGCCCACACAAGACTGCGTCGTCGTACGAATATTCCCCGACAGCAAGAATATTCCACGACCAACCGAATATTCACCGACCAAAAATAAATATTTTATAACCACTTGCTTATTTTGCAAAATTTGCACATTTCACCCATAACCAAAGTATTATATCAAATTAACCCCTTATTATTCACAATAATATTTAGAGAAAATTTGATTTTATTCATTAATAAGTTGGGGTCTTACAACCTCCCCTCCTTATGAAATTTCGTCCTCGAAATTGACGTACGTACCTGATGTTTCAAAAAGGTGAGGATACCTCGCTTTCATTTCTGATTCCAACTCCCAGGTCATTTCTTCAATAGCATGGTTTCTCCACAAAACCTTAACTTGTGGTATAACCTTCGTGCGTAGGACATGCTCTTTCCTATCCAAGATCTTAACAGGTACCTCCTCGTACGTTAAATCTTCAGCTATCTCGTCTGGTTCTAACTCAATAATGTGGTTCGGGTCTTTAACATATTTACGAAGTATAGATATGTGAAAAACATTATGAACACGAGACATGCTTAGAGGTAATGCGAGTCTATATGCCACATTTCCTATTCGCTCAAGAATCTCAAATGGACCAACAAATCTTGGATTGAGCTTTCCTCTCTTCCCAAATCTTGTAACTCCCTTCAATGGTGCAACACGTAACAATACATGATCCCCAATATTAAATTCCACGTCCTTCCGATGAAGATCCGCATAACTCTTTTGTCGATCCTGTGCCGTTTGTATACGTTGTCGAATCGTTTGGATCTTCTCTGTAGTAATGCGTACCAATTCTGGTCCCAACAATGTTGCTTCACCCACCTCGTCCCAGCATACTGGAGAACGACATTTTCTTCCATACAACGCCTCAAATGGAGCCATACCTATGCTCGCCTGATAACTGTTGTTGTAGGAGAATTCCACCAATGGTAGGTACTTATCCCAACTCCCTTTGAGATCTAATGTGACGCCCCCAAAATAGGTATACAACACCCATTCTGAGTCGCCAAAATACATGGTACAGAAACAACTACATCTTTATTATTACAACACAAGAACTGTGAGTTTAAATACAAATATTGTCATTTAGACAATATCCACACTCAAATAAGCCCTCATTACAATTATTGATACATTATTTCACAAAAATAGTGAGGACTACTAAAGTAACTTCTAGAACCATCATTCCATACCCCGACTAGTACTCGCTACATTCTCGCCTCTGAGAAAAATGGAACAAAAAGGAAAAGGGTGAGCTCAACTAGCCCAGTAAAGAACATTATGACTAAGATAATACAGAACAAATTATCGTTAGTCTTCAACAGGGAAAAATCTAATAGAATACAATAGACAACAAGTTTTAAATCAATAACTGCAGCGGAAACAGCAAACCATTAGAAGAGTCAAGTAGAGAATGAGTTCTACTATCTTCTAAGATTTAAAAGTCCATCATCAATATTTATCCCTGTAACAACAATCAATAACCATCTTTAATCAAATATTCATCTTTGCACTACAGGCCAAAGATATTCATTTGTATCACCAGTCGGTCATGTTCATCTCAACACCTGTTCATCTTTGCACTACGGGCCAAAGATATTCATCAGTTAATCATTCATCTTTGCACTACGGCCAAAGATATTCAGTAATATCATCATTTAGGACTGAGGATGATGAAAAATATATTAAAGAAAACGAATCCAGTGAAACAAAATAACAAATATTAAGGATTCGTATTTCGATTTATCCATGTCCAAAAATACCTTATAATTATTCATAGTGAAGTAGAATTCAAGAATGATCAAAACATGGATACAATCAAAGCTAGTACCCAGAATAGATATTTTGGACGAAAAGAAGAAAATTTTATTTTTCGGTGAATAGTAACTCGTGAATAGTAACTCGTGAATAGTAACTCATGAATAGTAACCCCGACGTGAAAAGTTCCAAATTTGATAAAAATTTCCAACCAATATTTCGGCATAATGATATTGAAGAAATAATATCATTTTTGAATAAAATAACATCCTTTACCTCGTACAGACAGTACTTCTGGTCGGAATACCGGTATAAGGCTGAAAGACACTTGCTCTGATGAATAGAAACTCTCAAAGTATCTAAATACTCACAAAATACACTCAATAATCTAGAGAGAGAAAGAGAGAAAACTTGTTTCTGGTGTGATTTTCAATTCTAACTTAGCCCTCTATTTATAGGAAAATGTTAGCACGCCGAAGCAGACTTAACCTGCAACCTGATGGCTTTACCTGCTACTATTCCCACCCACCACATTTGAATAAAAATCTCAGCACATTTCTTCACCAACCAAGAGTGGGGCCCACCAATTCTAGAATTTTCTACCAAAATGATTAACTCCGAAAATTCAACAATTTCTGAACCAGTCATCTCGTAAAATTCATAATAAATCATACGTTCATTTTTAACGGTTCAAATTTTGTGGACATATACTCAACTTATATATGTATAACATATCCAAAAATTACCACGATCCAACGGTCGGATTAAAAATTATAACTCCCGCAAAATATCTCAAAAACCCTGATTTTTAATACCTCCATTCCGACAAAAATACTGATAAAAACCTCAACATTAACTCCTTCATTTTTAACCACAAAAATATATCCCTCATTTATATCCACAAAAATAAATATTTCCTTATCATATGAATCAATAATTAATTATTTACAAATAATATTACAGAATCACATTTATGACAACCAGGCCGTTCCCAGGAAAGAGGGGGCTTTCCAATAAGGATTTCTCCTTACTGGCGCGCAATTAGATGACCAAACCTCTCCTTAGACAGAACTTTCTAGACATTGCCAATAATGTTATCTAATAATATTATTCAAATAATATGAATTATTGATCTGATAATGGGAAATACTGTGTAGTGACAATTATTGAAACAACAGTAATATAAAATATCAACGCAGCAATTATTGAATCAATAAAATAAAATACTGAACAGTAATTACTGTAACCATTATTGAGTAGTGCCTTCTTACGTAAGAATCAATAATTGGTGCAATACAGTGTGCTACTGTGTAACAACGCGTATTACTGTGTTTTAACCACCGGGTATTCCAACAGTATTAACGGTAACAACTACGCCGTTATTAATAAAAAACATATACTTGTCGTTTTCTTCATCCAATCGCTTTCCGTTATGGGGCCCACAAAAGACTGCGCCGTCGTACGAATATTCCCCGACAACAATGAATATTTTATAACCACTTGCTTATTTAAAATATTTACGCATTTTACCCATAACTAACCTCATTAATCAATTTAACACTTACTATTTCAAAATAATAAATAGAGGGAATTTAAATTTCATTTATTAATAATTTGGGGTCTTACAACCTCCCCTCCTTATGAAATTTCGTCCTCGAAATTGACGTACGTACCTGGTGTTTCGAAAAGATGAGGATACCTCGCTTTCATTTCCGTTTCCAACTCCCAGGTCATTTCCTCAATAGCATGGTTTCTCCACAAAACTTTAACTTGTGGTATGACCTTCGTGCGTAGGACATGCTCCTTTCTATCCAAGATCTTGACAGGTACCTCTTCGTACGTTAAGTCTTCAGCTATCTCGTCCGGTTCTAACTCAATAACGTGGTCTGGGTCTTTCACATATTTACGTAACACAGATATATGAAAAACATTATGAACACGAGACATACTTGGAGGTAACGCAAGTCTATAGGCCACATTTCCTACTCGGTCAAGAATCTGAAATGGACCAATAAATCGTGGATTGAGCTTTCCTCTCTTCCCAAATCTTGTAACTCCTTTCCATGGAGCCACACGCAACAATACATGATCCCCAATGTCAAATTCCACGTCCTTCCGATGAAGATCCGCATAACTCTTTTGTCGATCCTGTGCCGTTTGTATACGTTGTCGAATCGTTTGGATCTTCTCTGTAGTCATGCGTACCAACTCTGGTCCCAACAATGTTGCTTCACCCACCTCGTCCCAGCATACTGGAGAGCGACACTTTCGTCCATATAATGCTTCAAATGGGGCCACACCTATACTTGCCTGATAACTGTTATTGTAAGAGAATTCCACCAATGGTAGGTACTTATCCCAACTCCCTTTGAAATCTAGGACACAAAGTCTTAATAGATCTTCAAGAGTTTGAATAGTCCTCTCTGATTGTCCGTCCGTTTGAGGATGGTATGCCGAACTAAATCGTAAATCTGTGCCCATAGCTTTTTGCAAGCTAACCCAAAATCTTGAAGTGAATCTTGGGTCACGATCCGAAACTATGGATACTGGCATGCCATGCAGTCTCACAATCTCATCTACGTATATACGAGCAAGACGTTCAAGGGAATAAGTCTCCCGTATCGGCAAGAAATGAGCAGACTTGGTTAATCTATCAACAATAACCCAAATAGCATTTATGCCTTGAGAAACCGTGGGAAGACCCGTAACGAAATCCATGGTAATGTGTTCCCACTTCCATTTCGGAATCTCAAGTGGTTGCAATGGACCCTTTGGTACTTGATGTTCCGCCTTTACACGTTGACAAGTTAAACACCTCGAGATAAACTTTGCAATCTCTCTCTTCATATTATTCCACCAAAATGTATGTCGTAGATCACGATACATTTTGGTACTTCCAGGATGGATTGCAAATGGTGTATTGTGTGCTTCCATCATGATCTTGTACTTCAAATCAGAATTGTTAGGAACACAGAGTCTAGAGTGAACTCGAAGTATTCCTTCTTCATCGATTCTTGCTTCTGGAATAGAACCTTCTTGCACTTTCTTCTTCATACGCATCAGCTCTATGTCCGTAGCTTGAGCAGCTTTAACTTTATCGATTAAAGTCGGTTCTACTCGTATATTTGATATCATCATGTGGGTACTTGGAGCCTTCATCTCTATCTCCATCCTTTGCAAGTCATACAAAATGGGCCTTTGTGTTAACAACATTGCACTCGTACCCGCATATGATCTTCTACTCAATGCGTCAGCTACTACGTTTGCTTTTCCAGGATGATATTGGATGGTATGATCGTAATCTTTCAACAGCTCGAGCCAACGTCGCTGCCGCATGTTGAGTTCCTTTTGGGTGAAGAAATATTTAAGGCTTTTATGATCTGTATAGATCTCCACTTTCTCCCCATACAGGTAGTGTCTCCAGATCTTCAACGCGAAAACTACTGCTGCCAACTCCAAATCATGAGTAGGATAATTCCTCTCATATTCTTTGAGTTGTCGCGAGGCATAGGCTATGACTTTCCCATGTTGCATGAGAACACATCCTAACCCTTTGCCTGAAGCATCACTGTAGATAACAAATCCATCCGAACCAGA
This sequence comes from Panax notoginseng, assembly GCA_016801055.1. Lineage (NCBI taxonomy): Eukaryota > Viridiplantae > Streptophyta > Magnoliopsida > Apiales > Araliaceae > Panax > Panax notoginseng. Next base: position 173,543,151 of record CM029021.1, read on the forward strand.
TGGTATTGTCAGAACAGGTGCCGAAATGAGTCTCCTCTTAAGCTCTTGAAAACTCTTCTCGCATTCCTCACTCCATACGAATTTGATATCTTTCCGAGTCAGCTGAGTTAACGGGGTAGCGATTCGAGAAAACCCTTCCACGAATCTTCGATAATAACCAGCTAAGCCTAGAAAGCTACGTACTTCGGTCACCGTCTTTGGTTGCTCCCAACTTTGTATTGCTTCAATCTTCGCCGGGTCAACAGATACTCCATGTTTTGACACCACGTGCCCTAGGAAAGCTACTTCCTCAAGCCAGAACTCGCATTTCTTCAACTTGGCATATAACTTATTTTCACGCAGCCTTTGGAGTACCAGCTTCAAATGATGCTCATGATCTTCACGGCTTTTGGAATATATGAGGATGTCATCAATAAAGACAACAACGAACTGATCCAAATAATCCTTAAATACTCGGTTCATCATATCCATGAAAGCCGCAGGAGCATTAGTCAATCCAAAAGACATAACTAGGAACTCATAATGCCCGTACCGAGTTCTGAAGGCAGTCTTTGGAATATCCTCAGTTTTAACCTTCAGCTGATGATATCCAGAACGAAGATCGATCTTTGAAAAGAACTGTGCTCCTTGTAACTGGTCAAACAGGTCATCAATACGAGGTAGCGGATACCTATTCTTAATAGTGACATGGTTTAATTCCCGATAATCAATACAAAGTCGCATACTCCCGTCTTTCTTCTTTACAAATAAAACAGGAGCACCCCAAGGAGATGTACTAGGACGAATGAAACCGATGTCCAACAACTCTTGTAGTTGGACCTTTAACTCCTGAAGTTCAATAGGAGCCATTCGATATGGGGTTTTAGAAATGGGCTTTGTACCAGGTTCAAGATCAATAAAGAATTCAATTTCTCGTTCCGGGGGTAGACCGGGAAGTTCTTCAGGAAATACGTCAGGAAAGTCAATAACAACAGGAATATTATTCAAATTTGACGTGTCTTTATTCAAATCCATAACATGGGCTAAGAAAGCTTGACATCCGTTTTTTAATAAACGAATGGCTTTATGGCTTGATATAACAGTGATTGATTTTAATGGCTTAGTTGTTTGAATTCGTACAACAGGTTGGTTAGGAATATGAAAACTAACAACCTTACGAAAACAATCAATTTTGGCATGATGAGTAGTTAGCCAATCAATCCCTAAAATCACATCAAAAGCAAGTATCTTTAAAGAGATAAGGTCAACAGGTAAGGTGATGGTACCAACTTGGATCACACAAGATTTATAAACAGTGGATGTGATGAAAGTTTCTCCTAACGGAGTCTCCACAGATAAATCAAAGTCTAACTTCTCCGGAGTCAAGTTTAAACGTTGAGCACAAGCAGGAGAGATAAAAGAATGGGTAGAACCGGTATCTAATAAGGTATAAACTTCGCATGAATTTATGATTAGCTTACCCGTGATCACCTCGTTTGGGTTCCTCGCATGTTGACCAGTCACGACAAACGCTCTTCCAGGAACCGTTGACTTTATCTTTTCTGGGACAGCTTTTTGAGTCACCATCCCCACTGGACTTGGTTTTGCTACAGTGCAATCTCGAGCGATATGTCCTTCCTTTCCACAATTATAACATACCTTGAACTGTTGTGGGCAGTTTGGGCTGATATGTCCTTCTTTTCCGCACTTATAGCATATAACCGGTGGTCGTTCTCCTCCCTTGGAACCAATTGCTGTTGGTGCTGACGTCTTCGTATTGTCATTGTTGAATCTCCTCTTTTTAAAATCTCCTCCCGACTCGCTTCTTCTATTTTCATAGCCACGATTACCACCAGAGTGGTTGCCGTTCTTGTCTGTATTTTTCTTTCTCCGCTGGTTATCATTGTTCTGATGACTGCTGTCACCGATATGATCCTGGTTGTGATCCCTCAGTTGACCGTACTCGTTATCTCGCTCTAATAATTGAGCCCTGTTGACAACATCTGAATAGAGAGAAAATTTATGAGAAATGAGATATTGACGTATGCCGGGTTTCAAACCTCTCAGAAACATCCTCGTCATACGTTCCTCATTCTCCACCAAATGAGGTGCAAACCTGGACAACTCTGCAAACTTTGCCTCGTACTGAGATACCGTCATATTATTCTGCTCTAGTCTAATAAACTCTACCTCCTTCATATGACGAATACTTTCAGGAAAGTACTTGTCATTGAACAGTTTTTGAAATGTCTCCCAAGACATGCTGAGTGCGGTTGGATGGGTACGCTTCACAGACTCCCACCAGTAATCTGCCTCGCCACGGAACATAAAGGTGGCGAATGGAACCTTCTGTTCCTCCGTGCATCCCAAGACATCGAATATCTTGGTAATTTGCTTGACCCACGTTTCCGCCATGATCGGATCCGGCTTTCCCTTAAATTCTGGTGGTCCCAATTCTTTGAACTGTTTGGCTGTGACAAACCGTGAATTGCTATCATTTCCTCCTGTATTTTGAACACGAGTCTCCCTTGTCTGGTTTTGCATGAATTGCAAAAAACTTCTAAACATTCCATCGTTCATCATCTGCTCATTGGTGTTGTTCACAGGAGGAACATTGCCAGCCTGTTGCACGTTCTCCTCGTTGGTAAGCACCGGTGTCTCCACGGTCTCATTTACTCCACTATTAACATTCTCAGTCGACATTCTCAAATACTGCCATAAAACAAGGGTTAATTAAATAAATTAACAAATCACATAATACCCCTATATTATGACTGACCAATAAATAAGCTTAGGTAGGACACACTAGCGAAGGATTCGTCTCTCCCCTCCTAGTTCTATTCCCCGATCTCCGCCAGAGATCATATCCCTAAGCTCTGATACCAACTGTGACGCCCCCAAAATAGGTATACAACACCCATTCTGAGTCGCCAAAATACATGGTACAGAAACAACTACATCTTTATTATTACAACACAAGAACTGTGAGTTTAAATACAAATATTGTCATTTAGACAATATCCACACTCAAATAAGCCCTCATTACAATTATTGATACATTATTTCACAAAAATAGTGAGGACTACTAAAGTAACTTCTAGAACCATCATTCCATACCCCGACTAGTACTCGCTACATTCTCGCCTCCTGAGAAAAATGGAACAAAAAGGAAAAGGGTGAGCTCAACTAGCCCAGTAAAGAACATTATGACTAAGATAATACAGAACAAATTATCGTTAGTCTTCAACAGGGAAAAATCTAATAGAATACAATAGACAACAAGTTTTAAATCAATAACTGCAGCGGAAACAGCAAACCATTAGAAGAGTCAAGTAGAGAATGAGTTCTACTATCTTCTAAGATTTAAAAGTCCATCATCAATATTTTATCCCTGTAACAACAATCAATAACCATCTTTAATCAAATATTCATCTTTGCACTACAGGCCAAAGATATTCATTTGTATCACCAGTCGGTCATGTTCATCTCAACACCTGTTCATCTTTGCACTACGGGCCAAAGATATTCATCAGTTAATCATTCATCTTTGCACTACGGCCAAAGATATTCAGTAATATCATCATTTAGGACTGAGGATGATGAAAAATATATTAAAGAAAACGAATCCAGTGAAACAAAATAACAAATATTAAGGATTCGTATTTCGATTTATCCATGTTCAAAAATACCTTATAATTATTCATAGTGAAGTAGAATTCAAGAATGATCAAAACATGGATACAATCAAAGCTAGTACCCAGAATAGATATTTTGGACGAAAAGAAGAAAATTTTATTTTTCGGTGAATAGTAACTCGTGAATAGTAACTCGTGAATAGTAACTCATGAATAGTAACCCCGACGTGAAAAGTTCCAAATTTGATAAAAATTTCCAACCAATATTTCGGCATAATGATATTGAAGAAATAATATATTTTTGAATAAAATAACATCCTTTACCTCGTACAGACAGTACTTCTGGTCGGAATACCGGTATAAGGCTGAAAGACACTTGCTCTGATGAATAGAAACTCTCAAAGTATCTAAATACTCACAAAATACACTCAATAATCTAGAGAGAGAAAGAGAGAAAACTTGTTTCTGGTGTGATTTTCAATTCTAACTTAGCCCTCTATTTATAGGAAAATGTTAGCACGCCGAAGCAGACTTAACCTGCAACCTGATGGCTTTACCTGCTACTATTCCCACCCACCACATTTGAATAAAAATCTCAGCACATTTCTTCACCAACCAAGAGTGGGGCCCACCAATTCTAGAATTTTCTACCAAAATGATTAACTCCGAAAATTTAACAATTTCTGAACCAGTCATCTCGTAAAATTCATAATAAATCATACGTTCATTTTTAACGGTTCAAAATTTGTGGACATATACTCAACTTATATATGTATAACATATCCAAAAATTACCACGATCCAACGGTCGGATTAAAAATTATAACTCCCGCAAAATATCTCAAAAACCCTGATTTTTAATACCTCCATTCCGACAAAAATACTGATAAAAACCTCAACATTAACTCCTTCATTTTTAACCACAAAAATATATCCCTCATTTATATCCACAAAAATAAATATTTCCTTATCATATGAATCAATAATTAATTATTTACAAATAATATTACAGAATCACATTTATGACAACCAGGCCGTTCCCAGGAAAGAGGGGGCTTTCCAATAAGGATTTCTCCTTACTGGCGCGCAATTAGATGACCAAACCTCTCCTTAGACAGAACTTTCTAGACATTGCCAATAATGTTATCTAATAATATTATTCAAATAATATGAATTATTGATCTGATAATGGGAAATACTGTGTAGTGACAATTATTGAAACAACAGTAATATAAAATATCAACGCAGCAATTATTGAATCAATAAAATAAAATACTGAACAGTAATTACTGTAACCATTATTGAGTAGTGCCTTCTTACGTAAGAATCAATAATTGGTGCAATACAGTGTGCTACTGTGTAACAACGCGTATTACTGTGTTTTAACCACCGGGTATTCCAACAGTATTAACGGTAACAACTACGCCGTTATTAATAAAAAACATATACTTGTCATTTTCTTCATCCAATCGCTTTCCGTTATGGGGCCCACAAAAGACTGCGCCGTCGTACGAATATTCCCCGACAGGAAGAATATTCCACGACCAAACGAATATTCCCCGACAACAATGAATATTTTATAACTACTTGCTTATTTAAAATATTTACGCATTTTACCCATAACTAACCTCATTAATCAATTTAACACTTACTATTTCAAAATAATAAATAGAGGGAATTTAAATTTCATTTATTAATAATTTGGGGTCTTACATCTAAGACACAAAGTCTTAATAGATCTTCAAGAGTTTGAATAGTCCTCTCTGATTGTCCGTCCGTTTGAGGATGGTATGCTGAACTGAATCGTAAATCCGTGCCCATAGCTTTCTGCAAGCTAACCCAAAATCGTGAAGTGAATCTTGGGTCACGATCCAAAACTATGGATACTGGCATGCCATGCAATCTCACAATCTCGTTCACGTACATACTAGCAAGACGTTCAAGGGAATAAGTCTCACGTATCGGCAAGAAATGAGCGGACTTGGTTAATCTATCAACAATAACCCAAATCGCATCTATGCCTTGAGAAACCTTGGGAAGACCTGTAACAAAATCCATAGTAATGTGTTCCCACTTCCATTTCGGAATCTCAAGTGGTTGCAATGGACCCTTTGGTACTTGATGCTCCGCTTTTACACGTTGACAAGTTAAACATCTCGAGATAAACTCCGCGATCTCTCTTTTCATATTGCTCCACCAAAATGTATGTCGAAGATCGTGATACATTTTGGTACTCCCAGGATGGATTGCAAACGGTGTGTTGTGTGCCTCCATCATTATTCTATGCTTCAAGTCAAAATCGTTAGGAATACAAAGTCTGGAGTTGACTCGAAGTATTCTTTCTTCATCGATTCTTGCTTCTGGAATAGCACCTTCTTGCACTTTCTTCTTCATACGCATCAGCTCTATATCCGTAGCTTGAGCAGCTTTAACTTTATCAATTAAAGTCGGTTCTACTCGTATATTTGATATCATCATGTGGGTACTTGGAGCCTTCATCTCTATCTCCATCCTTTGCAAGTCATACAAAATGGGCCTTTGTGTTAAAAATATTGCACTCGTACCCGCATATGATCTTCTACTCAATGCGTCAGCTACTACGTTTGCTTTTCCAGGATGGTATTGGATGGTATGATCGTAATCTTTCAACAGCTCAAGCCAACGTCGTTGCCGCATGTTGAGTTCCTTTTGGGTGAAGAAATATTTGAGGCTTTTATGATCTGTATAGATCTCCACTTTCTCCCCATACAGGTAGTGTCTCCAGATCTTCAACGCAAAAACGACTGCTGCCAACTCCAAATCATGAGTAGGATAATTCCTCTCATATTCTTTGAGTTGTCGTGAGGCATAGGCTATGACTTTCCCATGTTGCATGAGAACACATCCTAACCCTTTGCCTGAAGCATCGCTGTAGATAACAAATCCATCCGAACCAGATGGTATTGTCAAAACAGGTGCCGAAATGAGTCTCCTCTTGAGTTCTTGGAAACTCTTCTCGCATTCCTCACTCCATACGAATTTTGTATCTTTCCGAGTCAGCTGAGTTAACGGAGTAGCGATTCGAGAAAATCCTTCCACAAATCTCCGATAATAACCAGCTAAGCCCAGAAAGCTACGTACTTCGGTTACCGACTTCGATTGCTCCCAACTTTGTATGGCTTCAATCTTCGCCGGGTCGACAGATACTCCATGTTTTGACACCACGTGCCCAAGGAATGCTACTTCCTCAAGCCAGAACTCGCATTTCTTCAGTTTGGCATATAGCTTGTTTTCACGAAGCCTTTGCAGTACCAGCTTCAAATGGCGCTCATGATCTTCACGGCTTTTGGAATAGATGAGGATGTCATCAATAAAGACAACAACGAACTGATCCAAATATTCTTTGAATACACGGTTCATCATATCCATGAAGGCAGCAGGAGCATTAGTCAATCCAAAAGACATTACTAAGAATTCATAATGCCCGTACCGAGTTCTGAAGGCAGTCTTTGGAATATCCTCAGTTTTAATCTTCAGCTGATGATATCCAGAACGAAGATCGATCTTTGAAAAGAATTGTGCTCCTTGCAACTGGTCAAACAGGTCATCAATGCGAGGTAGCGGATACCTATTCTTGATGGTGACATGGTTCAATTCTCGATAGTCAATACAAAGTCGCATACTCCCGTCTTTCTTCTTTACGAATAAAACAGGAGCACCCCAAGGAGACGTACTAGGACGAATAAAACCGATGTCCAACAACTCCTGTAGTTGGACTTTTAACTCCTGAAGTTCAATAGGAGCCATTCGATATGGGGTTTTAGAAATGGGCTTTGTACCGGGTTCAAGGTCAATAAAGAATTCAATTTCTCGTTCCGGGGGTAGACCGAGAAGTTCTTCAGGAAATACATCGGAAAATTCTCTAACAATAGAAATATTATTCAAATCTGACTTGTCTTTGTTCAAATCCATAACATGGGCTAAGAAAGCTTGACATCCGTTTTTCAATAAACGAATAGCTTTGTGGCTTGATATGACAGTGACTGATTTTAGTGGTTTAGTAGTTTGAATTCGTATGACAGGTTGGTTAGGAATATGAAAACTAACAACCTTAATAAACAATCAATTTTAGCATGATGAGTGGTTAACCAATCAATTCCTAAAATCACATCAAAAGCAAGTATCTTTAAAGAGATAAGATCAACAGGTAATGTGATAGTGCTAACTTGGATCATGCAAGATTTATAAACTGTAGATGTAACGAAGGTTTCACCCAACGGAGTTTCAACAGATAAGTTAAAGTCCAATTTCTCCGGAGTCAAGTTTAAACGTTGAGCACAAGCAGGAGAGATAAAAGAATGGTTAGAACCGGTATCTAGTAAAGTATAAACTTCGCAAGAATTCAAGATTAGCTTACCCGTGATCACCTCGTTCGGGTTTCTCGCGTTTTGGCCAGTAACGACAAACGCCCTTCCAGGAACCGCTGATTTCGACTTATCCGGGATAACTTTTGGAGTCACCATCCCCGCTGAACTTGGTTTTGCTACAGAACACTCTCGAGCTATATGACCTTCCTTTCCACAGTTATAACATACCTTGGATTGTTGTGGGCAGTTTGGGCTGATATGTCCCTCTTTCCTACATTTGTAACATACGACCGGTGGTCGTTCTCCTCCCCTAGAAACAGTTGATGTTTGTGCTGACGTCTTCACGTTATCATTGTTGTACCTTCTCTTCTTGAAATCTCCTCCCGACTCGCTCCTTCTATTATCACGACCACGATTACCACCAGAGTGGTTACCGCTTTTGTCCGAATGTTTTCCTCCCTGCTGGTTTTCATTGCTTCGATGACTGCCGCCACCGGTATGACCCTGGTTGTGGTCCCTCGGTTGCACATACTCATTATCTCGCTCTAATAATTGAGCCCTGTTTACAACATCTGAATATAAAGAAAATTTATGAGAGATAAGATATTGCCGAATCTCGGGTTTTAGACCTCTCAGAAACATCCTTGTCATTCGTTCCTCATTTTCGACCAAATGAGGTGCAAACCTGGATAACTCTGCAAACTTCGCCTCGTACTGGGACACCGTCATGTTGTTTTGTTCCAGTCTAATAAACTCAGCCTCCTTCATATGACGAATACTTTCAGGAAAGTACTTGTCATTGAACAGTTTTTGAAATGTTTCCCAGGACATGTTGAGTGCGTCAGGCTGGGTACGCTTCACAGACTCCCACCAGTAGTCTGCCTCACCGCGGAACATAAATGTGGCGAATGGAACCTTCTGTTCCTCCGTGCATCCCAAGACATCAAATATCTTGGTAATTTGCTTGACCCACGTTTCCGCCATGATCGGATCCGGCTTTCCCTTAAATTCTGGTGGTCCCAATTCTTTGAACTGCTTAGCTGTGACAAACCGCGCGTTGTTATCATTTCCACCCGTATTCTGCACACGAGTCTCCCTCGTCTGATTTTGCATGAACTGCAAAAAGCTCCTAAACATTCCATCATTCATCGTTTGCTCGGTAACGTTGTTTACAGGAGGAATATTGCCTTCCTGTTGCACGTTCCCCTGGGTAGTGATCAAAGGTGTCTCCACGGTCTGATTTACTCCATTATTAACGTTCTCAGCTGCCATTCTTAAATACTGCCATAAAACAAGGGTTAATAGTCATGTCATATATTATCCCTATACTCTGACCGACCAAATAAACACCAAATAAACTTAGTCAGGTCATACTAACGAAGGAATTCCCCGTCTCTCCCCTCCTAGTTCTTGTCTCACATCTCAGCCAGGGATCATATCCCTAAGCTCTGATACCAACTGTGACGCCCCCAGAATAGGTATACAACACCCATTCTGAGTCACCAAATACATGGTACAGAAAGCAAACTACAACTTCAATAATACAATTGTCGTGCAAAATACGACAACACATACTGTGAGTTTAAATACAAATATTGTCTTCTAGACAATATCCACACTTAAATAAATCCTCATTACAATTATTCAAACACTATTTTACAGAAATAGTGAGGACTGCTAATACATCTTTCTAGAACCATCACTCCATACCCCGACTAGATCCTGCTATGTTCTCACCTCCTGAGAAGAAAAATGGAACAAAAAGGAAAAGGGTGAGCTCAACTAGCCCAGTAAAGAATATTATGACTAAGATAATATACAACAAATTATCGTTAGTCTTCAACAGGGAAAAATCTGATAAAATATAATCGACAACAAGTTTTAGATCAACAACTGCAGCGGAAACAGCAAACCATTAGAAGAGTCAAGTAGAGAAAGAATTCTACTATCTTCTAAGATTTAAAAGTCCATCATCAATATTTTATCCCTGTAACATCAATTAATAATCATCTTTAACCAAATATTCATCTTTGCACTACAGGCCAAAGATATTCATTTGTATCATCAGTCGGTCATGTTCATCTCAACACCTGTTCATCTTTGCACTACAGGCCAAAGATATTCATCAAGTAATTATACATCTTTGCACTACAGGCCAAAGATATTCAGTAATATCATCATTTAGAACTGAGGATGATGAAAAATATCTTAAAGAGAACGAATCCAATGAGACAGAAGGACAAATAGTAGGGATTCGTATAACAGTTTATCCAAGATCAATAATACTTCATAATAATCAATTGTGAAGCAGAATTCAAAAATAAAGATCAAAACATGGATACAATCAAAGATAGTAACCATAATAGACATCTTGGACAAAAAGGGAAAATTTTATTTTTCGGTGAATAGTGCCGTATTCGTAAATAGTGCCGTATACGTGAATAGTGTCGTATACGTGAATAGTAACCCCCGACACAAAAAGTTCCAAATTTGATAAAAACTCATATCAATATTTCAGCATAATGATATTGAAGAAAATAATATCATTAAGAAGAAAATAATATCCCTTACCTCAAAATATCAGTACTTCTGGTCGGAATACCGGTATAAGGCTGAAAGAAACTTGCTCTGATGAATAGAAACTCTCAAAGTATCTAAATACTCACAAAATACACTCAATAATCTAGAGAGAGAAAGAGAAAAAACTTGTTTCTGGTGTGATTTTCAATTCTAACTTAGCCCTCTATTTATAGGAAAATTTTGGTAGGTTTGACCTGCAACCTGATGGCTTTACCTGCTACTATTCCCACCCACCACATTTGAAATATAATTCAGCACATTTCTTCACCAACCACAAGTGGGGCCCACCAATTCTAAAATTTTCCACCAAAATGATAAACTCCGAAAATTCAACAATTTCTGAACCAGTCATCTTGTAAAATTCGTAATAAATCATACGTTCATTTTTAACGGTTCAAAATTTGTGGACATATACTCAACTTATATATGTATAACATATCCAAAAATTACCACGATCCAACGGTCGGATTAAAAATTATAACCCCCGCAAACTATCTCAAAAACCCTGATTTTTAATACCTCCATTCCGACAAAAATACTGACAAAAACCTCAACATTAACTCCTTCATTTTTAACCACAAAAATATATCCCTCATTTATATCCACATAAAATAAATATTTCCTTATCATATGAATCAATAATTAATTATTCACAAATAATATTACAGAATCACATTTATGACAACCAGGCCGTTCCCAGGAAAGAGGGGGCTTTCCAATAAGGATTTCTCCTTACTAGCGCGCAATTAGATGACCAAACCTCTCCTTAGACAAAACTTTCTAGACATTGCCAATAATGTTATCTAATAATATTATTCAAATAATATGAATTATTGATCTGATAAATGAAAATACTGTGCAGCAACAATTATTGAAACAACAATAATATAAAATATCAACGCAGCAATTATTGAATCAATAAAATAAAATATTGAATAATAATTACTGTAACAATTATTGAGTAGTGCCTTCTTACGTAAGAATCAATAATTGGTGCAATACCGTGTGTTACTGTATTTTAACCACCGGGTATTCCAACAGTATTAACGGTAACAACTACGCCGTTATTTATAAACAACTTATACTTGTCGTTTTCTTCATCCAATCGCTTTCCGTTATGGGGCCCACACAAGACTGCGTCGTCGTACGAATATTCCCCGACAGCAAGAATATTCCACGACCAACCGAATATTCACCGACCAAAAATAAATATTTTATAACCACTTGCTTATTTTGCAAAATTTGCACATTTCACCCATAACCAAAGTATTATATCAAATTAACCCCTTATTATTCACAATAATATTTAGAGAAAATTTGATTTTATTCATTAATAAGTTGGGGTCTTACACTGTATGCATCAAACCAAAAATTAGCCAACAACTTAGTCATCGAAGAACACCCATTAAAACCTTTGAGGGACCTTCGATCGTGAACAGCGGAGAGAGAAAGACTGTGAGTTTTCCAGTGACAGTTTTGACAGAGCACGGAGGAGTGGATTGAGCAGAAATAGAAGAAGGGGAGGAATCACAAGTTGCAGAGCAAGGAATGGATTAGACTTTCCGCTTTTTTCTCTTCAATTTATGAGTTAGTTAGGGTTTTTCTCCCTTTTGGAATCTGGATTGGGCTGCCTAGCTAGTCATCAATATTTGTCCAGGTGTAACCTCCGTTTGTCTATTTGGCATGTCTGTCAACGGGATGCGCTTTGGTGAGCTAGTTTTTGTAACGTTAGGGGTACTTTTGGGAAAAAAAAGTTTAGGGTGAAAGTGAAATTTTGGAATAAACATCAGGGATATTTTTGAAACTTTGCCCAATTTATATTTAAGCCAATCTTAAATAATAAAAAGAAAGACATTTATTATTAGGCTATTTTTGGGCTTCCCACAAATGTCTTTATTTTTATTATTTAAGATCACATAGTCTATTCCTCAAATATATCTTTAAAATTAAAATAAGCTATTTCCTCTGCATTGACATGATTCATAAAATTATCGGAGTGAAATAACGAGGCTAGACTATATTAGTAACAAGTAAACCCTTTGTGTGTCTATAAAAAAAGTCTCCCAATATTTTGATTTGGGAGTAAGGTTTAATACGATTCAGAAAGTACTTGATCATATTTGTTAAAATTAACATAAAGGTAAAATAGTAATGTAAATATATATTAAAAAATCTGTTATAATTTCAATACCAACATGAAATAAAATTTATAAATAATTTTTGTATTATAATTATTAATTTAATTTTTTAGAGTTAGTCTCCTCCATTACACATTCCCTATAATTTTATTCCATTCATCATATTTTTATAGTTTTAAATAGTATAATTCAGGAACGGTTGGAGCTTAGGGTCTGGAGCTCGGAATACTCTAAAAAATTTGAAATTTTTTTAAGCCTATAAAATTTTGATATTTTTATTTTAAACCCCCAAAATTTATTAAAAAAACAAAGTATCTATAATAGTTTTTGAAAAAAATATAAAAAGATACAATAACTCTTCCCATTTTTTTAGTATTATTATACAAATATCAAATTTTATAGCCTCTTTTCGCTTTACTTTGTGTATCATATACAAATAAAAAAAAATCTTACTTTAACCAAAAGATATAAAATTATCTATAAAATTTAGACCAAGGGCAATGTCCGAAACCCCCACTAAATTATTCATGACCTTATGGTGTATATATTGACCTTTTAAGGAAAAAATTTATGGTTTCGTCCATGATGTAATTGAAATCAATATCAATTAATTAATTTATAATATTGAGTAGTATAATTATTTTTAAAATAAATATAATTTGATACTTATTCATCATTTAATAAGCATGTGAATGTTTTTATCAAAATTTTAATAGCTGAAAATATTTTTAATATTTTTAATGTTTGATAATATTGATCTTAATATTATTAATTATTTATTAATATATTTTAATTATTATTAACAAAGATCAATTTTCTACAGAAGAATAGAAGATCACTTCAATTCACTTGTGAACTTGGATTTACCACTATAATTGTAAATTCACTGTTGGATATGTATCCTAAGTGTGGATGTCTACATGAAATGTCGAGAAAAAATGTTATCTGTCGGACAAGTATGGTGTGTGGGTATGTGAATTGCGGTGATGAAGCTAGACTTTTGTTTGAGAGAAGTCCAGTTAAAGGTACAGCTAACAGCTTCATGGACCTCTCTGCTCAGTTGTTGTGAATGTGAGCACCAGCAGGCAGCCAAGCACTTGAGATGTTTTCAGACATGAAATAACCTGCGTTTAAACCAGATTATATCACCTTTGTTGGTGTTTTGATTGTGTGTAATCATGGAGGATTGGTAGAGGAAGGATATCAGCATTTTTGGTATGACAAAGACTTAAGATTGAACCATAATTAAAATTATGGATGCCTGATAGACCTTCTTGGCCATTCTGGATTGTTAAATGAGGGAGAGAATTAATCGAAAAAATGCCTAATGGAAATAACAAGATTGTAGTTCCACTTTACAATGCTTTAATTAGTTCTTGTAGAATCTATGGTGATATGGGTGAAAGTCTTGCCAAACAGGTTGTAAATATTGAATCTGGGAATTCCTGTGTTCAAATTCTTCAGGCATATCTATGCATCTGCTGACGGATGGGAAGATGTAACGAAGGAAGGAGCATGGGTGCAGTTCTATTGAGGTTAATGACGATGTCCGTGAGTTTCTAGTTGGAGTGAGATGCATCTCACTCTGATACCAAAGACATTTTATCTTGAATAACATATTGTTGTCAGGTATTGAAGAAGACAAAATGGAAACTCAATAATTTTATGATGGGAAAGTCTAAAAACTGAGAAATTAAAGCACGTAATTTACGAGGTCAGCATTGTAAGAAACGATTTCTAAATAAATTAATAATTTTTACTTTTAAAAATTATTATCCCAACATCTTTCTCATAATTTAGCATAATCAAAAATTAAATAAATTATATTACATAACTCGTCTTTTGTTGTAGCACAATGGAGAATTTTTTTATTCTGATGAAGGCTTTTCTTCCCTCCTGATTTTCCTCCCTATGACTCTTATTTTTGATATTATGAGTGTGGGCTCAAAATACTGCAAAGTGATATAATATATAGAGTCCTCAACTCCCTGATATTTATCAGGATAATTTGAAAACTTATCTGATATATTTTATCCTGCTATTTTGTTATATCTTAATAAGGGCTAGAGTGAGGATCAAGTAGGATTCTACAATTCTGCGCTCCAATATAATATTAATTTCTGATTAACTCTTTAATCAATCAGAATTATATTAATTATAACTAATTCCACTAAATAGTTATAATTGCACTCTAGAATTAATAGAATTAAAATTAATTAATTAAATCCTTCCACTATTAGTATCTTGCAAAAATATTCCTCTGTAATAATATCCATAAACGCGTGTAGGAATAAAACTGTTAATCCACTACGTTTACTGCTAATATCCTTGACTACATAATTTATACACTTTTGATCACACATTAATTTAATAAATTAAATTAATACTTTAGTAATTTGAATTACTAAAATACTTAGCCAAAATTCTGGTGATTAACCAATAAATTATATCAAGGGGATATTCTAATTTAATTGTAGAATTCCATCTTGAAAAATACATGTTCCTAATTTCATAACATATATCACCCAACATATTGAGGTATTGATTGTATTTAAAATCTCACTCTTTAATATATTAAAGTGACATACATTATAAAATTAAGTTCATTATTCTCTCAGGATTAAGAGTAATTGAAAAATTATTTATAATAACAGTATTTAACAAATAATTTTTCGTAACGATCCAGTTCTATGTATTTCATAAATACACCAATACACTAAATTAAAGTCTCCACTTTACATGACTAAGACAAATCATCCAATCAAGTGTATTACAATCTACTAGAATGGTTTGTGCATTTCCATCTAAGATTGAGAACAATATATTTCTTTAATTATACATAACATATAATTTATGTCTTCTATATATGACACTCCTTCATATACATAAATTATAAAATGTATAATTATGGACAAAATGTATGACACATTTAATTATGCAAAATGAAATTAAAATTTTATTATTAAAATAATAAAAAAAAAAAATATTGAATTTTTCTGGTCTTAAAACCTTACAAGTATGAACTATGAAAGATGGACGGAGATTTGAGAGTTCCATGCTAATGGATGCTTGAAGATTAGGTAGATGGTTGGAGCAAGAGGGTGCATGGGGCTATATATTCAATTTGAAGTTCCTTGAGAAAATGAGGTATAAGAGCTTTTACGTTGCACTGGTTCTGAAGGTAGTTTTATGAAAATGTTACAACATATATAAATAGTATAGCAGATGGAGTACATTGCTAACAGTACAAGGTTGGACTTACGCTCGTGCTATATACGCTTAGATATCAGTAATCAACACAATCTATTGAAGGCTTACACATTGATATTAAAATATAATTAAGAAAATTATTGTGTATACAACGTGATTATAAATGAACTCGTGTATTGTGGTATGCTACTATGCTTTAGGCTTTAGCACTTGAAATGAAGTGACCAACTATCCGCATCTTTTTCAATTTGAGATTCATATGTATGGTGCTTATTGAAGTAGTAGTCATAAACATATGTCTAACATTGCATTGCATCGTACAAAAATCCTTTGTTGATCAAATTAAAGTACTTCAAGTCATTAATGTATATCAATATTATTATTGGAAAATGGAAATAAATACCCACACAGGTATGTGGCAAGTAACAAATGTGGAACTAATTTCTGTTTTTGTGATGGGAGTTGAAATCCTTACTTAATGTTTTTATAACTGGAATTCTTGTATCTTCAAGATTTTCCAAATTCATTTAGCAACCGTACTTCTTGAAGGTTGTTCAAAAAAATGAAACATGCGAACCTCTATAGTTATTAACCTTAGCTTAGGGTAGAAGACAACCCAACATTCTCTTCAAAAATCAAATTGTCCCTGTAACAAAAGGACAAGAAGACAACATATCATATATAACAACATATATATACCACATCCTGCATAAAGCTCTAACAAATTATCTGGAAGTTATATAATCGTGAGATGACTACCATTATTTCACTAATTGAATGGTGATTAAGATAGCTAAGATGCTTATCTCATTCCATCAGAACTTCTAAGGTGGCTCTCTAATTAAATCCAACATATTAAAGTGGGTCACATATCAGCACCAAACCCTAGACTATTTTTTTGCCCTTAATACCACCGTAACACACAATTTAGGATTTTTGTGAACTCTATAACTAAGGAGTAGTAGGAGGTTTTGAAGTTCCCCTCCGCCCTTTTTTCTCTCTCTACTCGTTTGAAGGCCAACTTTGAAGTCACCTTGTCATGAACATTGAATAATTCACCTACAATGTATATAATTCATGCTGCTGGAGCATAATCATATCCATCATCATCATCGTCGTCATCATCCCCTTCCAAGGATGCCACAGCAGCATTATAGTAATCTCCATCATCATCTCCGTCTCGATTAATACATGCTGCCGGGGTATAATTATATCCATCTGCATGCCTCTTGCACCATGCGCTAATGATTTTGGAAATGAAAGCCATTTTTATGGAAATATCGATCAGTATAAAAATGAAATATAACTGATTTGAAAAAATATGACTATTAGGGCTTGGACTAGCTAGAAGATGGGAAAAGTAGGGATTTAGTGGTGATTTAATTAGAGTGAGTTAGAAATTTAAATGCAGTGAGAGGCTATATGGTTATTATATAATGGTAAGAGAAGGCGTTAGACTAGTTCTGGCACAAGTCAGCCAAAAGAGAAGTGTGGAGTAATGGCTGCAGTGTGTGCATAACCGGATGTTGTAGACATTCTGTAATATGTGGTCTAGCCACATAGGAAATTAAATTAACATGTCAGCATATATAGATGTAGAAGTACGCACATATAGGTAAATATCAAGTAGCTAGTGGTGAGTGGTAAAGCATCCCTTGGGTGATGGTTGGGTCAGATTTCAGATCTTTCTTCTTTGTGATGAAAATGAAAACTCAAAAAGTGTCGACATATATATATGCCTTTGCTTTTGTGGGCTACAAGCGGTTATTTTAGTATTGTGCACACTAGCCAATTGGCCATGGTACATTTGTTGTTTGTAAGGGTAATATAGCCATATAGGGACTCATCATCTCTTTATATGACACGTGGAACATAGCAAGCAAGAATTGGTTAGTGCAGTTATTAGCTTGTATGTGGTTTAGAATAATTTTTTCCTAATTAATGTCAACTGAGAGGCAAATTAAAGTCAGATCATAATCTCTAATTGTTTGGGACATCATTCTTTGACATACATTTTTTACACACTTATAAAGGGAACACAACTTCACCATTAATATTATATAGATTATCAGCTTCATGTTAGATGGATAAAATAGATCGAGGTACACTCTTTATTATTCTTGAGAAATAGAAGCACTGGCATGCATGGTGAGTATCGTGATAAACACCTCTAGTCAAATTGGTTATGGGTTTAAAATTCTGTAGAGAACTACTAATCTAATTTGAGCTATCTCATGCCTAACGCTTCTGGAATTAATTAGAGTAGAAGACAGCTAAACAATATTCTCATCAAATTTAACTTCTAAATGTACGTACGTATATAATGAAAGAACAAGCAAACGACAGAGCACATTTGCACTCAAGTCAAATAAATACTCCACTACATAATAAACAAAACCTTGATACATGACATCATCCCTGAATCCTGATATATGATTACTTTAGATGACTCAACATATTCAAAGGAAGCTTATCTCTAATTAATCCCATAATTAAATGTGTACACTGTTTATAAACTTTATTCATCATCATCAAGAGCCTTCGAGTAATACTTGGTGTAAAGTCATAACCTACACAAAAATTTGGGATCAATTATGAGATTTGGTCTACAACTCAGTGGCGCACATGTCATTTTCTTCTGTTTTCGCCTAGATCTATGATAGATATTAGTGTCAGCTTTAACATTTTGTTTCTGAGTTTTAAAATGGATAGAAAAAAAAAAGAATGAACGGAAAATTTAAGTTCTCTTCCTAATTCTTATGGTTCTGAGTTTTTTAATAAACGGAAAAGAAAAGAAATAGATAAAAATCTTGACCACTTTTTCTGCTAAAGTTTTCTGTCCAAAATTTGCCTGATTTGAACGAAAAAAAATCGAAATAAGTAATATTTTTATAATTATCATATTATTCTCAACTTTCAATATAATAAATTTTAAATTATAACACATGTCTCCAATTTGTTTTTATTTGCTAAACCTAAGCTGATAAAAAGAAAGAGATTTGGCGCAAACGATTTCTTTGTTGCCGCGAACGAGTTCTAAGACTATCGCGAAAGATTCAGATATATGACTTTGCTTATCTGCTTTACCTTGTCTTGAATATCTCCTTTTTGTTATAATTTTCTTGTGAAAACTTCATATGGAGTAAGTTATGATTCGTATAATGATTCTCTTTTCTAAATCTTAAATAGTTGATTGCAATTAAACATACACTTACAAAGTACTAGTCATCGTTTTAGTTTCCTCCAATATGTCAAAGTAATATTATAAAAAAAAATTACATAACATATACTATACAATTTAGAGTTATGGGAATTAGAATTTGCATCCCATATTAAATGGGTAACATGAGATTTAAATTTGCATCTCAGAGTACTCATGTTATGTATGGATAGGGATGACACGAAATTTTTATTTGCCTAGCCTGCGCTGAAGTGTAGATAACCTCATATGCTCATACAACTTATATCTTGTCCGTACTAACAAGTGAGTAGATTTGATAAGCACAAAGTTCTTTGTTTTCTTTAATTTTTTTTAATTATGCACTCATTCATGGACTTGAAAATTGAGAACCAGCGAAAATAAAGAAAGTGTAAGATTAAAAAAAATTAGTTGGGAAATGAAACAATTTACTCGTTGAATTTCTACAGGTGCAAAGTGGACTCATAAATATGATTATTTTTTTTGCGTTGTTTGTTCTACATAAATTGTGCAAATAAATGGACTACTTTTGTACCGTTCTAAATATGGTCATTGCAACTCCTAATTTTGATTCGTTTTCGTGGACAATAAAACCTTGTTGTCTTTAAGTTCAGACTTATTCATAAGTCATGACATATATATCATTCAGTTGCAATATCATTCAGTTGCAATGTGGTTGAACAAAAATACTCTTGTTACTTGATTAATAGAATGAAAAAGAAGTCGAACAATCGTTGTTTTCTAAATCTAAATTAAACAATATCAAATGTGATGCAAAAATTAAAAACCCACATCAGAAAAATTTATCATCATACCAGGATGAGGTGCTAAATGATTGCAATAATATTCCCTCAAAATCTCAAGGTTCCACAAGAATTATGTCAAAACAAAGAAGGTTGCAACTGTACTAGCAGCTAGCTAGAATTTCATATATAAATGCATTACAAGGTCCAATGTTACATTCAACTATGAGCCATGAACATAGATAATAGGAAATATGGTAGCAATCAACATAAATAATTTACATTAGGTAGCAACTTATTTGTAATTTTGATATTTTTATTAAATTTATTTTGCATATTTTTATTCATGTTTCAATGATTATAATTAATAGAAGGGTAAATTTATAAAAGTGATTTTTTTTTTCTTTTCATTGGACTCAAACGGGCAAGAAAAGAAAAATTTTAAATTTTTTATTTTTTTCTATTAAAAACTCAGAAACAATAAAAGGAAAACTTAAAATTTTCTATTCTTTTTTTTTATGTTCTAATTTAAGTTTTCTATTTTTTTTCTTTTCCGTCCGAAACTCAAAAACAGAGCGTAAATTAAGAAAGTATATAATATATAGCAATGGCACTGCAAATGCAATTAATCATGCAGCTGGAGCATAATCATAGCCGCCATCATCATCGTCGTCCCCCTCCAAGGATGCTGCAGGGGCGTAGTCGTAATCTCCATCGTCATCATCGCCGCCTCCTGCAGCAGGGGCATAGTCATATCCATCGTCACCATCGTCGTCATCTCCCTCAGCACGCCTCCTGCGCCATAATCCAGCGGTCCTGGAAAGTAGAGACATTTTCTCTTTCGGAAATATATATCTAGTGAATGTGAAAAAACACAAACAAATGGAGGACTGGTGTTTGCCTGAAAAACTAGGGTTTTTTATGGTCTGGATTGAGTTCGAAAGGGAGTGGTGAAGGGCATATATATGGCAATAGGGAGAAGTAAGAGAAGTTGTTTTGGCACAAGTCAGATACAAGAGAAGTGTGGAGTGATATTTGGGATGTGTGGATCAACCAATGTTGGTAACATGTGTGACGTGATGTGGCTCAGCCACGTAGAAAATTAGGTGACAGCTCAGTAATTGTGTGTATATATATATATATACGTGTAATTAATTAGTGGTATGAGTACCAAGTGGTGAGTTGCTTAGCTTTTACGTACGGGGTACCTGGGAGGTCCAGTCTTCGCCACAAGATGACCATACTCCCTTTGGCCCAAAACGAGGCCATCAGTTACTTAACTTTTGATTGTGATTTATGCCCGTAGAGATTTGTGAGAGAATAATTAACGACACACTGAATACATAATTCTTTCAATAAAAATAAAAATTAAAATAAATTCCCGAGTAAGGCCAGTCGCTAGTTTAGTTTTAAAATCTAATTTTACGTACAAATCCTAAAAATAAAATAAAATAAAATAATTTCCAAATTTCTCTCTCGCAAGATTAATATATGCTCAAAAATAGTCGCAAAATTTTAAGGAGGAATTATGTATGTTACAATTTCATACAACGTACACTGGTCGATATATATATATATATATATATATATATATATATATATATATATATATATATATATATATATATATATATATATATATATATATATATATTCACCTATCTTTTCTGGTAGAAGAGACTAATATATGGATGCATGTATGTTGAGTATATATACTATCTCTGTTTCACAAAAAATACTCTCATTTGATATTTTTTGTAGTCTGTTTACCAAATTTTAAAATATAAATTGATAAGATTTTTTTTGATTTTGATTAATGTAATAGTTAATATTATAAATTATTTATTTAAAAAGTATTACCTCCATTCCATATTATTTTATCATTGTTGATTTTTTAAAATCAATTTAAGATATTTTTAAACTCAAAATTGGTATAGATTTTTTTTAATTTTAATCAATACAATGATGAATTTTGTAAACTATCTAAAAAGTATTACTCGTTGTAAGTTTTATTGTTTTATAATCTTTAATGAGTCGTCTCAAATTTTTTATGTTTAATTAAAAATATCTCAAATTGACTTTCAAAAAATAATAATTGATCAAATAATTTAGAACGGAGGGAGGGAGTACGTACGTATTATTAACTACGAATTTGTTATTCTAAAAATTAAAATAATTTTACATTGCAATTTGAATTTTAGAATCTAATAAATTAACTAGTATCAAATTGGAACTCTTTTTGTGTTTGTGTGGGGGTGGGGTGTATTAGCAAGTAATGGCTACTAAAGAATCTTGCTAGAGCATCTTGATAGTTTGTCCTACATAATTTTGTCTCGTGTTTTTTCCATTCTCAAACTTGGACTATAAGAGAATTAATTAGCACGCCTATATATTTAATTTGAAACTGTTTTTGTTTTTTATTTTGTTAATAACGGTTAGGTCGTGATCATATATATCCAAATTAACGAACAACAAATTTAGTTAGTGCATGTAGTTATAGTAATTTTTTTTTAATAATCTGATCAATAGAATCAAATTAAATAAGATGATTTAACACAACTAGCATAGGAGTCGTGCTTTTTCACGGACTGTTTATATGTTACACGTGTTCATCCAATTTTTTGTTATACTGTTAAATGGATTTTTAGTTCAAAACAATTGAATAACTTGCTTTAATATTATAACCAAATTTTATGTATGAAAGTACTGTATTAGATATTAAATTCTTTGGTGTATATATTCACAAAATCTATATATATAAAGGGATCAATCACTAATGAGATTTGTGATATAAATAATTATAAACACAACTAAATTAAGTCTTGAATTAATTTGTATAGAAAATCACACCAGCTAATGACTAAATATGATTATAATTAGATGCAGTCATGAAACTTGAAAAAAATGAACAGAAATGGATGTCTTACCAATGCAAAAAAAATAATCACAAATTAAAATTTTAAATAATTGACCCATCAAATAATTAATTAAATATAACATTAAGCACTATCAAGTCAACCCGGTTGAATAACATTAATTATTATTGAGTTAACTGATGTTTGTTCGGTCCATCAATTTAAATATAGGTATTGATTACAAAGGTAGGTGACGACCATGGAAAACGTACGTGCAAATGCAAATTCATCCCTTTTCACGGCAGTAATACGTTATAGCTTTTCCATGTCTTGCTACGCTAAGTACTTATACTCCTATAATAAGAGTATTAATTAATTAAGCTTAAAAATTAATGATTAAATATTCTAATATGAAAGTAGCTAACAGCAATATGGGTTGACTACTGACATTAAACTTTTTCACTTAACTAATTTGGTGAAACGTAACATACGAGTCACAAACAAATGATAATATCACGTTGATTACTTAATCATATCAAGATATAACATGCCAACTAGAAATCAGTATATTAATCAATATACACAAACCTCATATATATATATACACACACACACACATAATCAGCAATATATTACACTACTGTATGGATACATATTCTTTAATACTATCATGCAAAGGACTCGTTAATAATATAAGCTGCCTTTATTACAACCATTTTTTCCAACCTAAATATAAACCTGCTATGTATGTGTAAAAAATACTTTAAAACTGGGGAAACATATGATCTGTTTGGGATTGCTTTCGCTATATATCAAGGATAGAAGGATTCACTGCCTAACTTAACTATATATCGATCTGCTAACTGCGGAGTATATATTTAAAACTTTTAGGGTTTTAGGTTTTGGAACTAGGGTTTGATGAGATAATAATCATCATGCGGTTCAATTAAGCAGCTGGAGCATAATCACCATCATCATCGTCGTCGTCGTCTTTGTCATCTCCGTCACCTTCTATGGATGCAACCGGCGGGGCATAATTGTCATAGCCCCCGTCTCCTTCCATGAATGTTAGAGGCTCACAAAATGGATTAGTATGAGTACTGCTTAAACAGTCATAGTTCACCACGGCCTGGCACCACAAATTACTAAGCATCTTTGAAAGATGTAAGTATTTTTTTTTCTTTCAATTGGCAGAATTGAAGCATGCAAAAGGAGAATGTAAAGGATATTAGCCACGAAGTATATATCAAACCATGAGGAGGCACTAAGCTGAAGGTATATATGAAAGCTAGCTCAATTGGAGGATACACAGTAGGTATAGATGGCTCGTGGAGAGCCGTGCCATAACGCTGGACAAGTGTGCGTGGTGTGTGGCAAAATATGCCATGTGGATGCCTAGTTGGCGCAACAACAAGCATACACATATCTTTTTGATGTCCAAATTAATATGTATGTCCACATGTTTCTTAATTAATGTATACCAATGCTACCTAGCTAGCTAGCAAGGTCTTATTGATTTTCCGAAAGGTGTCTGCGGATCGATGTCCAGTACGTACTCTTGTGGTATTGAGATCAGCAACACAAAAGTTCTCAAGAGGTAATGTCTTGTGCCTTTAGTTAAGTTCGGTTAAAACAACTTAAACAAAGTAACGCAATTTTAACCCTTAAAATTAAGTTTTTTATTTTTGAATTTTACTAAAAATTAAAAATTATAATTTTAAAATTTATACAAAACTAGGTTGTTTTATTAAAAATAATCTTAACTAAATTGATTAAGACGGCCTTAGATTACCTTTTCTATACGATAACTAATTAAAAATATTTCAGGTAACTAGCTCTCGGTTAATTAGTAGGGAATAAAATTGTAAGAAGCTTATTTATTTAACATAATAGAGTGGTGAAACATACTTCACTTGAAGTATGTACTTATAGAGAGAGAATATATTGCCATCTAATCATGTTTGTCCTTATGTCTTAAATCCTAATTACCTGATCCCTTTCCTAAAATCACTAAATCAGACAAGAGCTTATATTGTTAAGTAGTTATCTTGATGGATTATTACACACACACACACACACACACACACACACACACACACATATATATATATATATATATATATATATATATATATATATATATAGTAAAGGAACATGTCCTATATCTACATGAGACCCATTCTCAAAGGAGCATACGACTACTGCTTCTAACTCTTGATCCTAAAGCATGCATGCACAAGAACAAATACGTACCAAAATAGCACTAATTACAGTAATTAATGCTTAATTATATGGTCTGATTAACTTGACAATTTCTTTATTCCACAAAAACGAGAATTAAGCATATATATCTTTTGATGATACTACAAATTAAATGAAACAATATTCTCAACTTTATCATCACAATTTCACTATCACATGGAGAGTATAATTAATGAAAACAAAGATCATTAATTAAAGGCCCAGAAGAGAAGAATTAATCATGGCTGAAATGCTAAAGCCATAAAATAAAAATATAGTGAGGACGAAAAATTATGTATTTGGAATTAATATTGGGAGGCTTAGGATATATTTGGAGATGGAGCCTGTTTTGAGTAATTTCTTGGATCTCTTTTATGCCTGTTAGTGTCAGCCGTAGTTTATATTCCATCCTCCATTGACTGTCATGGAATTAATGACATTTGTCATTATGTATTTTTATAAATTTAATTAATTAATCATTATTATTTTTTAATCATATGCTCTAATTTTTGGATTAGAGCAACTGGATTGGATCCACAACGTACGACATAAAGACAAACATGAGACGGCAATTCTCTCTCTATAAGTACATACTTCAAGTGATCAAAGATGCATCACCACTAGCTTCTTCTTACATTTTTATATATACCCTCCCTCCTATTAACAAAGATATCTGAAAAGTTATCAAATTAATATGGGTAGCACAAAGATATGGTCGTACTACTACTACTCATAATTCTGGCGATATGCACCATTTCATCAATGGCACAACTACAGCCTCCTCCTCTTCAAGATTTTTGTGTTGCTGATCTCAATAGCATGCGTACGAATTCTTACACGCGCGTGCGCGCGCACACACACACACACACACACACACACACACACACACACACACACACACACACACACACACACACACACACACACACACATATATATATATATATATATATATATATATATATATATATCTTTCGTTTCATGAAATGAGTCTTAATTATTTGCTTATTTTTGGTCTTTATTTTAATGCAGTTTGTATTGCATCTTACCTAAATTGATTATCCATTAGTAAATTTTTGTGTTGAGTAGTGCTACAGACACAAACTATTTTACAAATATTTTACAAACTGCTGATGTGACATACTCCACCTCAGTGTATTGATCAATAAATTGTTTCAATGTAGTCTTCGGTCCCACACAATATGTTGAGGTGGAGTATGCCACATCAACAGTTTGTAAAATAGTTTGTGTCTTTAGCATTATTCTTTTTGTGTTTACTTACCTAGCTAATTTTTTTGTGAAAATTTAATTACTACATTTTCATCATGTTTATAATCATGATCATGTTTATTTACTTTAGCTATATATATATACATTGTGGCAGTGCTACTTGGCGGGCCATGGCCTTGTAAAGACCCAAAGAAAGTTGAGGATAACGATTTCTTCAACGGCGGACCAATCCCAGTAGCCGCAGGCCCGCAGTTGTAACATTACCGGGCCTCAATACCTTGGGCCTTCAATTGACTCTGTTAACATTTGGGCCGTCAGATATTAACTCTCCTCACTTGGACCCACGGGCTGCCGAATCGGTTTATGTTCTACAAGGCACTCTAGAAGGCGGTTTTGTGACTTCTGGGCCGGAGCATCGGCTCTTTAGCAAGAACCTGAAGAAGGGTGTTGTTTTTGTTGTCCCATTTGGGCTGATCCATTTTCAGTAAAACGTTGGAAATGGAAATTCTGCCGCCGAGGCCCTTGTATTCTTTAATAGCTATAGCCCAGGAGCCACATTCATGGACACTGTCATGTTTTCTACCGAACCTGAGCTCCCTGTGGATCTTCTTGCTAAGAGCCTCCAAGTGGACGAAAATATTATCCATCAGTTAAAAGCTGCAGCAAATTCATTAAATTAAGAGAAGAAATGAATATTGATTGATTAATGTTCCATGTTGGAAACTTATGATTTATTTTCTAGTAATATGGTCGTAATACTACTCATAATTCTGGCAATATGCACCATTTCATCAATCGCACAACTACAGCCTCCTCCTCTTCAAGATTTTTGTCTCGCTGATCTCAATAGCACACGTACGGATTCTCACACACATATCTTTTGTTTCATAAAATGAGTCTTATTTGTTATTTTTGATCTTTATTTTAATGCACTATACTTTATTTTTTTTGTATCTTACCTAAATTAATTATCCATTAGTAAATTTTTGTGTTTACGTAACTATCTAATTTTTTTGTAGAAATTTAATCACTACATTTTCATCATGTTTATTAGGCATGGGCTATGGTATTTTCATAGTTACCTTAATTTTTCAGTTAACTATTAACCTATTAGCATGGACTGCTCCTTCAACATTATTTTTTAATCTCAAAATAACTCTCTGGAGTTGGGATGGAGAAATATTTAATTGAGCGTTAATATCTTTGTCCCTAGGAGTTGAGAGTTCGGACCGGAGGAGTACTTGCCATTTTCTTTTTCTTAGGTTTAAATGTAGAATAAGCCTTTTTTTTCTATGTTCTTAAGGTCCCAAGAATTTTGGGTTAAAATAGGCTTTCAATGTGGAAACTGGAAACCATGTGTATAGTTGGTTATCTGGTCTTTTAAAGAACTTTATTTGTACTTGGTGAGTTATTTTTGCGAATTTTTTCAAATCCTAATTCATAACCAAGAATTACCTCCCTTCTTTGAGGACAAAAAAAGAGTTATACAAGCTAGAAGGATATACCTACTTATCAATACACTACAAAGAATCAAGTCATAACTGACGGGTCCAATATCGACGGGATTAAAAATCAAATAACAAAATATGTAATAAATGTGAAATGCTCATGCACCAAAGCGTAAAGGTAATTAATGGAAATGCAATAATGCTTGGACTAACATGATAGCTGAAGAAAGGTAATAGTAGTTAACTTAGGGGAAAAACATCAAAATGATCAACTTAATTTGTGGTTTTGGCTAAAAATTATATCTTTATGCTTAAAGTTGAAATATATTTTTGCATTTATATTTGCATGCCATCTCTTGACATACAGACGAATATTAGTTTGTTGTGGAGAGATTTGATTTGAGTTTAATTGATGTATATGTAACATGTAACATATAGGTGGTCCATTTAACTGCAAGCACTTTCGAATTCTTAATTTATTTGTTTTTTTCCTATTCGATGGTGGGTCAAGAAATTTATAGACATATGCATATTTTCATATAGTTTAGGAAGCTTAGAAACTCATTTGAGATTCACTTAGTATAAGTGAATCTCAAATAATCCCCGTTTTGAGACTGTTCCTTGTATGTTTCGATCTCACTTAGGTCAGTGTTAACTACTTGAGCACGTCTTTATATTTTAAGAATTTTGGATCAGTATATATCTCTTGATGTTTTTTGGGTGCATATTTAGACTAGGATGTGTTAGTCTATTTCGTGTACTTGAAGACCATGGGAATGTGCTGCCAAAATTTCTGAAAAATTTAAAGATGTGTTCAAGTTGTTGGCATCAATGGGGCGACACATCCGGGAATGGGATAGAAGCCTGACCCGTTAGAGTGGGAGATGAAGTTAGGAAACTTATAAGCATGCATATATATTAACTTGGAGACTTGATTGTGTTTGACTAACTTTTCATATATATAGAAGGCTGTTGTCCAAGATGTCTGTTGATCGAAATTGGATGGAACGTAGGGTAGCCACTGATAAGAGTGAGCTTAGCTCTGAGTACCATAGTGGGGTATTCAAGTGAAAGGTGGAGATTATTGGATATTCAAGTAAAAGGTGGAGATTTTCACTACTAGAAAAATAAGAATACGTGACGGAACTTTGTGATCGTTTTTAAAAACAATCACAAAAGATAGTAATTTGTGATGAACTTTTTAAGCAATCACAAAATAATAGTATATATGATGGCTCTTAGTGATGACTAATCTTTCCATCAACGTATTATAATTGTGATGGTTATGTCAATCACATCAAATTTTTCACGCAAAATAAATTTTCTTTTTGTGACGCACTAAGTCATCACTTATAAATATATCCTTTCCGTGATTGCATCTAAGCTATCACCAATATTTTAATGTAAGAAATAATCAATACAACATTTTATGACGCCCATGACAATCATTAAAAAAAGATAGATTTTTGTGACGACTTTTATTTGCAATTACAAAAAGATAGTATTTTGTGATGAAATTTTTAAGCCATCACAAAATAATAAAATATATGATGGCTTTCAGTGATGACTAATTTTACCATTATTATAGAGTATTTATGATTGCCATTGCAATCATCAAATCTTATGTGGAAGTAATTTTGTTTAGTAAGTCAACTCACATATATTTTCTTTTATATTTTGTTTTAAAATTATAATCATAATTTGGGCTTTGGTGTAGTGGTAATACTCGTTATTTAGTTTGCAAATGGGACGAGGGTTCGAATCCTACAAGTGAAATAAATTATACGTAAATAGATATTCACAATAACAATAGATTACGTGTTAATGTGATAGTATTAATCATCACAAAAACACTAAGCGTTTGCGTAATTGCCAAAACCATCACGTAAAACCTTTCATGATGGGCGTATACAAGACGGTCATTGTGATGCTTAAAGCCATCACATAAACTTTTTGTGATGATTTTTCTACTTTTTGTGATGGATTTTTGTCATCACAAATTAGCATTTTTTTAGTAGTGTATTGAGATGAGTATTCAAGTGAAAGAGGATTCAAAGAAGGTGTGCTTAATGGTGAATACTCTAGTATGATACTTGTGATGGGTATTCAAGTGAAAGGTAAAGATTTTTAAGATGGGTATTCAAGTGAAAAGTGGAGATTGTTAGGATATTTCACAAGAATCTCACATTGGATAAATTCAAGAGTGTAGATGGGTTAATAAATATAGTAGAGCCTCAACCTATTAGGTTAACTTTTTAGGTAAGGAGGTGGTCCAACATACTTATTGAGTTTACCCGTTTACAAAATAATTTAAAGTTAAAACTTTAATTTCTTAATTATATTTACCATGAATCAATTCCGATATATATATATATATATATATATATATATATATATATATATATATATATATATATAGTCCGGGTTCCAGTCCGGACGCCCGGATTTTAGTCCCGTCCGGACTTTTTTTTTTTTTGCTTTTTTTTAAAACAACTAAAAAAATAATTAATATTTTATGGAATTAAAATTTTATCATAATACAGTATTTTTGGTGTGATTTGGGTACGTATAAACAAACATGTCTGTACAGTTTATGCAGACTGTACATATATTTTTTGGTATATGTATCCAAATCACGCCCAAAATATTGTATTATGGAAAAATTTCAGTTTCATAAAATATTAAATTTTTTTTAGTTGTTTTAAAAAAAACAAAAATAAAATTAAAAAATTAGGGTCCGAAAGTCCGGGAGTCCGGACTTGATCCGTGGTATATATATATATATACACTGAGATTTACTTTTGCGACAGGTTTCTTGTGATCTGTACATTAATTGTTGCAATGCTATAAATTAATTTGTAAGCATATATCATGCATTAAAATGACCACCTCTGCACTCAAAAATACCAAAATAATAAAAATACCCACAAATAAATATATGGCTAGTTAGTTTAGTTAATCTGAAGCAAAATATTTAGGTTCCTATTTTAGTTTCCTCCAATATTTTAACCATATTTCATATTCATAAATAGTTTGTAAACAAATACTTCTATATATATATATATATATATATATATATATATATATATATATATCACCTAATCAAAACGCAACGCTTATATATGCCTTATGCCTTAGATGTGAATAGGATGAATGACAAGCGGTCCTGCTAAAAGGTATGA
Organism: Panax notoginseng; assembly: GCA_016801055.1. NCBI lineage: Eukaryota > Viridiplantae > Streptophyta > Magnoliopsida > Apiales > Araliaceae > Panax > Panax notoginseng. Next base: position 173,573,936 of record CM029021.1, read on the forward strand.
CAACTCATGCCAAATAAGATGAATGACAATCGGTCCTTGCTAAAAAGGTATGACAACCCATGCCAAATATGCTTATTTATAAATCAGTTGGCTAAAACAAGTCAAATATAGCTAAACTTTTTTATATATTTTCAACATAAGTTTGGTACTTTTTCAAAAAAAAAAAGCACTTACGTTGGTAACTTCTTTTACACGGAGAATTGATATTTCCATAATTAAAAAATATCACATGTTAATTGATCTGATATACTGTTCACAACTCCACATAACTAATTTCAAACTCCTGGTAGAAAGACCAGATGAATAGAAATTGAGGATTCGGTGGGCAATGAAAGCTAAAGGCAAATAAGATTATGTAAATAGGGGACTAAACTATGTAATGGTATTGAATCTAACACAAACTCAAATCACAACTACTACCAGATGTGTTCCAATTAATTTTCAATTCTCAGTCAAGGGAAACCACAGAGTAACAAGGAAAACAAAAAATTAAAGAGGCAGAACAAAACTTTTCATTTTTTAATATTTTTATTGCAACACTAGTCCCACATCGAAAAATATAAGAAAAATTTGTCTATATTTAAAGAATTAGGTTATTAACAATAGTACCTTTAATCATGACGGGTTGTTTCATTTATAGATGTTTTAAATGTTGTTTAGCTACATGAATAATTGTTCAAAACCTAAACCTCATAATTTTAATTAAGTAAATGTTCAACTGTTACACTTAATTGTTTAGCTACACAATATAATTGTTCAATCTGTATTGTACACTTAATTGTTTAGCTACATGATATAATTGTTCAATCTGTTACACTTAGTAAATGTTACATGCATGATATAATTGTTCAATCTGTTACACTTAGTAAATGTTCAACTAAGCTACATGATATAATTGTATTGTTCAAAACCACTAATAATTTTAAGTAAATGTTCAACTAAGCTACATGTTACGTTTAAATTGAATATTTAAACTCAAAACCTAAACTTTAAGTTTAAATTGAAATTTGAACTGAAAACCTAAACCTCATAACTTTAAGTTTAAATTGAAGATTTGAACTCAAAACAAACTCAAAACCTAAATCTCATGATTTGAACTCAAAACCTAAACCTCATAATTTTAAGTTTAAATTGACAATTTGAACTCAAAACCTCTCAAAACCTAAACATCATAATTTTAAGTTTAAATTGAAGTTTTGAACTCAAAACCTAAACCTCATGATTTGAACTCAAAACCTAAACCTCATAACTTTAAGTAAATGTTCAACTAAGCTACATGATATAATTGTTCAATCTGTTAGTTACGTTTAAATTGAAGATTTGAACTCAAAACCTAAATTTCATGATTTGAACTCAAAACCTAAACCTCATAACTTTAAGTTTAAATTGAAATTTGAACTGAAAACCTAAACCTCATAACTTTAAGTTTAAATCGAAGATCTGAACTCAAAACAAATTCAAAACCTAAACATCATGATTTGAACTCAAAACCTAAACCTCATAACTTTAAGTTTTAATTGAAAATTTGAACTCAAAACCTCTAAAAACCTAAACCTCATAATTTTAAGTTTAAATTGAAGTTTTGAACTCAAAATCTAAACCTCATGATTTGAACTCAAAACTTAAACCTCATAACTTTAAGTAAATGTTCAACTAAGCTACATGTGTATACTCTGTAACGTGCATATGTGAAACAATATGGCCCAAGAGAGTGGCACCTTGTGTCGCAGCGCATGAACATACCTCTCAATAGAGATGCAAAATCCTGCTTGGAAAGGTGGAAGAACTACCTCAAACCTGGCATAAAAAAGGGATCTGAAGCCGAGCAATATGCCTTGTCATCCGTCTTCAGGCCAAACACGGGAATAAATGGAAGAAAATTGCAGCTGAAGTCCCTGGCCGAACTGCCAAGAGATTGGGTAAATGGTGGGAAGTGTTTAAAGAGAAACAACAGAGAGAACAAAAGGAGAATAACAAGATTATAGACCCTATAGAGGACAGCAAATACGACCAAATCTTAAAGACATTTGCTGAGAAGCTAGTGAAAGAGCGTCCTCCCCAAGTATTAATTTCATGGGTACTTCTAATGGGGGATTTCTTCACTCTGACCCACCTGCTCCTCCCCCGCCAACTATGCTTCCTGCATGGCTTTCTAATACAGGTACCCCTTCAAATATAAGACCACCCTCCCCTTCAGTAACATTTAGTCTCTCTCCCTCAACATCGCCTCTCCCATCTTCAGTGGCATGGCTACAGCCCGAGAGGGTACCTGACAATACCCCTCTTATCTTGGGAAGTTTACAATCTCATGCAGCGCCTGCACGCAGAGAGAATATACTTTTTTCCGATCTGGTTGAATGTTGCAAGGAATTGGAAGAAGGGCATCATGCTTGGGCAGCACTGAGGAAGGAAACAGCTTGGAGGTTGAAAAGGGTGGAGCTGCAACTGGAGTCAGAGAAGATGTGCCGAAGGAAGGAGAAAATGGAGGAGATTGAAGCAAAGGTGAAAGCTCTTAGAGAAGAGCAGAAGGTGCCCTGGAGAGGATTGAAGCTGAATACAGGGAACAGTTGGGTGGATTGAGAAGGGATGCCGAAGCCAAGGAGCAGAAGTTTGCTGAGCAGTGGACTGCAAAGCACTTACGTCTTGCTAAGTTTCTTGAGCAGATGGGAAGTCACCGGCCTTGATGAGCCTAACGGATGGTAATTAAGCTCTTGTCGTCTAAAAGTCCAGTTTAGTCTTGGCAGGTCTGGCCTCTTAACTTTGGCACCTTCTCTGCTTTACCTTTATTCTCATTCTAGATCTCTTCGCTTAACCATCTGTCTGTTCTCGAGGGATAATTTATAATCGATGCTTAATGAGTATCTTTCTTGGTAGAAAACAACAATTATCTAACCGAGTAATTTTTTATTGTTTTATTTCAGGAAATATCATATGTATGTATGTACATGTATTTGTGGTTGTTCTGGCTTTGTAAACAACGTAATACTAAAATTGTCCTAATTACTCCAAGGTCATTTATTGACATGCTGCTAACTAGCTGACCTGACTTGACCATGTAAATTTTGGGAGAACCTATAAGCCTCATTACATCAATGACTAAATCTAAATTTTATACTTCTTAATTTATAGTGCATTTGCGAGATGAGTTCTTCTGCTTGCTTTAAACCATTTTATACGTACAATTTTATGTAGTTTAATTTGATTTCATCATCAGTCTTAAATAATTATTAGTTAAGAAACTCAGGTGCCACCTTGAACCACTCCAAAAAACCAGTGCCAACATGTGTGTGGACGGCAGAACTCACCGGAGATTAATAGATTAAAAGGAACTGAACTGATCAAAAGTTATAAATTAATCTTAAGCTAACCTAGTCGTTATTACTTTGATTTGATCAAGCTCAACAACTTCCTTACGCCACGAAAAGAATGAATACATACCACTTTAATTAATTTGTCATATATATTTCGTAGGGGAATTAAATAGGTTTATATATTCTCTCTCCAAAAATTTAGAAACCCTGGTTAGTTTATATATCACTTAACTTGCTTATTAATTAAAGATGAAGTTCTAATAATACGATTTGATTATTTAAGATTTTATCATTACTAATCGAGGTTTCCCTCCCAATAAAATAAAATAAAAGCCGGATTTCAAGCATATATATAGAATCTGATTAAATTTAAGCTGGAATATATAAGTAAAACTTGGTGAGATTAAATTAATTATACTAGCTAGTAATTTGGCATCCTATATATAAACTTGCAGCTGTTAATTATATATATATATATCAATCCTTGATCGATCGACCCAGTACAATTATTTTTGCTAACATTAGAAACCCTAACTAGCATTTCAAAAACTCAAATGGCTCAGCTGTCATACGATATTATATATATATATATATATATATATATATATATATATATATATATATATATATATATCAATCCTTGATCGATCGACCCAGTACAATTATTTTTGCTAACATTAGAAACCCTAACTAGCATTTCAAAAACTCAAATGGCTCAACTGTCATACGATATTATGTTCATTTTAGTGACAAATTTTTCATTTTCTTTTTTTTAACCTGTTCCAATCATGTCAAATAAAAAAAATAAAGACAATTAATTTCACAGTTTCTTTTTCTTTTCTTACAGAAATGCGCAACTCAAACAATTTTTCATATATATATATATGTTAACGCCCGATTTTGTACGCCTGACGAAATCACCAAAACAGCAGGCCAAAATAGCGCCAACGGTTGATGGAGTAATTGTTGTGAAATCAAACTCACGAAATACACTCACATAAACATAAATAAATAAATATAAAGTATGAACACAAGAATTACGTGGAAACCCAATTAGGAAAAAACCACGGAGAGAGAGTAATCCACTATAATAATATTGAGAGTACAAGTTGTGTATTTGTGTTGTAACTCTTGTGTCCTCCCTCCTTCAATCGCTTGCATATTGATGTATTTATAGATAGGAGTAGGAGTCCTTTTCAGAATCACCTTATAACTGCAATTAATGGCTAATAGATTCCTTCCCAAATTAAACCTCCTTATCCCACCAAATAAGAAAATACAATCTTATTTTAATAAGGACTCTCTCACTATCCAAATAATCACACTCCAACATTGCCCCCCAGTCTCTTATTTACAAGGAACTTAAAATAAGAGAGTATACAAAAAGTCTCTTCGGAATTTTTAACCTCGGGATTTATATCCGCTAGATTTATATCCGCTGGATTTTTATCCGCTGAATTTTTATCCGCGAGATTTTTATCATCCGAATTTTCTTCAGTCTTCTGTGGTTGATGATGAAACCAAAGCTGCCTTTAAAGCACTTCAATGATATAAAAGCTTAAACTTTTATCTTTGCGCTGGCTGAATTCGTTACTGGTGCGGTGACTCAGCACCAATTTATCATCACCTGGACCAAAGTGTTAATGTTTAGATTTTACATACATCATGTGAATACTATCACTACATGCATAATATAAGTTAGAGAATATGTAAAATTGTATCAATAATCAATTACGATCATGCTTCAATTGCTATTAATATAATACATATATACACACGTACAAGTATATATTTATTTTAATAAAAAAAAATCACTTATCTCCTTCGGTGAATCGGTGATTTTAAATCGACACTAGAACAAGAGACTGGGGGGCAATGTTGGAGTGTTTTCCCGACCCTCTTTTGTTCTGAAGGCTTGGGTCGGGTCAAAGGAGGTCGGGCTCGTATGTTCAGAGATGTAAGATCGGGGTCGGTTACCCGATCCCAATAGGCTGGGGCCCGTGGTCATCGTGAGGGTTGAGTTCGGGCCTGTTGGGTTTGGCTATTGGTTTGGGCCTGAGCGTATGAGCAGTCCACATGCAGAGTTGGTGCGACAAGGAGTTTACGTGATTAAGGGCATCAACCCTAATCCTACGTCAACAAGGTAACTCTGGATGTAGTGATGGAAAGGGATTCCACTTGCACTTTTTAAGGAGATTGTGTTGGACCCAAATATGGTAGCTAACATATTTAGGAGTCCTACTCTAATCCAAAGAAGAGGATACCAATGTGGTGGGAGCTCTATAAATACAAGGCCGAGGTTACAATTAACAGGTAATATCTACTTTGAGCACTAAACATATAAACCTCCATTGTTAAACCTTGTGAACGGCCTGTGCTTATTCTCATACCGGAGCTATCCCCCGGCGGTACGGCCGTCAAGCTTCTGTGTGATCTGTTATTGTGCAGGATTCAGCGCGTGGATTTTGTGATTGGACGCGCAGACGAAACTTGGCGTTAACAATATATATATATAACACAAAGAGGGGTACCAAATATTTGCTAACGGAAGACTTTGGATCAATAAATATTGTCATTATCGTGATTATTTTAATTTTAGCAAGTGCATGATTTAATTACTACTCTGTCTATATGTTACATATAACTGAGATACTAGAAACTATAATTTCCAATCAATTATTTCATTCGTTCCAAAAAAGAGAGTACCTATTTAATTTGTTAGAAAAATAAAATTGTTTGACCAAAATACTCCTTTTTTCTTTCTTTTTGTTGATCATGGTAGTACAATATAAAATGACACCATATGATTTTGAGTTGTACTTCACAATTTTGTTATTGTGCATGTCACCAATGACTACGCTTGCACAATTTTTTTTTAAAGGATAAACATAGAACCAAAATATATTCTCAATGCATGTTTGAAAATTTATAAAATAGAAAATTTTATTTATTTATTTATTTTTAGAATCTTTTTTCTCCCTCAAAATAATTAAAATTTATCAAAGGATAGTTTCTAAAGCAAGGAAACAATAGTCATTTTCCCAACAGTACTAAATCAAATCAAAGATAGTTTCTAAAGCAATTATGCAGAGAAATCGGTGTTTGATATATATATATATATATATATATATATATGAAAAAATAGAGGTATACAACAGTGTAAATTTCAAATATGCATAGTCTACTATCGTAGAGTTAAGTCATCCTACAATCGTAGAGTAGTCGCTGATTGATTGATAGTAGTCACTATACTACTATAAAAACGTAGGGTGAATCCTCAGATAATAGAGTGACTACTCTATGATCATAGACTGTGTACATTTGGAAGTCTTCACAGCTGTGTAGCTCCATTAACCTCATATATATATATATATATATATATATAATATATATATATATATATATATATATATATATATATATATATGTTTTAATACATGGCAACCTGTTGTTAGGAGAACTATTCTAACAACTATGATCTCCATCGTTGATCAATATAATTAAGTAGACTGAGATTTTTTTAAAAAAAGTTCATGCCGCTACAAGTTGTAGCGGCATTTACATCACTTACTTGGTCAAACGGTCAAATATTATTATTATTATTATTATTATTATTATTATTATTATTAACTATTATAATAATGAAAGACCAACCTGCCGCTACAACATGTAGCGACTAGCTTATTCTTTAATTGATTGTTGCCACTCTCTCTCCTTTTTATATATTATATTCTACAATTATTGTGACGCCCCCAAAATAGGTATACAACACCCATTCTGAGTCGCCAAAATATATGGTACATAAACAACTACTTCTTTATTATTACAACATAAGAACTGTGAGTTTAAATACAAATATTGTCATCTAGAGAATATCTACACTCAAATAAGTCCTCATTACAATTATTGATACATTATTTCACAAAAATAGTGAGGACTACTAAAATAACTTCTAGAACCATCATTCCATACCCCGACTAGTACTCGCTACATTCTCGCCTCCTGAGAAAAATGGAACGAAAAGAAAAAGGGTGAGCTCAACTAGGCTAGTAAATAACATTATGACTAAGATAATACATAACAAATTATGGTTAGTCTTCAACAGGAAAAAATCTAATAGAATACAATAGACAACAAGTTTTAAATCAATATTCGTAGCGAAAAATAATAATTCATAGAAGAGTTACGTAGAGAATAAAATCTACTATTATCTATGAATTTAAAAGTCCATCATCAATATTTTATCCTTGTAACATCAATCAATATTCAACTTTGCACTACAAGCCAAAGATATTCATCAGTTGGTCATGTTCATCTAAACATCTGTTCATCTTTGCACTACGGGCCAAAGATATTCATCAGAAATCATTCATCTTTGCACTACAGGCCAAAGATATTCATCAGAAATCATTCATCTTTGCACTACAGGCCAAAGATATTCATCAGAAATCATTTAGGACTGAGGATGATGAAAAATATATTTTAAAGAAAACGAATCCAGTGAAACAAAAGAATAAATATTAGGGATTCATATTTCAGTTATTCCATGTCCAAAAATACCTCATAAATAATCATAGTAGAGTAAAATTCAAGAATGATCAAAATATGGATACAATCAAAGCTAGTATCCATAATAGATATTTTGGACGAAAAGAAAAAAATTTTATTTTTCGGTGAATAGTAACTCGTGAATAGTAACTCATGAATAGTAATCCCGACATGAAAAAGTTCCAAATTTGATAAAAAGTTCCAACCAATATTTTAGCATAATGATATTGAAGAAATAATATCATTTACGAAGAAAATAACATCCCTTACCTCAGCAAAATAGTACTTCTGGTTAGAATATCAGATATAGTGCTGAAGGAACTTGCACCGTATAGCAACACTCAAAGTATAAAAGTACTCACAAAATACGCTCGATATTATAGAGAGAGAAATCTGTAATTTCTGGTGTGATTTTTAATTCTAACCTAAGCACCCTATTTATAGGAAAATGCTTATAACACCGAAGCAGAAAATTTAGTATAATATTAATATATAAATAAATTTTTTTACGCCAACCTTAGACTTCTGAATTCAGCAACTTAGCATGTGATTAATGAGGCTCATAACATAAAAAAAACGTTTTTATTATTAAAAATAATTAAAACTTTCAAAAATCAATTATTTCGGAACTTCGGAACTTCAATAATTCATAATAAATAGCCTTTTTATCAGAAAATTCGAATCTCGCAATTTTTTATAGGAAATTTAATTCTCTACAACTTTGCAGAAGAAAGTTTTTTCAAATTCCAAACAGAAATTGACCGAAATCCACATACGGACGATTTTACATGCTATAATCAAATTTTAGTCAAGAAATGGGCCCACAGACATGTTTAACATGTTTTAAACAATTTTTGTAACAAAAATACTCTTTCTCCTCATATACTCATATATCCCACATTCATTGTAAAAATATCATCATTATTATATTATAATAATATAATAAAATATTATTTTATCAGAAAAGATAAAATATCGATTTTCAACAATTGTCACTTTAAAAATTTTCTCCATCTATATCCACATAAAATGAATATTTTCCTCATTATATAAATCAATAATTAATTACTCACAAATAATATTATAAAATCACAATACTGACAACCAGGCAGTTCCCAAGAAAAATGGGGCTTTCCAATAAGGATTTTTCCTTACTGGCGCGCAATTAGGTCACCAAACCTCTCCTTAGATAGAACTTTCTAGACATTGCCAATAATGTTATCTAATAATATTATTCAGATAATATGAATTATTGCTCCGATAATAAAAAATATTGTGTAGTGACAATTATTGAAACAATAATACTATAAAATATCAACGCAGCAATTATTGAATCAATAAAATAAAATACTGAACAGTAATTACTGTAACCATTATTGAGTAGTGCCTTCTTACGTAAAAATCAATAATTGGTGCAATACAGTGTGCTACTGTGCAACAACGCGTATTACTGTATTTTAATCATCGGGTATTCCAACAGTATTAACGGTAACAACTACGCCGTTATTTATAAACAACTTATACTTGTCGTTTTTTTCATCCAATCGCTTTCCGTTATGGGGCTCACAAAAGACTGTGCCGTCGTACGAATATTCCCCGACAGGAAGAATATTCCACGACCAAACGAATATTCCCTGACAACAATGAATATTTTATAACCACCTACTTATTTGAAATATTTGCGCATTTTACCCATGTGGGCAAGGAAATCGCGCCTTGCTCGCTTAGGGTTTCGTGTTGGCTGAGGAGGAGAGAAATCCACGAAGAATACGGAATTGATTGGTTGATTGTAGAGGGGAGAACGACAGGTGGGCGATTACTCCAACGACGCGTGGCAGAACCCCTAGAATCCGGAAACCGTGTTAGGGTTATTGGGATTCCAAGAGCCTTCTTCGGTTCTTCGAGTTGAGAGAGTGTTCGAATCTTGTTAGTGCTTTTTAGGTGGAATATCCGAGCCTTAAGCTACTAAAAGTGTAAGACCCCAACTTATTAATGAATAAAATCAAATTTTCTCTAAATATTATTGTGAATAATAAGGGGTTAATTTGATATAATACTTTGGTTATGGGTGAAATGTGCAAATTTTGCAAAATAAGCAAGTGGTTATAAAATATTTATTTTTGGTCGGTGAATATTCGGTTGGTCGTGGAATATTCTTGCTGTCGGGGAATATTCGTACGACGACGCAGCCTTGTGTGGGCCCCATAACGGAAAGCGATTGGATGAAGAAAACGACAAGTATAAGTTGTTTATAAATAACGGCGTAGTTGTTACCGTTAATACTGTTGGAATACCCGGTGGTTAAAATACAGTAGCACACGGTATTGCACCAATTATTGATTCTTACGTAAGAAGGCACTACTCAATAATTGTTACAGTAGTTATTATTCAATATTTTATTTTATTGATTCAATAATTGCTGCGTTGATATTTTATATTATTGTTGTTTCAATAATTGTTGCTGCACAGTATTTTCATTTATCAGATCAATAATTCATATTATTTGAATAATATTATTAGATAACATTATTGGCAATGTCTAGAAAGTTCTGTCTAAGGAGAGGTTTGGTCATCTAATTGCGCGCCAGTAAGGAGAAATCCTTATTGGAAAGCCCCCTCTTTCCTGGGAACGGCCTGGTTGTCATAAATGTGATTCTGTAATATTATTTGTGAATAATTAATTATTGATTCATATGATAAGGAAATATTTATTTTATGTGGATATAAATGAGGGATATATTTTTGCGGTTAAAAATGAAGGAGTTAATGTTGAGGTGTTTTATCAGTATTTTTATTGGAATGGAGGTATTAAAAAATCAAATCAGGATTTTTGAGAAATATTGCGGGTGTTATAATTTTTAATCCGACCGTTGGATCGTGGTAATTTTTGGATATGTTATACATATATAAGTTGAGTATATGTCCACAAATTTTGAACCGTTAAAAATGAACGTATGATTTATTATGAATTTTACAAGATGACTGGTTCAGAAATTGTTGAATTTTCGGAGTTTATCATTTTGGTGGAAAATTCTAGAATTGGTGGGCCCCACTTGTGGTTGGTGAAGAAATGTGCTGAATTATATTTCAAATGTGGTAGGTGGGAATAGTAGCAGGTAAAGCCATCAGGTTGCAGGTCAAACCTACCAAAATTTTCCTATAAATAGAGGGCTAAGTTAGAATTGAAAATTACACCAGAAACAAGTTTTCTCTCTTTCTCTCTCTAGATTATTGAGTGTATTTTGTGAGTATTTAGATACTTTGAGAGTTTCTATTCATCAGAGCAAGTTTCTTTCAGCCTTATACCGGTATTCCGACCAGAAGTACTGATATTTTGAGGTAAGGGATATTATTTTCTTCTTAAATGATATTATTTTCTTCAATATCATTATGCTGAAATATTGATATGAGTTTTTATCAAATTTGGAACTTTTTGTGTCGGGGTTACTATTCATGTATACGGCACTATTCACGTATACGGCACTATTCACGAATACGGCACTATTCACCGAAAAATAAAATTTTTCCTTTTTGTCCAAGATGTCTATTATGGTTACTATCTTTGATTGTATCCATGTTTTGATCTTTATTTTTGAATTCTGCTTCACAATTGATTATTATGAAGTATTATTGATCTTGGATAAACTGTTATACGAATCCCTACTATTTGTCCTTCTGTCTCATTGGATTCGTTCTCTTTAAGATATTTTTCATCATCCTCAGTCCTAAATGATGATACAAATGAATATCTTTGGCCTGTAGTGCAAAGATGTATAATTACTTGATGAATATCTTTGGCCTGTAGTACAAAGATGAACAGGTGTTGAGATGAACATGACCGACTGATGATACAAATGAATATCTTTGGCCTGTAGTGCAAAGATGAATATTTGGTTAAAGATGATTATTAATTGATGTTACAGGGATAAAATATTGATGATGGACTTTTAAATCTTAGAAGATAGTAGAATTCTTTCTCTACTTGACTCTTCTAATGGTTTGCTGTTTCCGCTGCAGTTGTTGATCTAAAACTTGTTGTCGATTATATTTTATCAGATTTTTTCCTGTTGAAGACTAACGATAATTTGTTGTATATTATCTTAGTCATAATATTCTTTACTGGGCTAGTTGAGCTCACCCTTTTCCTTTTTGTTCCATTTTTCTTCTCAGGAGGTGAGAACATAGCAGGATCTAGTCGGGGTATGGAGTGATGGTTCTAGAAAGATGTATTAGCAGTCTTCACTATTTCTGTAAAATAGTGTTTGAATAATTGTAATGAGGATTTATTTGAGTGTGGATATTGTCTAGAAGACAATATTTGTATTTAAACTCACAGTATGTGTTGTCGTATTTTGTACGACAATTGTATTATTGAAGTTGTAGGTTGCTTTCTGTACCATGTATTTGGCGACTCAGAATGGGTGTTGTATACCTATTCTGGGGGCGTCACAAAAAGAGTCCGAGTCTTGTGTCCGGAGAGAAGTCCCCTTCCAAATAGAATGGAAGGGGTATTTATAGGGTATTCTGAAAAGTAGTCATGTGCAAGGCACATGCCTTCAGGAAAATTTCAGAAATACCCTTTAGTCCTTAGAATAATGCCCCTATTGCCCTGTCCTTCTAGCCACCAATCCAATCCCTCAATCAATTCCCAAAATGAGTCGCCTCCACGAGTCTTCCGCCTCGGGACACGTGGAGGCTTCTCCCGGTCTAGCACATTTATTTCTAACTTTTTTATCTTCATTCCATTAGGTTATGCGAACCCTAACTTGCACATTTAATGAGGTCGTGGAACCCTAATTGTGCATTTAATTTAATTAGGTCATGTGAACCCTAATTTTGCACATGGGCCCACATTTGCCCCCTGCGCGAGAGTCGCATTTCCAAATAGATGATCGCGCAAGAACACTTTCAGCTTTTAGACGATTCTGCGTGACTTCACTTCACGGTCTTGAAGACCATGGTCCTAGTAAAAGGAAAAATACTCGTGAGCCAAACCCTTGGATTTGTTTATTTATTTATTTTTTCTGGAAATTGAAAACAAGAAAAATAATCAAATAGCATTCAATAAATAAAAGAAATTTTTATTATTTTGGGTATACAAAATCTTTCTTTTTTTATCAAACCAAATAAAATTAAATCTCAATTTTATTTTGGAAATCAAAGACTGGATTTTATTTTGGAAATAAAATCAAATCTTTCTTTATTTTGAAAATAAAATCAAATATTTTGGATTTTGGAAATAAAATCCAATCTTTCTTTATTTTAAACCCCAAATCTTTATTTATTTGATATATATATATATATATATATATATATATATATATATATATATATGAGCCATTTTCAAAAATCATCTCTTCTCTTTTGAATAAAATCAAGCTTTAGTCTTATTCTTCTCTTGGGAATAAAATCAAGCTTTAATCTAATTCTTTTCAAAAAAATATAAACTTTTTACTTATCTTTATTTTGGAGAAGTAAGAAGTCTCTATTCATAATCCCTCGCCACATGTCTTGCTTCTGATTAGGTGAAAGATCAGTCATTCATCCCAAGCAATTGATTCGATAGAGCAACAGGATCTCAAAGGTATGAGGGAATAATCCATATGTGTTCGAGCCCAATAGGGCCGAACCTTAGCCTCTGTTCTTCTTTTTCATCATTTTTTTTGAAGGAGACAGCCCCCCTAGGTGGAGGCGGAACCTTATAGGGCGCCGAATCCTAGGGCCGAACCTTTTTTTTTTTTTTTTGAAGGAGCAGCCCCTAGGTGGTGGCGGAACCCTATAGGGCGCCGAATCCTAGGGCCGAACCTTTTTTTTTTTTTTTTGAAGGAGCAGCCCCTAGGTGGTGGCGGAACCCTATAGGGCGCCGAATCCTAGGGCCGAACCTTTTTTTTTTTTTGAAGGAGCAGCCTCTAGGTGGTGGCGGAACCCTATAGGGTGCCGAATCCTAGGGCCGAACCTTTTTTTTTTTTTTTTTTTGAAGGAGCAGCCCCTAGGTGGTGGCCGAACCCTATAGGGCGCCGAACCCTAGGGCTGAGCCTTAATTTTTTTATTTTTTTTTGAAGGAGCAGCCCCTAGGTGGTGGCCGAATCCTATAGGGCGCCGAATCCTAGGGCTGAACCTGATTTTTTTTTTTTTGAAGGAGCAGCCCCTAGGTGGTGGCCGAACCCTATAGGAGCCGAACCCTATAGGGCGCCGAACCCTAGGGCTGAGCCTTAATTTTTTTTTTTTTTTAAGGAGAGATCCCGCTCTAGGTGGTGGCCGAACCCCATAGGAGCCGAACCCTATAGGGCGCCGAACCTTTATCAATTTTTTTTTTTTTTTTTATCTTCCGAGCCCTAATACCTTGAGTACATCTTGGTTTTTTCCTCGGATAATGAAGTGTGGCTTTACATTTTTCCTTGACGAAAACGCGAAAAGAGAAAAATTGATATGCTTGCATGCTACGAAACCACTCCAGATGACCGCACCTCTAGGGGGCGAACCCTAGGGAGGCCGAACCCTAGGGGGCCGAACCCTAGGGGGGCCGAACCCTAGGGGGTGAACTCTAGGCAGAAATTCACGTTTTGGACGAAAAAATGAAGTTCGGGACGACGAGCCTCTACTATTAGAAGCGTCATTTGGAGTTTTGGGGCCTATAATATATCAAAACGACCGTATCGACGAGCCCTTCAAAACTCATGGCGTTGCCATGACCTACGCTGTTTTAAGTCCAAAAAAGGCTCCGAAGGATGGATTTTGGCTGTCCGAAGTTTTTTTTGAAAATTTTCGGGAATTTTTTCTTGCATAAATGTACTCCTTCAATCTTTCTGACATTGTTTCTTCTTGTTTTCAGGTGTTTTGAAGCTCAACTATTGGACGTTCGCTCCTTATTGCTATGGTGAGTACTTCGTGTTCATATAGTTTACTTGACATTCTTGATATGTTTTCCTTACAATTGTTATAATGAACTTCCCCTTGCTTGTAGGCCCTCTCTCCCGAATGCTCTGCAGAACTAAGAACTCCCAATGAATCCCCATTCATCACTGATTGGGGGAGAGCCCCCTTCTTTGGTCCTTCTGACGTCTTTTGGGATAGAGTTAGAGACTATGACCGTACGAGTTTTCCACCCCCAGAGAAAGAAGGCTTGTTTCTGTATGCCCCAGCTTCTGGAGGTTGGGATGACTTTCCTCATGCCGATTGCATTCCCCGCCTATGCATAGAGAAGTAAGAGTACCCATTCAGTCCCCTTCGCTTCCTGTCAGATTCATCTGCTCGCATTCAAGGATGGCAAGATTAGACCGACGAGATCCTTGACAACGCTGAATATGTGGAAATACTGAAGAATGCGAGTATCTTTCGTTGTGTTCAACTGTGTAGAGACCTACGAATTTACCAGGATCATAACGCACTTACTGTGTTGATCTCACGATGGTGTTCCTCTACTTGCACATTCATCACTGCCTGGGGGGAATTCACCCCTACTCTAGAGGATGTTTATGCCCTCTACCAGTAAGTTTTCTTCTTTTATTCCTTTCATTCATTCTCATTTTTTATATATATATATATATATATATATATATATATATATATATATATATATATTTTGAATCTCGTCTTGTAGCCTTCCCATTGTTGCTTCGAACTCCTGCGGCCCTTCTAACATGTCCACTAGAGATAACGAATGCGTTGCCTACTTGATGGAAGCCTTCAGGAAATCTTCCCACTTCACTTCCCGCTTCAAGGGTGATACGCTCCATCCGGATTTCGAGAGTTCAGGTCGGCAAAAGAATTCTTGGTTATCCTGGGTGCGCTATTTCTTCCGTGATTACAAGACCAACCAGTGGAATAGCTCAGTTTACGATAAGTCTGTTCTTGCCTTCCGTGAAGAGACTTGCCCCTTTCCTCTGGCAGCTTATCTAGTTATGTGGTTGTCCCATTTCATCTTCTCTGGGTCTCCCATAGACGGTCCTTCTGCCCGTATGTTTAGTTTGGCGGCGTTGTTATCCCGAGGCTCGGAGATTCCCCTTGCTCCTCTCTTCCTAGGGACCTTATATCGTCGCCTAGACGAAACAACCCTTGCCATGAAAGAATCTGTTGGGAGGTAATCACTTTCATATTTTATATTTAATTATCATTTAAACTGCCTTTCTTTTCCTTCAACCTTTTCTATAATATATATATATATATTTGTTTTTTATTTACTCAGGTATGATGTCAGTTGCTTCATTCCATGCTCCTTCCTTCAGATCTTTCTTTTCGAGCGCTTTCCGGGCTATTCCGATCTTGAACATCTTTCTACAAGAAAGAAAAAATCTCATTCTCTCCCACCATGCAACATCATTCCTCGCATGCTACGCTGGATTGATCACCGTTCTAGTCCTGACAGTACGGATTTGCGACATTTCCTTGATGATTATTCATGCTTCACTGCTCGTCCTTATACCGTCGTTTCAGGGGGTTGCGGTCATCTACCTCACTTCTACAAGCATAAATTTCGTACCTTCTTCAACCTCAGCAGAAATAGTTTGAGTGGCTCCGCACTGTCTTGGTTCGTTTTCCTTCGGTCCACAGAGCTTCCATATTTCCTTGAGAATAATAGTTTTGGTACTGTACTATATTCTCCTCACAGGGTCATGAGACAATTCGGATACGACCAGGAACGCCCTTTCGGTCACACCTGCCGGGGGAATTATGAGGATGTTCTTCTTAATTTCGTCTCTACTTCCTCCTCTTTTACATGGGCATTTCCGAGGCCATCAAGTGATCCCCATAGACCCCTTCCTTTTGTCATACCAGATGACTCCCGAAGCGGGCGATATACCGCTGGAGAACGTAATTACTGGCAAGTCAACCTTAAAAGATGGGAGGATGATACCTTGATTTGTTCATTGCCGGTCTCTATTTCACAACGTCTTCAATGGGGCCGGCTGCTATGCTCTCCCAAGCCCAATGTTCGCTCAGCACTTTGGCCAGCCAGTAGCCGCTTGGCTGAGCGTGACATTTTGATGCCTAAGTCGTCTCCCCCTAAGCAGACCATTCCATCACAGGTTTCCACTACTTCCAGGAGTCTTCCACCACGGGCTCCATTTCGGGTGTCCTCTCTAGCTCCTCCCCAGGGATCCTCTGATGCCGAGGAGATGAGAGTTACTCGTTCTAAAACGAGAGCAGCTACTACTACTGATTCTGAGATAGCTCCTCCTATTGCTTCTGCCGTGGTTCCAGTCAGTCGTCCTCCTATCAGGCTTATCATAAAGCCATTAGCAAAACGCCCTCTCGATAATGTTGATCCTAGTATCCCGGCAGCCGAGGATCCGATTAAGAAGCGTCGTAGAAATTTGGTAATTTGTCGTACTATTCTCAATTTTCTTTCATCCCTTGTATTACTGCTTTCACATATCATTGAGTAATTATTTCCTTTATTATTATTATTTTTTTTTTATTTTAGGTTACCGTGGTTGATGAAGATGATGATGATGATGTTCCTCTTGGGTTAATGTATAGTACTTCAAATGAGGCTTCCGCGGCGGCTTCCGCGGCGGCTTCCGCGGCGGCTTCCACTAGTCGTGACCCCGTCCAACCGATCCTTGTTGATATTGAGTCATCTACTCCTCGCGACGATTGTGTTAGTCTGGATGCTAAGGATACTTTGTCTGATGTAAGCTCGAGTCCTGCTGTGGGTGATACAGCAATTTCTTTAAACCTTCCTATTCATCCTCCCCATGATGAGTCTGAAGATGTTGATGAGACTCTTACTTCCCCGAGGGAGAATCATTTTGAAACTATTGGTGATGTTCATCCTCCCCAGAAGGATTCTACCGAGGTGGTGATTGCTCGGGAGGGCATTGTTAATAGTACTTTGGATGGGTTGAATGACATTCCCCTTTCTGTGGCATCTCCCGACTCCTTTTCCATTGACTATATTGTGAGTATCCTTCCTTAATCCATGAGTGATTTGTCTTGAAGATGAATTTCATTTGCTCTTTTTTTTTTTATTTATAATGTATTGTGCTTTGTCATCTTGTTTTCAGAACGAGAGAATGAAAGATTTGCCTTTGCCCGTTGAGGCACTCGCGTTATTTGCTGTTCTCCATTCGGATAGTGACCTTGGTTATCCTCCAGGTGACCAAGGCTTCGAGGAATCCTTAGTTGTACAACATCTTTCTGCTCCTCCATCCCTAGTCTCGACAAATTCTATGGTGGCCTCTAAAGTAGCTCCTGCTAGAGCTTCCTTCAATCCAAGTGGGGATCTTATTTCTTGGAGGGGTTTCCAGATATCGTCTTCTAGTCAGGAAAGTCTGGAGCGTCTCCTAGCTCGGTTCCCGCAGATTCTTGACCGGCTGATTATTAAGACAACTTCCACCCAAACCCTCTTCCTAGATCAGCTCGCAGGCCTTATTCTTGGATTGCATACTCTTTCTTTATATTCCTTGCGAGTTGAGGACTTGAAGAAGTTTAGCGATGATGTAGATGACCTTGCAGCCGTAGGTGTTGATATGTCTCCTTTTCGTGATAGGTTGGATCTTCTCAAGTCGAGTTTTAACCTTGTTTCACTACGTTCGGAGGTTGCTGTACGTAAATGTGAAGATGAATCCTTTTCAGTGCAGCTTTCTGAGCTTGGTGATGCCGCAAACAGATTGAAGAGCCAGTCTCAAAATTTAAGAGGCCAGCGTCGGGACTTACAAGCAAAACTTCAGGAGGTAGAGCGTCAGTGCCGGGACTTAGAGGCAAAACTTCAGGAGGTAGAGCGTCAGTGCCGGGACTTAGAGGCGACTACCCAACAGGTTAGGGAGCTGAAAGCTGCAAATCTTAAGATTCGAGATGCTGCCGTTGCTGACTTGGAAGTTTTAGTTGTGCCTCCTCTTCATTTTGATATGTCGTGGCCTTTAGATCATAACTTATTGTAGTAGTTTATTTTTTCAATTTCCTGTTTCAGAAACTCATTTACACATATTTCATTTATCAGAACGTGGTTTCTTTAACTTTGTTGATTGCCTTTAATTTGAATGATTCCTTAAAACTCAATTTTTTATTATTGAATCTCAAGTTATTCAAATTAATATTCCAAGACAACAATAGATGTTATAAGAAAACATGAATTTTGTCAAAGATACATATATTTCTCACAAACCAACACTTGAATTCATACTCTTTTTTTTAATAAAATTAAACATTCGCGTATATGTGAAAGTTTGTCAATTTATTGCTAAAAATTACTTTTGACGGAAAGCATAACGTTTCATATAATAAATCTTGCTTTTATCGAAGAAAGCAAAACGTTTGCCACTTTTAGAGATAAAGTATAACTTTCTTGCTTTTATCGAATAAAGCATAACATTCTTCACTTTTAAAGATAAAGCGTAACTTTTGGGTTTGAGGGCTTATACTCAGGTGCCTCAGTCACTTTTAAAGTTGAAAGTGTAACTTGCGAGGGCTGTTAGTCAGGTTCCTCGATCACTTTTAAAGTTGAAAGTGTAACTTTCGAGGGCTGTAAGTCAGGTTCCTCGATTACTTTTGAAGTTGAAAGTATAACTTTTGTGATGCTCTTCTCATGTGTAATATTTCTTTACCCATTTCAAGTTTAATGGGCCTGAGACAGCATCTGATCCCACACGAGATATCTTGCAATATCCGCTTTCGGAGATCTCTCGTACCCTATACGGGCCTTCCCATTTGGGGTAAAATTTGGTGGTTGGGGTCCCCCTCATAACTTGAGTTGCCGTTTTGAGGACCAGGTCTCCCACCAGAATTTGTCGTGGTACCACCGCGGTGTTGTATTGTCGTCGCAGTCTTTCGTGGTACCGTTCAAGCTTTTCTTTAGCCTTGTCTCGAAAGTCGGCTAAGGCCTCTAGGGCGGCTGGTCGGCTTTCTTCCTCGACTAAGCTTCGAAGTCTCATTCGAGCCGAAGGTATTTCTATTTCGGTGGGCAAGATAGCTTCTTCACCATAAACCAAAGCGTATGGGGTTTCGCCTGTAGGCTTTCTTTTTGAAGTTCGATATGCCCATAATGCTATTGGTAGTTGTTCTGCCCATTTCTTCGGATGATCGTCTAAGGTTTTTGATAAGATTTTTATCAAGGTTTTGTTTGTCGCTTCTGCTTGTCCGTTGCTTTTCGGGTAGTAGGGTGATGATTTATAATGTTTCACCCTGTATCTTTCCATCAGACTTTTGATGTCTCTATTGATGAAGGGGGTTCCATTGTCGGATAAAATGATCTTCGGGATCCCGAAACGGCAAATGATGTGCTCCTTGATAAAGTTTGCCACTGCTGGTCCCGTGGCCTTCTTCAAGGGTATGGCTTCCACCCACTTTGTGTACATCTCGGTGGCAGTTAAAATCCATATGTTGCCCTTAGAATTAGGGTGTACAGGACCTATAAGATCCATTCCCCATGTATGAAAGGGCCATGGTGTTGCTAAGGTGCGCAAATCCACGGCGGGAGCATGTATCAGGTTTCCATGTATTTGACAAATATGACACTTTTTGACAAATTCTAGACAATCTCCTTCCATCTTTGGCCAATAGTAACCATGATCGATAAGTTGTTTGTACAACTTGGCTCCCCCTTGATGTTCATCCTTGTGCATTTGATAGACCAAATCTCTGGCTTCGCCTAGTTCTAGACACCGTAGGGGCTTGCCATTGAAACCTCTTCTGAACAATTCTCCATTTTGTAAGAAGAATCGTTGCGACTTCCTCTTTATTATAATTGCATCCTTCTTTTCGGTTGGAAGAATCTCGTTTTGTAAGAAGTTCACATAAGGAATTCGCCAATCCACTATATCATCAATGAAAGCACATTCATCCTCCCCAGGGTATTCTTGGCATGAAACACAGTGGCGTTGTAGGGCATCTGCTGCCTTCTTCATTTCAGGCCAATAATACCCTTGGCGTTGCAACCTACGATACAGACCTATGTCTGCAAACCCGCAATTCTCTTCATGCACCTGATGCAAGACTTTACTTGCTTCTTGTTTCCCCAAGCATCGTGTCAATACACCATCTGCTTCTTTGTGATACAAGACACCTTTGATGATGCTGTACTTTTGTAGCTCTACAATTGGTATTGTTCCTTCCTTAGTTTGCAATTGATGGGAGATGTCATATCTCCAATCGTCTATCATGTCTTTGGGGAACAAGTTTAGCACCGTGGTTGGGAGGGTTCTCTTCATTACCTTCATATTCAAGTCTTCTCCTTGAATATAGACTCGAGATGCTACTGTTGCTAGTGCATCCGGTTGTTTATTCTGTCCTCTTGGCACATATTCAATCACCACCTTCTTGTAAGCTTCCATCACCTTTTGTGCTACAGTTCGATACGGCGCCAAGATGGGTTCTTTCACTCCGAATTGACCTTTTATCTGCTGCACTATAAGGTTTGAATCTCCTTTTACTTTAAGATATTTGGCTCCCAATTCTTGAGCCGCTAATAATCCTAGTATGAACGCCTCGTATTCTGCTTCATTATTTGTGCAAGGGAAGTCCAATTTGTACGACAAGGATATTTCATTTCCTTCTTTGGTGGTCAACACCACTCCTGCTTCGCCTTTACCTTCTGCAGATGATCCATCAAAAGCCAAACTCCACCATTCTGGATCCTCATCCATCAAGTCGATTGATTCCACTTCTCCACCCGGAAGATCCTCAGAAGGGGGCTCATATTCTCCGTTTGGAAATTGAGCTAGTAGGTCTGCCAAGGCTTGACATCGGATTGCCTTTGGTGTTACACACTTGATGTCATATTCTGAAAGAATCATCATCCATCTAGCAGGTCTTCCTACTAATGCTGTCCTAGTTAATAGGTATCTGATCGGATCAATTTTTATTGCAATCATTACTTCGTGCGCTAGAAAATAATGTCGCATTTTCTGCGCAATGAACACCAACGCTAGGCAATGCCTCTCTACTTGTGAATACCTGGTTTCCGGTCCTCTGATTATCCGGCTAATGTAATATACAGGTTTCTCTTCTCCATCCACCTCTTGCGTGATCAATCCTCCTATAGACTTCTTGGTAGATGTGATGTACAACTGCAACGGCATTCCTCTTTGTGGCACTACCATCGTTTGTGCCGAAGACAAAATTCTTTTTACTTTCTCAAAGGTCTGTTGTTTGTCTTGCCCCCAGTCCCATTGTGCCTTTCCTTTTAGTAATTTGCCGAAAGGTTCTGTGACTTCGGCTAATGCTGGCATGAATCTTCTCATGTACGAGACCTTCCCTAGAAAGCTCTTCAACTACTTTTGCGTCTTTGGTGGGGGCATCTCTGTAACTGCTTTCGCCTTGCCTGGGTCCACTTCTAAACCTCTGTTGTGCACCAAGAAGCCCAAGAATTTTCCAGCCGTCATTCCAAAGGCGCACTTCTTCGGATTCATCCTCAACTTATACCTTCGGCATCGCTCAAACACTTTCCTCAGGTCCTCCACATGAGTTGTTGCCTTCTTGGATTTCACTACCACATCGTCCACATAGTCCTCCACTATATCATGAATCATGTCATGAAATATAGCATGCATTGCCCTCTGATAAGTTGCCCCCGCATTCTTCAATCCGAATGGCATTACTACATAGTAAAAATTCCCAAACGGGGTACGAAAGGCTGTCAACTCTGCATCTTCCATGGACATCTTTATCTGATTGTAGCCCACAAACCCATCCATGAAAGACATCATCTCATGATTAGCCGTTGCATCTACCAAGGTGTCTATGTTGGGTAATGGGTACATATCTTTCGGGCATGCCTTGTTCAAGTCTCTGAAATCGACACATATTCGTAGCTGTCCATTTGATTTCTTTACCGGTACGATGCTGGAAAGCCATGTTGGATGTTGGATTGGCTTGATGAACCCTACTTCTAGTAACTTTTTGATTTCTTCCTTTATTTGGGTTTCGACCTCGGGTGCATAGTTGCGAGGTGCTTGCTTCACTGGCTTCATTCCCGGGCTTATGTTTAGATTGTGCTCCACAAGATCTTTGTCAATTCCGGGCATCTCGTCGTAATTCCAAGCAAAGACGTCCTTATACTCTCGCAGTAGTTGTATGAGCTCCTCTTTCTGGTTAGCCTCAAGCTCCTTGTTGACATAAGTTGGTCTTGGCGTTCCTCCATCTGTTGCCAAATCAACTTCTTCTAATTCATTTTGTTAAGGTTTTGGCCTATCTTCAAAGCATTCTGGAGATGGTTCTACCTTCTGTTGTACAACTTCTTCTCCTTCATTATTGCTGGAGTGGGGGACACCTCCTGAGCTGTTGGGTTTGCACGCTTCTTTGGGCTCTTCCCCCTTGCACCGTCATAATCGAAACACTACCTTTCCGTCGGGTTTTACAACCCTCTCCTATTTTGTCTTTTGGCCATCCTCGGACTGTGCTATCCGCTTGGCATTTATTATATTTCTGGCATCTTCAGGATTTGCTGGCCTTTTCTTCTCTTCTCTTCCTTCCTTCTCCAAGTCCACTACGACTGGCTTCATATCTTTAGAACATTCTCCATGTTCCGAGGTCTTCTTCTTTACTTTTTCTGCAGGTACAAACTTATCTTTCTGCACTTCCTTCCAGCTTGCTAGTCTTAAGGAATCAGGCCTCGCGATCTGGTTCTCTCCCTCTTCAGCGACATCATCGAATAAAGTTGCTTCGGTGATGCGTGCCTCCTCTGGTCCAAAGGGATTCCGAGTTGCTGGTACCTTCACTTCTTTCCCTTTCCAGATAGCTTTCAGGCACTGATGAAAGACTGAGGGTACCACCCCATAGTCATTTTGCCAAGCCCTTCCCAGCAAGATATGGTATGCTGCATCTACCTCTGCAACATGGAACATTACAGGCCCTTGGATTTTTCCAACTTGCATGTCTACCTTGATATGTCCCAGGGTTCTCGTGCTCTGGTTTGCGAATCCTGTAATGTTTATTTGTTCCTTCACTATCTTCTTCTCTGACAGGCCTAACCGTTTGAACATGGTGTAGGGCATAATATTTACAGATGCTCCATTGTCAATGAATGCCCTCCGCACTTCGATGCCATTGATTATCGCTGTCACATACAATGGTCTGTTGTGCGGGTATCTTATCTCTCTATCAGCTTTAGAGAAAGATATCTTATTTGCTTCCTCCTCCATTGTTTTCACAAATCCTTTGCTTATGGCCATGCAAGTCTCCTGTGTCTCGGCGGCCTTAATTATTGCCCTGGTTGCCTCAATCCTTGCTTCCTTGGCCAACCCTATCTGATCGAAAAAATTTCTGAATTTGGCCCCATTCATCAACGCTGTCACTTGCAGGCTTGGGTCACACTCCTCCTTTTCTTCCACCATCATCTCCACTTCTGGGATTATGTTGTGGATAACAGTGTTGCATGTTTCTTTTCCCTTGTGATTTGGCAGTGGCTTGTCATGAACACTGCTTTCCTTTCCAAGTTCAATCTCCCCATTTGCCAACTTCTCGTGGAATATCCTACGCAGGCTATAACAATCCATAGTTGAGTGTCCCGCGTATTGGTGGAAAACACAGAAGTCTGGCCTTCTCTTCATCTCCTCCGTCACTGCAAATCTAGGTCTTGGGGGTTTCACCACCCCATGTTCAATCCATTGCTCGTATAGGCCTCTGAATGATTTCTCACTGCATGTGATAGCCTCCGGGACCGACTTTCTTGCATATTTATCTCCAGGCCTTCCTTTGCTTCGCTCAAAATTTTTCTCATGCTTCTCCCTCTTGCCCCCTTGTGGTTTTGATTGAGAGTCAGCCAAAGCCACAGTTGCTGTTCTCTTGTCCCTCCATGTAACCGTCGCATGGCTAGTGGGCAGTGTCATGATTCCTCCCAAGGCTTGTGTGAAAGCTGAGAGGGTCGCGAAGGAATCACAAGCCTTGGTAATGAGGTAGGGCTTGAAGGAATCTAAGGCACCATTGTTGCAAATGCTGACCAGGTTCTTTTCTTCAATCGGCTCTGCACATTTCTGTGCCTGGGCCCTGAACCAGTCAACGTAATCTGATAGCTCCTCATTTGGCTTCTGCTTGAACCGCATGAGTTCTACAATGGTTACCTGTTTCTGCACATAGAAAAATTTCTTAAAAAATTGTAATTTGAGGTCATCCCAATCATGGACTGACCCCTTCTCCAAATTGTAGTACCAACTAAAGGCACTATCTGTCAAAGTTTTGTTGAATTCCCGCATCAACAAGTTGTGGTTGTTCACTTCATCATATCCCAGCCACGGAGACATCGACTCTACAAACCTGGCAATATGTTCCCTGGCATTTCCTTTCTCCCCGTTGTATTTTGGAAATTGCGGGGGATGCTCGATATATCCTACCGGGTAAGGTTGCCTCCGAATGTGTGCTGGGTAAGGCTGAGTAAAGTCCAACTCCGAGGGTCGAGATGTCTGCCTACGAAGTTGATTGATTACATCGATCATATCATCCTTCGTCACATACTGGCTCGTGGTGTGAACTCTCTGGGGTGTTGAGATATACTGTGGTATCGGCGGTGTGTATGGTAGAGAGATTGGTTGGTGCACACTTGCGTCATGCAAAGTCGGCACTGGTGGAAGTTGCTGGCTCACTCGTTGGACATCGCCTGGAATGGTTGGCATTTGCACCTGTGAAATTGATGGGAGAGCAGTTGGGATGATGTTTGTCTGAGGTTGGCTTGCTTCCAACCTACATTGTGGCACGTCACCACTGTGTTGGGCCTCCAAGTTGATTATTGGAACCGATTGACTTTCCGTCGAGGGCGATACAATCTGGTTCTCTTTGTTGTTGCTGCCATTGTTGTTGTCTTCCACTCCTACCTGTCCCCCCTGCGAGCTTCCTGGGAACATGGCCTTAAACGTAGGAATCTGCATCAACTGCTAGCGGAAGTTCCCCATCTCCTCTTGCTTCCTTTGCATTTCCAGCATCATGGCCATCGTCATCCCTTGTCCTTCTCGTGCTTCCTTCAATGCCTCCAGTTGCACAACATTCGTCTGGTCTCCACCTGCATCCTCGCCTTGCCTTCCTGCGTTGGTTTGTTGTTGATTAGCCATATGTGGTGATGTCGAACTCTCTTCTGAAACGTCTTCAACAAGTGGTTGGTCAAAATCCAGGTTTGCGCCTTGGAATGCTTGAGATACTTGTCTTGGAACTGGATCCGGCGAGGTAATGCTATCTGTTGGTGAAGCAGCTCTTCCTGTAATTCTCCCACTTCGAGTTGTGGGCATACCCTTCACGAATTCTACACCTCCCCAGCAGAGTCGCCAAAAAAATGTGGGCAAGAAAATCGCGCCTTGCTCGCTTAGGGTTTCGTGTTGGCTGAGGAGGAGAGAAATCCACGAAGAATACGGAATTGATTGGTTGATTGTAGAGGGGAGAACGACAGGTGGGCGATTACTCCAGCGACGCGTGGCAGAACCCCTAGAATCCGGAAACCGTGTTAGGGTTATTGGGATTCCAAGAGCCTTCTTCGGTTCTTCGAGTTGAGAGAGTGTTCGAATCTTGTTAGTGCTTTTTAGGTGGAATATCCGAGCCTTAAGCTACTAAAAGAGTCCGAGTCTTGTGTCCGGAGAGAAGTCCCCTTCCAAATAGAATGGAAGGGGTATTTATAGGGTATTCTGAAAAGTAGTCATGTGCAAGGCACATGCCTTCAGGAAAATTTCAGAAATACCCTTTAGTCCTTAGAATAATGCCCCTATTGCCCTGTCCTTCTAGCCACCAATCCAATCCCTCAATCAATTCCCAAAATGAGCCGCCTCCACGAGTCTTCCGCCTCAGGACACGTGGAGGCTTCTCCCGGTCTAACACATTTATTTCTGACTTTTTCATCTTCATTCCATTAGGTTATGAGAACCCTAACTTGCACATTTAATGAGGTCGTGGAACCCTAATTGTGCATTTAATTTAATTAGGTCATGTGAACCCTAATTTTGCACATGGGCCCACAACCCATAACTAACCTCATTAATCAATTTAACCCTTACTATTTCAAAATAATAAATAGAGAACATTAAATTTTATTTATTAATAATTTGGGGTCTTACAATTATTACACTATTCTTTTAACATTATTGATATTATCATAAGAAAAACGATTTTATCAAAATATTAAGTGTCTTTTAAAATATTAAGATGTAATAATTTAAAAATATTAATAAATATTTAGGAATGAGAAAATTTTTATTATAACAATATTGATAGTTTTTTTAATGTATGTAGTACGAAATTATAAATTTTAAGACATTAAAAATACATTTAAGTATTATACTTTTTAAACTTTAATATAAATAAGTTAGAATATTTCAAAGTTTAAAGTTATTTATATTAAAGTTAGAATATTTCAAATATACACAGCAATGTAAATTTTAAATATACACAGTCTACTATCGTAGAGTTAAGTCACCCTACGAACGTAGAGTAATCACTGATTGATATAGTAGAGTAGTCACTATACTACTGTAGAAACGTAGGGCGAATGTGACGCCCCCAAAATAGGTCCACACAACCCATTCTGGATCGCCAAATACACATTACAAAATCCAAATCCAAATATTTATTTTTACAACTATTAAACTATCATTTAAAATACGACAACACATAAGCTGTGAGTTTCAATACAAATAACAATACTCACACTCCAAACCAATGATACTTTATATAAAGGCACAGTCGATAACTATTTTAGGAATTAAAATTTGGAAAATGCTCAAGGAAGCCTTCATACATGGGAGACCATGTATCTAAGTTATAATAGATATCATAGGACTTGAGAATTAACCTTGGTTGACCCAATAGATCCCAAAGAAGAACGAGAAGATTACTATTCTGTTCATTCCAATGGTGTGTATCTTCTTGCAATATAATTATCTCCATTGTCTCAAACTGAGGATTATATTCCAACCATACTCCAAGATTATATAGATAATGCTCATCGATATAGTCAGCAAGTGGATGCGCGAAACCATATCGTATGATAACACGAATTTGTATGTGGTTAGACATCGTGTATATATGATAGTGGCAACACACCCTTAAGCTTTCAGTATAATTATGTCCTCTTCATTCTAATGAAGTGCATTTTTTACGCTTTCAAAGTCGGGTTCTCATCACCCTACTGTTGTTTACCAAAATTAATTATTAAATGACGTATAAAATACGACACACATTTTAAGTCATCAATATAATTATATATTGTCATGCTATTTTATAATGTATTGAGCAACTTCAACAGTCACGGACCATCACTCTATTTTCTTGTTATCCCCGCTCGACCCAGCTACACTCTTATTACCTGAAAAGAATTGTGAAGCAAAAGGGTGAGCACAAATAGTCTAGTAAAGAATATTATGACTAAAGATAATCAAATTATCAATAACATTAATCAGTAATAAATCAGATATTTAGAACATATGGTAGATGATAAAAGTGTTCAACCATAATTCCAGCGTAATCAACAATCCATTAGAAGAGTCAAGTAGAACATAATATCTACTATCTCCTCCACATTAAAAGTCCATCATTAATATTTCATTCTTGTAATACCTATCAACAATTTTTTGGTGTACCCAAGACAAAAGAATTTTCATCACCTGTCTTCACTTGAACCACCAAAAATTATAGTTAAATTCACAATTATTGTTTATAATAATGTAAATCAACAGTTTCTCATTGCCACAAAGGCTTAATAGAACTTTCACTCAATGTTCTTGCCACAAAGGCTAAGAAATTCAATAATCATATTGTCTTTACACTCTACACTAAAGACATTCAAATGTAACAATAAAGGTCATGATCATATCAATCAATTATCTATCTTTGCACTACGGACCAAAGATATTCAACAGTAATATCAATGGTCATGATCATACCAATCAATTTTCTATCATTGCACTACGGGCCAAAGACATACAACTATAAAATCAATAATCAACAATTCATCTTTGCACTACGGGCCAAATTAAGACATACAACTATAAAATCAATAATCAACAGTCCATCTTTGCACTACGGGCCAAAGACATACAACTGTAAAATCAATAATCAACAGTCCATCTTTGCACTACGAGTCAAAGACATACAACTGTAAAACTAATAATCAACGGTCCATCTTTGCACAATGGGCCAAAGACATACAACTGTAAAATCAATAATCAACATCTTTGCACTACGGACCAAAAATATATAACTGTAAAACCAATAATCAACAGTCCATCTTCGAATTACGGGCCAAAGAAGATTTTCACCATAAACCTTTATATGTAATATTAAAGGTCATAATTATACCAATACACAATTCCTTATCATAATCATAACAATCAACAGTCCATCTTTGCACTACGGGCCAAATATGACTTTCAGCACAATATAAATATGAGGATGATGACAATGATATAAAGAATCAATCAAGTGAGATCAATGATAAATATTAGAGATTTATAATTTAATTTATCCAGAGTTCAAGAATGTTCAAATGATCAACATGATGATCAAAATATGGATTCAAATTTAAGAATAAGATTCATATATCAAAGATATTTAGACAGAAAAAGAAACTAATTTTATCGTGAATAGTACCCCGGCATGAATAGTACCCGAATGAATAGTATCCCGTCATGCAAAGTACCACGAATGAATAATACTCCGACATGAATAATATCCCGACATGAAAAGATTAGAATTATAGAAGTAATATATACTTACCATAGTAAGTTTAGATTTAGGAATATGAAAAGAAAAAGTATATGAAACTGCAAATAGATTTTCACCCGTCATATGGTAATCCGCGTAGACAGATCATTTCCACAAATAAAAAATGAGTATATATGAAGGGTTATTCATCATGCATGAGGTAATCCGCGTAGACAGGTTATTCCCACAGATTAATAAAGAATGAATACAAAGAGTTATTCACCAAGCATGCGGTAATCCGCGTAGACAGGTTATTCCCGCAGATTAATAAAGAATAGAATGACAACCCTTGCGAGTATGAAGAAAATAACATCCTTTACGAATATGAAATAAATAATACCCCTTACGAATACGAAAAATAATATCTCTTACCTTAGTAGGAGATTGGATACTGTAATAATGTAGTAGCAGAATACTCTTATTCTTTCTCTCTTATTCTCTTTCTAGTTTCTCTCTCTAGAGTTTTAGTGAATTGGTGAGAAAAAAAAAGGAAGAAATGAGTTTCTATTTATAGGAGAATGGACTAAATAGTAACTGATTCACAGACGGTCCATATTGATTTACTATTAAAACTTCAACCGATTGTTCATAATGATTTACTATTAAAACTTCAATCGACGGTCTAAAAAATTAGCACATCTCCCCATAGAATAATAAGTCAAACTTACAATAAACGACTCATGACAAACCCCTCTATTTATATCAAAAATTGAATAAATATTTACCACAAATCACTTATCTTCAATCAACACATTTTTAATCTTTCAACATTTATTCATCATTTAATATTATAGCTCACAATATTGACAATCAGATCGTTCCCAGAAAAGAGGGGACTTTTCGATAAAGATTTCTCCTTACTGGCGCGCAATTAAATAACCAAACCCCTTTCCTCGACAGAACTTTCTAGACATTGTCAATAATGCAAATAATAATATGAATAATTGTGTCGTCTCAATTATTAATTTAATAATATAAAATATTGTGCAGATGATACTGTGACAATTATTGAATCAATAATATGAGATACTATGCATCAACTACTGTGGCAATTATTGAATAAAACTGAGTGACTTCTTATGTAAACATCAATAATCAGAGATACTGTGCAATACAATGTGCTACTGTGCAACAACGCGTATTACTGTACTTTCATCACCAGGTATTTCAATAGTTTAACGGTAAAAGTCTTGTCGTTATTTTATGAAAAGGTTATTTTTGTCGCTTTCTATATTCGACAGTTATTCCGTTGTGGGGTCCACCAATGATTGCGCCGTGGTACGAATATTTCCCGACAAAAAGAATATTCCCCGACCAAGCGAATATTTTATGACAACTTGCTTACTTTGCAAAATTTGTACATATCACCCATAACTATAGCATTATATTAAATCAACACTTTATTATTCAAAATAATAGTTAGAGAAAAATAAATATTTATTCATAAAAAGTTGGGGTCTTACAGTGAATCCTCAGATAGTAGAGTGACTACTTTACGATCGTAGATTGTGTACATTTGAAAGTCTGCACAACTATATATATATATATATATATATATATATATATATATATATATATTATATATATATATATATATATATATATATATTCAACGAATAAGTCTTTAACCAACATTAACAAAGGAAAGTACTACGATATGCAAGCACAGTTGAAAACACCATTCCTTATTTATTTTTTGTAAAATTAATTTACTCCTCAATCGTTTATACTGAATCACATACATTAAGCTGTTAAATCAAGGTTCTTATTTGACTGTTACTTAATTTTTTTGGCCAAGTGATCACCATCTCATGCATCTTGTATGTAACTACTCACTTTCCAGGCTCATCATCGGATCCGGTTGTTTTGAAATATATAGGCGAAGATCCTTCAAAATAGCAAGACAAGTGATGAGAATCAATATATATATATATATATATATATATATATATATATATATATATATATATATATAATAACCAAAATATATAGTTATAACATGAACTCACCAAAAAATTCTCCCCGTTTTCAATCAACGCTAACGTTGTTGCCGGAAGAAACCCTAAATAAATGTAACGTTTTACATCTATGAAAGATCGAAACTGCTGCATTTCAGATCTCTCATGCTGATAGAACTGCATAGTACAGAAGATAATTAATTTGCAGGATGTCATCTTTATAGTAAAAAAATTATATAAAAAAAATGAAAGATGACGTTAAGTCTAGCATTAGTGTGTAACAGTCACAATAATGTCATCTGCTTGATCCATTGCAAACAATTGAAAAGGAAACACCCATCTTAGATTCAGCCATTCATACGTACGTACGTAGTAGATCAAATGGCCCAAAAATGATACTCGTCAGGAATATATAGCGGCCTTAGAGCTTCTACTACTATCGGCTACCTAACTGTCTCTCTTCTTATATCCTTCGTATCCTTTACGGAAGAGTTCCAAGAGCTTCCATTGATTGAGACTTGACTACTTCGGGTGGATCCCTTTTTGATCATTAGGGGATGGAGAAGGTGTTCAAACGAAAGTAAACAACAAGCAACAACTTCGCTCAACCCGTTTACAAAATAATTTTAAAGTTAAAATTCTCATTTCTTAATTATATTTACTATGAATCAATCAATTCCAATATATATATATATATATATATATATATATATATATATATATATATATATATATATATATATGCTGAGATTTACCTTATCACATCTCCCGCCAAGGCGTTGACGAATTTCATATGTCCATCCCTTGAGCCTTTGCTCCAAAGGAAGCCAATTTTTCGTCTTACACAAAGACGGAATACTTTGCGACATGTTTCTTGTGATCTGTACATTAATTGTTGCAATGCTCTAAATTAATTTGTAAGTATATATCATGCATTAAAATGACCACTTCTGCACCCAAAAATACCAAAATAAAAACTTAAATATATTTTTCATACGAAATTAAAAACATTAATTTAAGCTAATGTATAATTCTTATTCTTTAAGCTCCAAACAAAAAATATACTTAACTATTTAATGCGCTAAAGTGCTTTTATATTAATTCCTAAGCTCTATATATAAGAAGTCTGAAAACTTAGCAGATCAATTATTTTGACCTAGTTTCATTGGTTTATTTCTAAACTCGCTAGATATATATGAGAAAAATATATATACACAGCGTATCTTCATCCATGGTTTTTTTTTTTGGCTTCTCACTCCTCTAGATCTGAATTAAGGTAAAACATATATAGGTCAATTAGTACAGAAACTGGATTGGATGAATAATTAATACCTCATCATTCAAGGGACTAGAACCATCAGGGAGAATGAAGTCAAATGCCTCTGAAGTTCCCAGTCTTTTTGTGGATGTTAATGTTCTGCGCCTTGCCTTTGTTATTGACTCTGACGATAATGCCCCTGCTGTCTGCTGCTGCTGCTGCTGCAATCATGTGTAGTAATTAATTTAAGTCATGATTCTCTATATATATAAACTTAATAATCTATGTACCACAAAACAGAAAAATTAGATAGATCTCATATATACATGTACTGTAGGGTACTTATGAATTGTTTTCCCAAAATTTGTAAAATAAATTGGTAGATCTAATAAAATTTTGTTTATTTCACCTGATTTGGCGAGTCAATGTCATAGTCAAACTCGAATTCATAGAAGACGGGCACTTCCACGAGCAGTACCCCCTTGCCCTTATAGGACTTCTTAGTGGCCATTAGGGAGTCGTCGTCACTGGAAGAACTTGAGAAATTAGCAGACATTTTTTCTTTCTTTCTTTCGGATAGATAGATCTAGAAACAAAAATATTTAAAGGGTGAGAAATATTAGGTTACGAAATTTAAAAAGAAAAAGAAAAAGGGAGGAGATGGATCGAATACTTGATTATTGATGAATAATAACCAAGAGAGAAATGATGTAGTTGAGCAGTGTGTGCATATACATTTAGGTTGACTGATGGGGGTACGTTTTTATAGAGGCAACAAATTAGAGAATTAAATGGATAGATATCTAAGACGATAGAGCGGGAAAAGGACAAACCTTTGTAGGTATCAAAATTAATGTTCTTGTAATTAACTACGTTTAATTAGTGGGTAGAAAATGCATCACCTGGATTATATAGTGCGTTTAATTGCAAGGGGTCCAAGAATATTTAATTTTATTAATTTACCACACAAATATGTTCTCATAAGAGAAATATCTGATGTAGATTATGTTTTGGGTGTCTTTAGCAATATATTATCCATCAAATTGATCTATATATACATATAATTGAAATTTTAAAATTTTCAACCACTAAACATTATAAGAAGTATGATGATAACGATAATTAATGTAGCCATAAATTAAATGAGTCTTATTTTAATATTTTGAAATCAATTTGTGAAACTTTAAAATTTAAAATTAATGCGATTTATTTTATTTTTTTTAAACCATCAAATAGTGTAATTAATGTGTAATACTTTTTTGAATAGTTTATAATTAATTACTAAGATAATATTAACTAAAAAAAATCAAATAAAAATTAATACTCACAAACTAATTTTAAAAAGTCAAAATTAGACTATCTCTTTTTGTGTAACGGAAGGATTATTTATGCCTCAAATTATTTTTTTCCATTTATAACAGGTGGACTAATTTTGAGTTACACTGTTCAAAATGTGAATATTCTAGAAGAGTGCAGTGTTATATTTCCACAACTGAATTAGATGCATGTTTGGCTGGTGCAATGAAATGAAAAGAAAGTTAATGAGATATTGGTATTAATTGTTAATATTAAACAACAAATATAAGGTCTTAATAGTCTGGAGTCCAAACTCTATCCGTACTTGTGTTAAAATTATGTGGGGCCCACTAATATCGGAATAAACTTAATTATAAGAGAATGATAATTTCAACCCAAATGTACAATGTTATATACAATCCGATATTGGACCATTAATATTTTTACGTGGTTGGATATATCACCTCCCCAAATATAATATGGGAATTGTTAAATTCACAATATTTTTTATTATTTTCATAATAAAAGTGTCATTGTAGATATATAGTGACGGTAAAAACCGTCGCTATAGGATCTATAGCGACACTTTTGTTGTGAAAATAACATTTTATGTTGTGAATTTAACAGTTTCCTATAATATTCCTTCCGTTACTTTTTAACGTTTAGGGAGAAAACTCGCATATCGATAAAAAAATGTAATTAATGCTTTATCCAATTAATTATATTAAGTATAAATTTTTAATATCATCTTTTTAAAATTTATTTATTTAAAAAAAATAATATTATTTAATACTTAGAAATTATATGGGAAAGTAAGCCATTAATTCTTTCTTAAAACGACATATAAAAATGATACTAATACTAGTCCATTGATGATTTCAACTTTGCTGTATATGTTCAGGTGACTTTTGCCCATTAATTTTTCAGGGATATATAGTCGGATAGACGACCATTAAAGTAGCTAGGTTACTTTCTAAATATCCACCGGTAGCAGCACGTACTATTTATTTGCGACATTTCAAAAGTGTCGCAAATGCTTTGTTGTAGTACTTTATTTGTAAATGAATACTCCATCAACTTTTGAGCTTTGTAGTCAGGCGCTCAATATCAACTTGTGTGTCTGACTACAAGTTGATATAATGATATTGAAGTTTGAACTCTTTAATTACATGCATGCTAAAGTGATGTAATTGTACGTACGTGTTTATCAATTCATAAATCAATTGGTCACCTGCATAAGTGTTCATAACTATAACATTTTGAATTAATTTTCAATAATTAATCAAAATTAAAATTGACAAGATCGAGCTAGCAGGCAGCTGATAAAATCTCTGTCTGACATGATCTACTTATATATGTAGAATATACCAATTAGAAAACTTGTCATGGATACGTTAGAGACTTGGCACTTCTTAATTAATTAAATATAATTAAGGTGTTAGCTTGCACTGTAGAAATTCCAGGCAACCCAGAACTGCTCTTTTTCTAATGACAGTAATAGATTTTGACATACAACACACATGACAACAATGCTTATGTTAAAAAATATCTTTGTTTTCTTTCTCATTAATCAGAAATTTATATATCTTTAGAATCTTTTTGTGATTATCGGTTCCAAAAAAACGCTAAACATAAAATTTAAAGTATGCGTGACCGTTAAAAAAATTAAAATTATAATAATAAGTTAAACACGAAACACTTATAATTTCATTATATAAATAGAATTATTATATTAATTCATTGTGCATTTATAATTTGTAATTCAAAAGGGCAACAACAAAGGGCCAAAGCCAAACATAATAGGGTCATCCCGGAATAAATCATCAAATCCATCTTCGTCAGCCAGTTGAAGATCAAGAAGCTGATCATCTTGCAGCGCCGGAATTTGTGCAGCTTCTTGGTTTTGATTTATTGAAGGAGCGCCTACATTTTCTAGTACTTCAGCATTTGCTCTAGGCTGATCCCCATATCCTGCACAATTTAATTACTAATTAATTAAAAGGTTCTTAATTGAATTATTAAACTTATTAATTAATCGAATTAATTTGAGTTGAAGTATACCAGCTGGTGGTGCCTCTTCAGTAATATCCCCGGCGCTGTTAAGGAAAAAAGTTTGAAATCCACCTACAATAGGTTCCATGATTGCATAGTCAGACTCTATTTGGTTATAGGCCCGTTCTTCAAGAAGAAAAAGTTGATCTTGAAGGGCAGCATCAATTTGTTGTTGTTGTTCTTCTTCTTCATTTTGCATTGATGAAGAATTACTGGCGCCTAAATTTTCAATGACTTCAACATGATTTGCTTCTGGTTCAGTTATGCCTGCACATATATATAATTAGTTAAAAGGGATCTTACTTACTAATTAACAAGCATAACCTCTTGAACTAATTGAAATTGAGATTTAATTATTAAAAAAAAAGACGAGTTGAAGTAAAAAAAATATATAAGATTTATTTTGAGATATTTTTAAATTCATTTAATTTTGTAACTGAACAAATAGATCGATCATGTTGTCAAAAAATCACCTAATACTAGTCTATAAACAATTTTTTTTAATTTGAAAATGTCTCAAATTAATTTTAAAAAATCAAAATTAATTCTACATTTTGGACCTAATCAAGAAAATATAGTATATATATTACCAGCTGGAGGTGGGGATGCCGCAGCCTTAGTCCAGTGTAGCTGCTCCGCTATTATTCTATCCACAGCATGAATGTTGGCCGTGTTGTTACAGTTTTGAAGGAGGGTCTTTTCCGTGTGAGACAGCAATGTGCCCACAATATCTGTAGTTGTTGGCTCCTTCTGCAATGCCATAAGAATAGTCTTTTAAAAAAACATATCTTTAGGTATATATATCTAGCTATAGATATACCCCTTCCTTCTATTGCGTTTCATAACATTTTTTAATTTAAAAAATATTATTTCATTTTAATTTTTTTATTGTATTCTAATGAAAATAGTATTCTCAAATTTATTATTATCATAATTTTTATTAGCAAACTATCATATATTATTATACTAAACATTGAATAATTTTGAAACAAACATATATTGTAACAAAAAATATATTCTTGAAGTTTGTAAATTTTGTCAATGAATTAACTGCTTTTGTAAAACGATGTAAACACATAGCATGCAGGAGCAATAGTAGCATGATGAAAAAAAAAAAGGAACTCACCGACGAGACTTCTTCTCTTGATCTTTTTCCCCTAGCCGGTTTTCTATTCGGAACAAAACCGTACTTGATATAAAACTTGACCTGGGCCTCAGATCGTAGTTTTATTGTGGGATGGTAATAAAACTGCACGACAAAATTTCGATTTTCTTTAAACTTAACTCATAGATCAATACCCAATTATATAACATTTCTAAGGAACAATAAGAATATATATATATATATATATATATATATATATATATATATATATATACACACACACACACACGAGCTGAGGAGATTCATATAACATGCATGTAAATTAAAATATCTAGCTGATTGATGACCCCATTTACTTTATCAATGATTCCGTTGTGACGCTGGCGTTTTTCAACTTGCCACCCCGTCAACCGTTGAGGCAAGGACAACCAGCAGCTCTGCTTAAGATGCCTAATAGCTTCAAACTGGAGCTTCACTTTCTGTTTGATGTACATACATATATATAAATATATATTAGCCAGAGAGACAAACCCTAGATTAATTAGCTAGCTAGCTAGGTTTAAAATTTATACACTCCACCAGTTCTGAAGAATAATGAAATTATGATATAAAAAAATTAGAACATTTTGTGAAACTATATTTCCACACAGAAAAATGATAGTTTCACACGAGTCTCTCTTATGAATATTAAACTCAATAACTATTCATGTAAGAGAATATATAAAAATATCAATTACTTTTTAAATATAGTATTATCAATTTAAAGATGATTTTTTTTTAATTGTGGAATACAAAATGACAATGAGACTATTTTTATGTGAGGGGAAGTAATAATTAATTACAAGTACGAGAGATAGTGAAAAGAAACCTGGAAGAAAGACTTATATATATATATATATATATATATATATATATATATATATATATATATATATATATATATATATATATACGATATATAGGTCTTATGAATGAATAAATATATTGATTAAATTACCGGCTCCATTGTTAACAAGGACTGAACACATGTTTCTGGCAGTGTGAAGTTGAATGGGTGTGAAAAAGATACCAATGAGGATCGGGGTGTTCTGGTTCGAACCCTCATTGTTGATGCCATCGATGGATTCTGCAACTTCAATTCATTAAGAAAACCTAATTTAGCGTAGAACTTTCTCTCTCTATATATATATATATATTAGTTGAGTAGAGCTTATGAATTTTTTTAGATATGAAAAAATTAAAATAAATAAAAAAAGGGCCATGAAAATTGTTGATTTCACCTGCTTGTCACTTGGAACTATGATGGATATGGGTAGCGGAGCAAGAACATTCTCTGTATCCGGTACTGTTAATTGATTTTGCTGCAGGTAAGAACGTAAATAAATTGTAAGAGATCTATTGGTATGTGAATTTTCATAAATAATTAATTAATAAAAAAATTATATGTCCAACATCTTCAAGCTACAATTTTTAACCTGCTGATACGGGACTAGGGCGAGATCGCCCCCATCAGCATCAAAATTGAAGAAGAAGACCATTAGTGTGTGTGTGTGTGTATATATATATATATATATATATATATATATATATATATAAAGAAAGAGAGAAGAACTAATTAGACAAAGTATTGGCTGGTGAGTATATAATATATAGATAGAGAGCATATACAATTAGGTTTGCTGATGAGGGGATATATATACGCAAAAATTCGACCAGATGTGGGGAATGAAAACTTGGGGGAAATTAAGTTGTTTTTGTATATAATTATTGTGGTGTTATCGCTTTTCTAATTCGGGAAATTTATCATAATGAGATTACCGTGTTTTTATGCTTTAACGGGTCATTTGTAGAAATTATTTATTCATATATATATATATATATATATATATATATATATATATAGCTAGGGAATTTATCAACTTCAAAATTTAGGATTGGAAAGTAATATTTCCACTTCAATACTTTTATTTTCATATTACTATCTCTCTCATTGGAGTGGGTCCTATTTTTATGTAAGAGAATTAAAAATATCAAATATACATATGAAAATATAATTTTCCTTTAATATTGTATGGGAATGGCGCTCTCAA
This sequence comes from Panax notoginseng, assembly GCA_016801055.1. Taxonomy (NCBI): domain Eukaryota; kingdom Viridiplantae; phylum Streptophyta; class Magnoliopsida; order Apiales; family Araliaceae; genus Panax; species Panax notoginseng. Next base: position 173,613,166 of record CM029021.1, read on the forward strand.
AAGAGATTCAAATTTCAAAATATTTACGTTGTTATAAAACTGTTATGGAAATAACAAATATAATATAAATAATATTTTTTTAACAAAAAAAAAGTATTATGACAGATTCCCCAAAATCTGATTCTCATTACTGTGGAGCCAATATTTGTAACTAAACACGTCATATTAAATTAATTAACCTTTTGCATATATATCAATGTTTTTGTCAGCATCATTGCTCCTCGATCAAACTATATATATTACAACTTATATATGAACTTAGGCTGCCAAAAAACAATATTATCAATTGATTTATAGTCCATGGTCAAAAGTAAAATAAATTAAAAAATTCATAAAAATAAGAAAACCATAATATATCAAGAAATGGACTCGTTGCCTTAGGAGGACCAACCTGGTTGTGTTCTGCTGATATATATATATATATATATATATATATATATATATATATATATATATATATATATATATATATATATATATATGACACGAGAAGAGTTATCGGTTAAAATTCGATATAATTTATGTTTTGGTATTTATGGACAATTTAAATATTTGATGTATTTTAAGAGACAACCCACTCCGATGTCAGTGTGAAGGAGAATGATGTCGGTCGAAGCTGCTTAGCCGGGGATTGTAAGCAACTGTTCGTTCATCGTGGGGACTAGGTAAAATTAGTCGAATCTATCTTTTAATTTTCTGTTGATTCATAAAAAAAATAAAAAAAAAATATCAATCCAGATCCGTGTAGCAAGAATGTCTAAAGCTACAAAGGCAAGAATTGAACAAGTAAGGGATTATATTGACTTTCTTGAATATAAATGTGATTTGTTGTATGAAACTTATGTACGTCATTGTAAACACTTGTTGTCCAAATATAATTTTTTTTGGAGGTATTAGAAGAAGCATATTATAAACTTGACAAGTTAAAATATCGATATCAAGTTGAAAAAAGAAGAGTTAGAGAAGAACGTCAAATTAGGGAGCTTTATTTTCTGATTGATGAAGGTAGAAGGTGTTGCAAGAAAATCAAAACCAGCATGAAAAATTTTCAAAAAAATTGTAGCCCCATCAATTTTACTTCTCAGTCATGTTGTTTGTTCTTTAAAGTAGAGAGAGTGAACACATGAAGGAGGAGGTTGAAGCAGGGGTTATCGTTAAAGATGAACAAAGCTTAGTAGTTGAAGAGGATCATGATTTGGAGTGAACGCAACATAAGGATACGGACATCGTAAAAATTGAGATTGATTATGAGATTGTTCATAATCCTGTGTTCGACAACTTGGAAAATTTTGATTTCATCGTTTCTAATCATTTGTTGCAAGTGCAGGTTAATACGAAGGCTTTGATTACTTCAAAATTATTTCCAAAATTTTTCTTTGAGAAACAACATCGTGAATACATGATACAAAGAAGATTGTGAATGTCTAGCAGTTGGAGCTTGATATTACTTCATTTTAAAATTCGAGGTCGAATTTTCTCCAAGAAAAAGGGAATGACACGGGAAGAGTTATCTGCCAAGATTCGATATAATTTATGTTTTGGTATTTATGGATAACTTAAATATTTGATGTATTTTTACTTATTAGTAGTAAGGTAATTTCAATTATTATTTAGTAATTTTATGAAGTTTTTCAACTCTATTGTAATTAGGAATCTTTTTAGGTAGATTTTGATTCCAAATTAATTAATTTGTTATTTCCTTTTAAAATTAGGATTCCTTTTACTAGTATAAATATGGTGCAATGTAAGTAGGAAGAACTCTCATTATTATTATTATTCTGGTTTATGAAATACTTGGCTATTTAGTCAATTTATCCCACATTTTGTGAATTCTTGTGATTGCAAAGTTTATTGATTCAATTCATGTTATTGTTTCTATTCTCTCTACTGTCTTCCGTTGTGTCAATTTATATATATATATATATATATATATATATATATATATATATATATATATATATATATATATATATATATAAAGTTCTAGTTCCAAACAATATTTAGCGACCGGAATAGGTTTTTTTAGGTCCATGTCTAATAATTAATAGAATTAGAGGTTAAGACCGAGGTATTGTGACCTTTAGGTCTTAAGTTCAATTTCCACTTAGGTGAATTTATTTATTTTATTATGGGAAGTTTGTTCCTTCTCTATGAGAGATTTGATTGCTAGTTTATTTCTTCTTCCTTTATCGAGGTTTGATTGATTCTTGATATAATTGTAATAATGATAATGTCATTGATTATAAAATTATATTGATTATATTTGAGTTGAATTGAAAACACAACTTGATAAAAACTTCTTTTGATAAACTTAAATGGTATGTTTTATCAATTGATCAAGCTGGTTGTTTGTAAGCATGTAGAAACATAAATATAGGCTTCGGTTCCTTTAGCTGCTAATCATCTCTACTCTTTTATTTATGCCATAAATATTTAATTGGTGCGTGCTACAAGTTGAGAAAGTTTTATATATGGGCACTTAGTTGCTTTAATTTGTCTGATATATATATATATATATATATATATATATATATATATATATATATATATATAGTCCATTTCTTAAGCTCACCCTTATTGAGCTCACCCTGCCTTTTTTTTTTTAAAAAAAAAAACATAACTAATAAAAAATGTATAATAATTTTTGGAATTGAAAGTTTTTTAAAAAAAAGTGTTTTGGGTACATATAACAAAACAGTGTTGTACAGTACATATAACAACACTGTTTTGTTATATGTACCCAAATCACACCCAAAACACTTTTTTTAAAAAAACTTTCAATTCCAAAAATTATTATACATTTTTTATTAGTTATGTTTTTTAAAAAAAAGGCAGGGTGAGCTCGGGGTGAGCTCAATAAGGGTGAGCTTAAGATCCTTGCTATATATATATATATATATATATATTATATATATATATTATATATATATATATATATATATATATAATTATATATATATATATATATATGTAATTCCCCAACTTTTATAAATAAAGATGAATTTTCTATAAATATCATTTTTGAATATTATGGAGTTAATTTGATATAATGTTATAGTTGTGGGTAATATTTATAAATTTTGCAAAGTACGCAAGTTGTTATATAATATTCGATTGGTCGGGGAATATTCGTTTTAACAGGGAATATTCGTACAACGGCACAATCATTGGTAGACCCCACAACGAAATTATTGTCGGATTGAGAAAACAACAAAAATATTTTATTAAAAATAACGGCGGAAGTTTTACCATTGATACTGTTAAACTACTCGGTAGTAAAAGTACAGTAATACTTGTGGTTGCATAGTAGCACACGGTATTGATTATTAATGCTTATGTGAGAAGTCACTCAGTTTGATTCAATTATTGTCAGTTAATAATATGAATTATTTAGCGATAATGACGTTTTGTTTTATTCGTAATAAAACATAAACATCTTTTTATATAAACAGAATACTTTATTAAAGTTATTCTATAAATAGAATATATTATATTTTATTTAAAAGATTTTTCTTTAAATATGGACCGTCAATTAAAGTAATTAATCTGGACCGTTCATGGATTAGTTACTATGCATTCTATTTTTCTATAAATAGCGGCTCATTCCTTTATTATTTCTTACGAATTCACTGAACTCTAGAGAGAGAAACTATAGAGAGAGAGAGAAGAAGAGTATTCTGCTACTTAACTACTTCCTTATTTCAGCTCTTCTTTAAAACGGTAAGGGGTGTTATTCTTTCTTATTCATGAAGAGAACTGTTGTTATTTCATTATTTATTATTCTGTTGGAATAACCTGTATACGCGGTCTACCCTATACTTGGTGACATTCTTCTGTTATTCTGTTGGAACATCCTGTCTGTGTGTTTTACACCGAACCTGTTTCCGTTTTTATTATTATTCTGTTGGAACATCCTGTCTGTGTGTTTTACACCGGACCTGGTTCCGTTTTTATTATTATTCTGTTGGAACATCCTGTCTGTGTGTTTTACACGGACCTGGTTCCGTTTGTTATTATTCTTTGTGGACATCATGTCTGTGTATTTTATACCGGACCTGGTTCCATTATTTATTATTCTGTCGGAATATCCTGTCTGTGCGTTTACGCCGGACCTGGTTCTATTATTTATTATTCTGTTGGAATAATCCCTCTGTGCGGTCTATCGCATGCCAGGTGATTTCTTTTGTTATTCCATTCTTTATTATACTCAGTTGGTTAAGTTTTAACTTCTATACTCCATGAAATTAGTGGAATATCTTGATAATTGCGGTTCATCCAGTATCTTTTCATAAAAATATTCTTCTAAGCATTCTTAAATTTTACTCACAAAGCTGTAAGACCCCAAATTATTAATAAATGAAATTTAATTTCCTCTATTTATTATTTTGAAATAGTAAGGGTTGATTTGATTAATGTGGTTAGTTATGGGTAAAACGCGCAATATTTCAAATAAGCAAGTGGTCCTAAATATTCATTGTTGTCGGGGAATATTTGTTTGGTCATGGAATATTCTTGTTGTCGGGGAAATTTGTACGACGGCGCAGCTTGTGTGGGCCCATCATAACGGAAAGCGATTGGATAAAGAAAATGACAAAATAAGTGTTTATAGATAACGGCGTAGTTGTTACGTTAATACTGTTGGAATACCCGGTGGTTAAAACACAGTAATAGCGTTGTTGCACAGTAGCACACCGGTATTGCACCAATTATTGTTTCTTACGTAAGAAGGCACTACTCAATAATAGTTACAGTAATTACTGTTCAATATTGTATTTTATTGATTCTTGATGCGTTGTGTGACGCCCCCAGAATAGGTATACAACACCCATTCTGAATCGCCAAATACATGGTACAGAAAGCAAATTACAACTTCAATAATACAATTGTCGTGCAAAATACGACAACACATACTGTGAGTTTAAATACAAATATTGTCTTCTAGACAATATCCACTCTCAAATAAATCCTCCTTACAATTATTAAAACACTATTTTACAGAAATAGTGAGGACTGCTAATACATCTTTCTAGAACCATCACTCCATACCCCGACTAGATCCTGCTATGTTCTCACCTCCTGAGAAGAAAAATGGAACAAAAAGGAAAAGGGTGAGCTCAACTAGCCCAGTAAAGAATATTATGACTAAGATAATATACAACAAATTATCGTTAGTCTTCAACAGGGAAAATCTGATAAAATATAATCGACAACAAGTTTTAGATCAACAACTGCAGCGGAAACAGCAAACCATTAGAAGAGTCAAGTAGAGAAAGAATTCTACTATCTTCTAAGATTTAAAAGTCCATCATCAATATTTTATCCCTGTAACATCAATTAATAATCATCTTTAACCAAATATTCATCTTTGCACTACAGGCCAAAGATATTCATTTGTATCATCAGTCGGTCATGTTCATCTCAACACCTGTTCATCTTTGCACTACAGGCCAAAGATATTCATCAAGTAATTATACATCTTTGCACTACAGGCCAAAGATATTCAGTAATATCATCATTTAGGACTGAGGATGATGAAAAATATCTTAAAGAGAACGAATCCAATGAGACAGAAGGACAAATAGTAGGGATTCGTATAACAGTTTATCCAAGATCAATAATACTTCATAATAATCAATTGTGCAGAATTCAAAAATAAAGATCAAAACATGGATACAATCAAAGATAGTAACCATAATAGACATCTTGGACAAAAAGGGAAAATTTTATTTTTCGGTGAATAGTGCCGTATTCGTGAATAGTGCCGTATACGTGAATAGTGCCGTATACGTGAATAGTAACCCCGACACAAAAAGTTCCAAATTTGATAAAAAACTCATATCAATATTTCAGCATAATGATATTGAAGAAAATAATATCCCTTACCTCAAAATATCAGTACTTCTGGTCGGAATACCGGTATAAGGCTGAAAGAAACTTGCTCTGATGAATAGAAACTCTCAAAGTATCTAAATACTCACAAAATACACTCAATAATCTAGAGAGAGAAAGAGAGAAAACTTGTTTCTGGTGTGATTTTCAATTCTAACTTAGCCCTCTATTTATAGGAAAATTTTGGTAGGTTTGACCTGCAACCTGATGGCTTTACCTGCTACTATTCCCACCCACCACATTTGAAATATAATTCAGCACATTTCTTCACCAACCACAAGTGGGGCCCACCAATTCTAGAATTTTCCACCAAAATGATAAACTCCGAAAATTCAACAATTTCTGAACCAGTCATCTTGTAAAATTCGTAATAAATCATACGTTCATTTTTAACGGTTCAAAATTTGTGGACATATACTCAACTTATATATGTATAACATATCCAAAAATTACCACGATCCAACGGTCGGATTAAAAATTATAACCCCCGCAATATATCTCAAAACCCTGATTGATTTTTAATACCTCCATTCCGACAAAAATACTGATAAAACCTCAACATTAACTCCTTCATTTTTAACCACAAAAATATATCCCTCATTTATATCCACATAAAATAAATATTTCCTTATCATATGAATCAATAATTAATTATTCACAAATAATATTACAGAATCACATTTATGACAACCAGGCCGTTCCCAGGAAAGAGGGGGCTTTCCAATAAGGATTTCTCCTTACTGGCGCGCAATTAGATGACCAAACCTCTCCTTAGACAGAACTTTCTAGACATTGCCAATAATGTTATCTAATAATATTATTCAAATAATATGAATTATTGATCTGATAAATGAAAATACTGTGCAGCAACAATTATTGAAACAACAATAATATAAAATATCAACGCAGCAATTATTGAATCAATAAAATAAAATATTGAATAATAACTACTGTAACAATTATTGAGTAGTGCCTTCTTACGTAAGAATCAATAATTGGTGCAATACCGTGTGCTACTGTATTTTAACCACCGGGTATTCCAACAGTATTAACGGTAACAACTACGCCGTTATTTATAAACAACTTATACTTGTCGTTTTTTCATCCAATCGCTTTCCGTTATGGGGCCCACACAAGGCTGCGTCGTCGTACGAATATTCCCCGACAGCAAGAATATTCCACGACCAACCGAATATTCACCGACCAAAAATAAATATTTTATAACCACTTGCTTATTTTGCAAAATTTGCACATTTCACCCATAACCAAAGTATTATATCAAATTAACCCCTTATTATTCACAATAATATTTAGAGAAAATTTGATTTTATTCATTAATAAGTTGGGGTCTTACAACCTCCCCTCCTTATGAAATTTCGTCCTCGAAATTGACGTACGTACCTGATGTTTCAAAAAGGTGAGGATACCTCGCTTTCATTTCTGATTCCAACTCCCAGGTCATTTCTTCAATAGCATGGTTTCTCCACAAAACCTTAACTTGTGGTATAACCTTCGTGCGTAGGACATGCTCTTTCCTATCCAAGATCTTAACAGGTACCTCCTCGTACGTTAAATCTTCAGCTATCTCGTCTGGTTCTAACTCAATAATGTGGTTCGGGTCTTTAACATATTTACGAAGCATAGATATGTGAAAAACATTATGAACACGAGACATGCTTGGAGGTAATGCGAGTCTATATGCCACATTTCCTATTCGCTCAAGAATCTCAAATGGACCAACAAATCTTGGATTGAGCTTTCCTCTCTTCCCAAATCTTGTAACTCCCTTCCATGGTGCAACACGTAACAATACATGATCCCCAATATTAAATTCCACGTCCTTCCGATGAAGATCCGCATAACTCTTTTGTCGATCCTGTGCCGTTTGTATACGTTGTCGAATCGTTTGGATCTTCTCTGTAGTAATGCGTACCAATTCTGGTCCCAACAATGTTGCTTCACCCACCTCGTCCCAGCATACTGGAGAACGACATTTTCTTCCATACAACGCCTCAAATGGAGCCATACCTATGCTCGCCTGATAACTGTTGTTGTAGGAGAATTCCACCAATGGTAGGTACTTATCCCAACTCCCTTTGAGATCTAAGACACAAAGTCTTAATAGATCTTCAAGAGTTTGAATAGTCCTCTCTGATTGTCCGTCCGTTTGAGGATGGTATGCTGAACTGAATCGTAAATCCGTGCCCATAGCTTTCTGCAAGCTAACCCAAAATCGTGAAGTGAATCTTGGGTCACGATCCGAAACTATGGATACTGGCATGCCATGCAATCTCACAATCTCGTTCACGTACATACTAGCAAGACGTTCAAGGGAATAAGTCTCACGTATCGGCAAGAAATGAGCGGACTTGGTTAATCTATCAACAATAACCCAAATCGCATCTATGCCTTGAGAAACCTTGGGAAGACCTGTAACAAAATCCATAGTAATGTGTTCCCACTTCCATTTCGGAATCTCAAGTGGTTGCAATGGACCCTTTGGTACTTGATGCTCCGCTTTTACACGTTGACAAGTTAAACATCTCGAGATAAACTCCGCGATCTCTCTTTTCATATTGCTCCACCAAAATGTATGTCGAAGATCGTGATACATTTTGGTACTCCCAGGATGGATTGCAAACGGTGTGTTGTGTGCCTCCATCATTATTCTATGCTTCAAGTCAAAATCGTTAGGAACACAAAGTCTGGAGTTGACTCGAAGTATTCCTTCTTCATCGATTCTTGCTTCTGGAATAGCACCTTCTTGCACTTTCTTCTTCATACGCATCAGCTCTATATCCGTAGCTTGAGCAGCTTTAACTTTATCGATTAAAGTCGGTTCTACTCGTATATTTGATATCATCATGTGGGTACTTGGAGCCTTCATCTCTATCTCCATCCTTTGCAAGTCATACAAAATGGGCCTTTGTGTTAAAAACATTGCACTCGTACCCGCATATGATCTTCTACTCAATGCGTCAGCTACTACGTTTGCTTTTCCAGGATGGTATTGGATGGTATGATCGTAATCTTTCAACAGCTCAAGCCAACGTCGTTGCCGCATGTTGAGTTCCTTTTGGGTGAAGAAATATTTGAGGCTTTTATGATCTGTATAGATCTCCACTTTCTCCCCATACAGGTAGTGTCTCCAGATCTTCAACGCAAAAACGACTGCTGCCAACTCCAAATCATGAGTAGGATAATTCCTCTCATATTCTTTGAGTTGTCGTGAGGCATAGGCTATGACTTTCCCATGTTGCATGAGAACACATCCTAACCCTTTGCCTGAAGCATCGCTGTAGATAACAAATCCATCCGAACCAGATGGTATTGTCAAAACAGGTGCCGAAATGAGTCTCCTCTTGAGTTCTTGGAAACTCTTCTCGCATTCCTCACTCCATACGAATTTTGTATCTTTCCGAGTCAGCTGAGTTAACGGAGTAGCGATTCGAGAAAATCCTTCCACAAATCTCCGATAATAACCAGCTAAGCCCAGAAAGCTACGTACTTCGGTTACCGACTTCGGTTGCTCCCAACTTTGTATGGCTTCAATCTTCGCCGGGTCGACAGATACTCCATGTTTTGACACCACGTGCCCAAGGAATGCTACTTCCTCAAGCCAGAACTCGCATTTCTTCAGTTTGGCATATAGCTTGTTTTCACGAAGCCTTTGCAGTACCAGCTTCAAATGGCGCTCATGATCTTCACGGCTTTTGGAATAGATGAGGATGTCATCAATAAAGACAACAACGAACTGATCCAAATATTCTTTGAATACACGGTTCATCATATCCATGAAGGCAGCAGGAGCATTAGTCAATCCAAAAGACATTACTAAGAATTCATAATGCCCGTACCGAGTTCTGAAGGCAGTCTTTGGAATATCCTCAGTTTTAATCTTCAGCTGATGATATCCAGAACGAAGATCGATCTTTGAAAAGAATTGTGCTCCTTGCAACTGGTCAAACAGGTCATCAATGCGAGGTAGCGGATACCTATTCTTGATGGTGACATGGTTCAATTCTCGATAGTCAATACAAAGTCGCATACTCCCGTCTTTCTTCTTTACGAATAAAACAGGAGCACCCCAAGGAGACGTACTAGGACGAATAAAACCGATGTCCAACAACTCCTGTAGTTGGACTTTTAACTCCTGAAGTTCAATAGGAGCCATTCGATATGGGGTTTTAGAAATGGGCTTTGTACCGGGTTCAAGGTCAATAAAGAATTCAATTTCTCGTTCGGGGGTAGACCGGGAAGTTCTTCAGGAAATACATCGGAAAATTCTCTAACAATAGAAATATTATTCAAATCTGACTTGTCTTTGTTCAAATCCATAACATGGGCTAAGAAAGCTTGACATCCGTTTTTCAATAAACGAATAGCTTTGTGGCTTGATATGACAGTGACTGATTTTAGTGGTTTAGTAGTTTGAATTCGTATGACAGGTTGGTTAGGAATATGAAAACTAACAACCTTACGAAAACAATCAATTTTAGCATGATGAGTGGTTAACCAATCAATTCCTAAAATCACATCAAAAGCAAGTATCTTTAAAGAGATAAGATCAACAGGTAATGTGATAGTGCCAACTTGGATCATGCAAGATTTATAAACTGTAGATGTAACGAAGGTTTCACCCAACGGAGTTTCAACAGATAAGTTAAAGTCCAATTTCTCCGGAGTCAAGTTTAAACGTTGAGCACAAGCAGGAGAGATAAAAGAATGGGTAGAACCGGTATCTAGTAAAGTATAAACTTCGCAAGAAATCAAGATTAGCTTACCCGTGATCACCTCGTTCGGGTTTCTCGCGTTTTGGCCAGTTACGACAAACGCCCTTCCAGGAACCGCTGATTTCGACTTATCCGGGACAACTTTTGAGTCACCATCCCCGCTGAACTTGGTTTTGCTACAGAACACTCTCGAGCTATATGACCTTCCTTTCCACAGTTATAACATACCTTGGATTGTTGTGGGCAGTTTGGGCTGATATGTCCCTCTTTCCCACATTTGTAACATACGACCGGTGGTCGTTCTCCTCCCCTAGAAACAGTTGATGTTTGTGCTGACGTCTTCACGTTATCATTGTTGTACCTTCTCTTCTTGAAATCTCCTCCCGACTCGCTCCTTCTATTATCACGACCACGATTACCACCAGAGTGGTTACCGCTTTTGTCCGAATGTTTTCCTCCCTGCTGGTTTTCATTGCTTCGATGACTGCCGCCACCGGTATGACCCTGGTTGTGGTCCCTCGGTTGCACATACTCATTATCTCGCTCTAATAATTGAGCCCTGTTTACAACATCTGAATATAAAGAAAATTTATGAGAGATAAGATATTGCCGAATCTCGGGTTTTAGACCTCTCAGAAACATCCTTGTCATTCGTTCCTCATTTTCGACCAAATGAGGTGCAAACCTGGATAACTCTGCAAACTTCGCCTCGTACTGGGACACCGTCATGTTGTTTTGTTCCAGTCTAATAAACTCAACCTCCTTCATATGACGAATACTTTCAGGAAAGTACTTGTCATTGAACAGTTTTTGAAATGTTCCCAGGACATGTTGAGTGCGTCAGGCTGGGTACGCTTCACAGACTCCCACCAGTAGTCTGCCCTCACCGCGGAACATAAATGTGGCGAATGGAACCTTCTGTTCCTCCGTGCATCCCAAGACATCAAATATCTTGGTAATTTGCTTGACCCACGTTTCCGCCATGATCGGATCCGGCTTTCCCTTAAATTCTGGTGGTCCCAATTCTTTGAACTGCTTAGCTGTGACAAACCGCGCGTTGTTATCATTTCCACCCGTATTCTGCACACGAGTCTCCCTCGTCTGATTTTGCATGAACTGCAAAAAGCTCCTAAACATTCCATCATTCATCGTTTGCTCGGTAACGTTGTTTACAGGAGGAATATTGCCTTCCTGTTGCACGTTCCCCTGGGTAGTGATCAAAGGTGTCTCCACGGTCTGATTTACTCCATTATTAACGTTCTCAGCTGCCATTCTTAAATACTGCCATAAAACAAGGGTTAATAGTCATGTCATATATTATCCCTATACTCTGACCGACCAAATAAACACCAAATAAACTTAGTCAGGTCATACTAGCGAAGGAATTCCCCGTCTCTCCCCTCCTAGTTCTTGTCTCACATCTCAGCCAGGGATCATATCCCTAAGCTCTGATACCAACTGTGACGCCCCCAGAATAGGTATACAACACCCATTCTGAGTCGCCAAATACATGGTACAGAAAGCAAACTACAACTTCAATAATACAATTGTCGTGCAAAATACGACAACACATACTGTGAGTTTAAATACAAATATTGTCTTCTAGACAATATCCACACTCAAATAAATCCTCATTACAATTATTCAAACACTATTTTACAGAAATAGTGAGGACTGCTAATACATCTTTCTAGAACCATCACTCCATACCCCGACTAGATCCTGCTATGTTCTCACCTCCTGAGAAGAAAAATGGAACAAAAAGGAAAAGGGTGAGCTCAACTAGCCCAGTAAAGAATATTATGACTAAGATAATATACAACAAATTATCGTTAGTCTTCAACAGGGAAAAATCTGATAAAATATAATCGACAACAAGTTTTAGATCAACAACTGCAGCGGAAACAGCAAACCATTAGAAGAGTCAAGTAGAGAAAGAATTCTACTATCTTCTAAGATTTAAAAGTCCATCATCAATATTTTATCCCTGTAACATCAATTAATAATCATCTTTAACCAAATATTCATCTTTGCACTACAGGCCAAAGATATTCATTTGTATCATCAGTCGGTCATGTTCATCTCAACACCTGTTCATCTTTGCACTACAGGCCAAAGATATTCATCAAGTAATTATACATCTTTGCACTACAGGCCAAAGATATTCAGTAATATCATCATTTAGGACTGAGGATGATGAAAAATATCTTAAAGAGAACGAATCCAATGAGACAGAAGGACAAATAGTAGGGATTCGTATAACAGTTTATCCAAGATCAATAATACTTCATAATAATCAATTGTGAAGCAGAATTCAAAAATAAAGATCAAAACATGGATACAATCAAAGATAGTAACCATAATAGACATCTTGGACAAAAAGGGAAAATTTTATTTTTCGGTGAATAGTGCCGTATTCGTGAATAGTGCCGTATACGTGAATAGTGCCGTATACGTGAATAGTAACCCCCGACACAAAAAGTTCCAAATTTGATAAAAACTCATATCAATATTTGAAGATAATAATATCATTAAGAAGAAAATAATATCCCTTACCTCAAAATATCAGTACTTCTGGTCGGAATACCGGTATAAGGCTGAAAGAAACTTGCTCTGATGAATAGAAACTCTCAAAGTATCTAAATACTCACAAAATACACTCAATAATCTAGAGAGAGAAAGAGAGAAAACTTGTTTCTGGTGTGATTTTCAATTCTAACTTAGCCCTCTATTTATAGGAAAATTTTGGTAGGTTTGACCTGCAACCTGATGGCTTTACCTGCTACTATTCCCACCCACCACATTTGAAATATAATTCAGCACATTTCTTCACCAACCACAAGTGGGGCCCACCAATTCTAGAATTTTCCACCAAAATGATAAACTCCGAAAATTCAACAATTTCTGAACCAGTCATCTTGTAAAATTCATAATAAATCATACGTTCATTTTTAACGGTTCAAAATTTGTGGACATATACTCAACTTATATATGTATAACATATCCAAAAATTACCACGATCCAACGGTCGGATTAAAAATTATAACCCCCGCAATATATCTCAAAAACCCTGATGATTTTTAATACCTCCATTCCGACAAAAATACTGATAAAAACCTCAACATTAACTCCTTCATTTTTAACCACAAAAATATATCCCTCATTTATATCCACATAAAATAAATATTTCCTTATCATATGAATCAATAATTAATTATTCACAAATAATATTACAGAATCACATTTATGACAACCAGGCCGTTCCCAGGAAAGAGGGGGCTTTCCAATAAGGATTTCTCCTTACTGGCGCGCAATTAGATGACCAAACCTCTCCTTAGACAGAACTTTCTAGACATTGCCAATAATGTTATCTAATAATATTATTCAAATAATATGAATTATTGATCTGATAAATGAAAAATACTGTGCAGCAACAATTATTGAAACAACAATAATATAAAATATCAACGCAGCAATTATTGAATCAATAAAATAAAATATTGAATAATAACTACTGTAACAATTATTGAGTAGTGCCTTCTTACGTAAGAATCAATAATTGGTGCAATACCGTGTGCTACTGTATTTTAACCACCGGGTATTCCAACAGTATTAACGGTAACAACTACGCCGTTATTTATAAACAACTTATACTTGTCGTTTTCTTCATCCAATCGCTTTCCGTTATGGGGCCCACACAAGGCTGCGTCGTCGTACGAATATTCCCCGACAGCAAGAATATTCCACGACCAACCGAATATTCACCGACAAAAATAAATATTTTATAACCACTTGCTTATTTTGTAAATTTGCACATTTCACCCATAACCAAAGTATTATATCAAATTAACCCCTTATTATTCACAATAATATTTAGAGAAAATTTGATTTTATTCATTAATAAGTTGGGGTCTTACAACCTCCCCTCCTTATGAAATTTCGTTCCTCGGAAATTGACGTACGTACGGATGTTTCAAAAAGGTGAGGATATCTCGCTTTCATTTCTGATTCAACTCCCAGGTCATTCTTCAATAGCAAGGTTTCTCACAAAACCTTAATTGTGGTATAACCTTCGTGCGTAGGACATGCTCTTTCCTATCCAAGATCTTACAGGTACCTCCTCGTACGTTAAATCTTCAGCTATCTGTCTGGTTCTAACTCAATAATGTGGTTCGGTCTTTAAACATATTTACGAAGCATTAGATATGTGAAAAACATTATGAACACGAGATATGTTGGAGGTAATGCGAGTCTATATGCCACATTTCTATTCGCTCAAGAATCTCAAATGGACCAACAAATCTTGGATTGAGCTTTCCTCTTTCCAAAATCTTGTAACTCCCTTCCATGTGCAACACGTAACAATACATGATCCCCAATATTAAATTCCACGTCCTTCCGATGAAGATCCGCATAACTCTTTTGTCGATCCTGTGCCGTTTGTATACGTTGTCGAATCGTTTGGATCTTCTCTGTAGTAATGCGTACCAATTCTGGTCCCAACAATGTTGCTTCACCCACCTCGTCCCAGCATACTGGAGAACGACATTTTCTTCATACAACGCCTCAAATGGAGCCATACCTATGCTCGCCTGATAACTGTTGTTGTAGGAGAATTCCACCAATGGTAGGTACTTATCCCAACTCCCTTTGAGATCTAAGACACAAAGTCTTAATAGATCTTCAAGAGTTTGAATAGTCCTCTCTGATTGTCCGTCCGTTTGAGGATGGTATGCTGAACTGAATCGTAAATCCGTGCCCATAGCTTTCTGCAAGCTAACCCAAAATCGTGAAGTGAATCTTGGGTCACGATCCGAAACTATGGATACTGGCATGCCATGCAATCTCACAATCTCGTTCACGTACATACTAGCAAGACGTTCAAGGGAATAAGTCTCACGTATCGGCAAGAAATGAGCGGACTTGGTTAATCTATCAACAATAACCCAAATCGCATCTATGCCTTGAGAAACCTTGGGAAGACCTGTAACAAAATCCATAGTAATGTGTTCCCACTTCCATTTCGGATCTCAAGTGGTTGCAATGGACCCTTTGGCACTTGATGCTCCGCCTTTACACGTTGACAAGTTAAACATCTCGAGATAAACTCCGCGATCTCTCTTTTCATATTGCTCCACCAAAATGTATGTCGAAGATCGTGATACATTTTGGTACTCCCAGGATGGATTGCAAACGGTGTGTTGTGTGCCTCCATCATTATTCTATGCTTCAAGTCAAAATCGTTAGGAACACAAAGTCTGGAGTTGACTCGAAGTATTCCTTCTTCATCGATTCTTGCTTCTGGAATAGCACCTTCTTGCACTTTCTTCTTCATACGCATCAGCTCTATGTCGTAGCTTGAGCAGCTTTAACTTTATCGATTAAAGTCGGTTCTACTCGTATATTTGATATCATCATGTGGGTACTTGGAGCCTTCATCTCTATCTCCATCCTTTGCAAGTCATACAAAATGGGCCTTTGTGTTAAAAACATTGCACTCGTACCCGCATATGATCTTCTACTCAATGCGTCAGCTACTACGTTTGCTTTTCCAGGATGATATTGGATGGTATGATCGTAATCTTTCACAGCTCAAGCCAACGTCGTTGCCGCATGTTGAGTTCTTTTGGGGTGAAGAAATATTTGAGGCTTTTATGATCTGTATAGATCTCCACTTTCTCCCCATACAGGTAGTGTCTCCAGATCTTCAACGCAAAAACGACTGCTGCCAACTCCAAATCATGAGTAGGATAATTCCTCTCATATTCTTTGAGTTGTCGTGAGGCATAGGCTATGACTTTCCCATGTTGCATGAGAACACATCCTAACCCTTTGCCTGAAGCATCGCTGTAGATAACAAATCCATCCGAACCAGATGGTATTGTCAAAACAGGTGCCGAAATGAGTCTCCTCTTGAGTTCTTGGAAACTCTTCTCGCATTCCTCACTCCATACGAATTTTGTATCTTTCCGAGTCAGCTGAGTTAACGGAGTAGCGATTCGAGAAAATCCTTCCACAAATCTCCGATAATAACCAGCTAAGCCCAGAAAGCTACGTACTTCGGTTACCGACTTCGGTTGCTCCCAACTTTGTATGGCTTCAATCTTCGCCGGGTCGACAGATACTCCATGTTTTGACACCACGTGCCCAAGGAATGCTACTTCCTCAAGCCAGAACTCGCATTTCTTCAGTTTGGCATATAGCTTGTTTTCACGAAGCCTTTGCAGAGTACCAGCTTCAAATGGCGCTCATGATCTTCACGGCTTTTGGAATAGAATGAGGATGTCATCAATAAAGACAACAACGAACGGATCCAAATCTTCTTTGAATACATCGGTTCATCAT